>OX377203.1:95902411-95981128 GCA_947396885.1 Heligmosomoides polygyrus polygyrus | reverse complement strand
AAATATCGCTGGGACGGACACCTGCTTCGACGAAAGACGATAGATGGAGTCTCCGTGTCACAGAATGGCTCCCGAGAGACCACAAGAGACCACTGGGACGACCGCCAACGCGATGGGCAGACTCATTGTCAAGATCTTTCAGAGAACGGAGTCTGCCTCACTGGCTGCAAGCAGCCAGAGATCGAGCGGTCTGGAAGAGTTGTGGTCCCCGCTGAGAAGACCTCCAGCAGACAAAAGGACCATCAAAGTAAGTAGTAAAGTGTCCACCGTGATCTAGCGCTGGATCGGGAAAGGTGGCGTCATGACACCAGAATAGCGGACCCCGCCACGAAGCGGGACAAACGCTGAAGAAGCAGAAGAAAAGAAGAAGAAGAAGAAGATTAAAGGGCCACTATATGAGGGCTACTTTGGTACGATTTGTACTCCTTCGGTCGTCGGCAAATAATGTGACTGTCGTCTTTTACCTCCTATCGAATATATACAGCGACGACCAGTATGCAACAGTCAATACAAAAAGTACTTCAGTATGACGCTCCCAGAGGTGAACCACAGGGTAATACCGATTACTTATAGTTGCACGTTTGTGTTTGTGCTATGATGTTACTTTACGTTTTTAAAAAATGAATAAAATAAAAAATAAAAATTACTGCTGTTTTGTTGAGGTATTGAATTGTGCCTTTTGCAAATGTAATTCTTAACTTTTTGTTAACTTGACTCTTATAATTTGTACAGATCTAAGAAAGGTTATAGCGCGTCCCTCTTCACTGATAAGCCATCGGGAGGTGTTATAACCAAAAAGGTTCGGCTGGAGATAGGTGCTGAAACGAACCGCTTTGAGATAACTCAAAAAGTGCTGATTTTACACTCTTTACTTTCACTTTATTATAACCTATATATATATATATATACATATATATATGTAGTCTTGTGCTCGCCTCCACTGACGCGGAGAGCAGTCTCCTAAAAACCGAACTAAACACTTTGAAAATAAAAGAAAAGCATTTATGAGTGTGGGACCGAGCCAAATGCGCTAGACATCTCGAGATGAAAAAGCCATCTGGACGACCAAGTGAATGGCATAGTTGGATGCCATAAACAACAACAAGAACTTGCCTTGAATAGTTTGTGCCTTGACTGTTTAGGCGTTGAAGGTGCATTGCCCGTATGGCATGATGCGTAGCCATCAAGCAGCCGAGCTAGTGAAGGAGTACGCCGCCTCCAGGCTGAACCAGTAAAGATTAGCAAGCAACACATTAAAGCTAGCACCAACGCTATAGCAAGTAGAGGCCAGCGAACAGGTTCTAATGGCGGGAGTATCTATCGTGCATTCAGAGCATTCCACCATGGATGATGCGAACGGTGCCTTGACCACTCTCCTTGTCTCCACCATGGTAATGACTGCCAACTGACCGAGGTGACGACATACCTACAGCTCGAGGATGGCAAAGAGGTTCTGGATAACAAGTGAAGGGCTGTGTGATCCACCCCAATAACGCCACAAAAGAACTGGCGAAGCCCGACCTTTGACATCTCTTCGGATCCCGGGTTCGTACGTTAGGTGTCTCTCACGAGTTCGGTGTCTTGTCCGCCTCCGATTAAGGTAATATGATCGGCTACTAAACCCGCCTTAAAGTTTTCGCAAACATGTAGTAGATTTTGGGCCCGTAGAGCAGATTTTTGCACCATCCAGCAAACTGTGGCTTTTATTTGTTTTTGTCATTCTTTTTTCTTGATTGCATGCATTTTGACACCGTCGAGCATATCAGAGGGCGACTACCTCATAAAACCTTTTGATGAAGGATCGAAAGGTAAACTACCTCGTGCAAAATAGTCAACGCAAACACTGGTAAGAGCTACACATGAGCGAAGAAACAGACCAATAGAAGTTTGCAGAATCTGGTTTCCGATTTGGCTGCTGCTGAGAATCTGGTTTGGCTGTTGCTTTCGTCGAGAAGGAAAGGGTAGATCTTGCATTACCCTAGGGTTGCAAGGTGAATGTCCTTTTTCGAGCTTTTCTGTTTTATTTGCATTCATTGCAGTTTTATACGTGTAGGGTTTCTCTGGTGATATCTGCCTTTGAACAAACTTAAATTACAGATCTGTTGATAAATTCCAGTTTAGGTGAAAAGATCGACAGCTTTGCAAGCTTCTCCTGCTGGTCGCCGAAGTATAACACAGGCCTAACGTAGTGCACCCGAAATCGTTACTTCCGTGGCCGCTCTCCCGCCCGATTTCGGCACCGACCCCTATAGCTTGAGATGAGCAGCTTAGTTAGGTCCTCCAGTTCCTCACACAGCTGCGCATGCACTTTTGTTGCACAGCAGAACAGAAGAATAAAGTAGGATGAAAACCCTGACCTTCGAAGTGCAGTCCTCGCGTAATGTGGAAGTCATAGCGGCCATAACAGTATTATAAAAATCCGACTCCTGAATTTGACACCGTAACCCGGCGTTCGATTAGGGCGCGGTTGCGAGCGCGGCAGGGCAGATTCAAAACGGGCGCGAATGTTTCCATACTTGGTTCACGTGTGAGTCATGAGCTCACGATCGCGATAAGTAAGTCTCCAAACACAATGTTATGAAATCTAGAGGGACTGAGACCGACCACGTCACGCTAAGACCGGTTGCATTGACTCGTCTAGGAGGATACACTGAAGCCGTTGCGAGCAATTATAGGAGGGAAATATTTTCTAAGGAGTGAAGGAGCTAATCACAACTCATACGCTGCAAGCAGATAACTTCTTTAACGACACTCCAGAGCTATCTAAGGATGAACGAAAGCTCTCTCCCTTCTTTGAGACTTTCGAGATCTAACTAGACACTTGAATGTACTCATAATATTCATAATAGAGGCCTACCAACGCTCCTAAGACCATTCCTACCGTCTTTGCGACAGTGGAGTGGCATGAATCGACATTCCCATTCTGTGTACATATTCTAGGACAGCTCGAAAAGCTGGAGAACTTAACTGAGATGAAGAATGTTGGTCATATGTGTCTCAATTTGCTCTCCATGAGCTCATGAACACTTTCTCACTCTCAACAGTAAGATCTTCCGTATAATGAAGAGGGTGAGGCTCACCCTATAGGACAGCACTATGCAGTGTCTTGTGTTATACTACTGAGCTAGGCCATTTCTAATGCTATTCGACATACATACGCCTTCTTATCAAGGCGGATAGCCACTGTACATGTTGACTCCCCCTCCCCCCCCCCACCCCACAAGCCAATTTGCGCTTACAGCCATGTGCCATATGTTACCTATGATCCTGGCAGGTCCAAAAACGCCTCGAAAGAACCTCGCTGACTACCTGGAAACGTCCAGGACTCAATTTCTGACGTTAAGCACAGGAGATAAGGGCTTGGTGTCTAATGCAAAAGCTACCATTACGCACAGGTCTTCCCATTTGAAGGTAAATATGATAGACCTGTCCCAATCCCTGGTTAAGATGCTCGAAGCACTCCGTATACTGATAGAGGATGCCGTCGAGGCTATGAAACAATTGCTTTCCCGAGATCTCTTAGAATTTTGGCCTCTAGATGTTTCCATTGTGAGGTAGTCTTCATCAGATACTTACCAGTCCTACCGTCCAATAGACTCATCTTGTGGAGGGGCTCCAGACGCTATAAACTCCGTGAACGAGGTCTGTTTGAACATCTACAAAACATCCTTCCTTGCAAGCATGCTAAGTTAAGGACCAGTGTTACGTCACAGTTGATCATCAGAACAAGGTACAGAAAGTTCTGCTAAGGAGGCCAAGGTATTCGAGGTCCACTCGATTAGTCCTAACATTACCCTCCACCACTGCGCGGATCCTTCAAAACATCGTGATAGTAGAATGTTCGAAGCGCCTGTCGACACCCGCTACATACTGTGCGATTACGTCACGAGTTTAAAGGACCGACCGCGCCCCAATCGAACGCCGAGTTACGGTGTCAAATTCAGGAGTCGGATTTTTATAATACTGTGCGGCCATATAGGTAACACTACCGGTTTCTTACCACTAGTAACCATAGGCAAATTGGCGCAAGGCGATTTGGGGGGGGGGGGGGGGTCACCTTGTACTGAGTGATTATTCGCTTTGGTAGGAACGCACATGCATGCCAAATTATATCAAAAATTGGCCTACCTCAGTTCATCACTGAGGTAGAACACACCGGTGCTGTGTGAAATGTGCGCAAACAGGGTCGGGAGGGGAGGGGGCGGGTCACCATGTAGCATAACCCTACAAAACGGTTTGTGCTTTTTGAAACCGGAATCTTTGTTGCAGGACAGATGTGTTCTACCCATACAATGAAGTAGGTCATTACTGATGTAATTGGACATATACACGCCTTACCGTACACTACAACCACTGAGTACGGGTGACCCCCCACTCCCCCCCCCCCCCCGGACCCTATTTGCGCCGTGAAATATTTGATGTTGTGCAATACAGTAGGCCTATAGGGCTGCATTTCACTGTCCCCCCCCCCCCTAAATGCTCAGCGCCGTCAAATTAATAATGGATAATGATAACGGACGACTAGCAGAATCCTTAGTGGGTTGCTCTACGGACTCGACTTCTACGGTACGGGATATCCTGAAGGCAACCTGAATGCGTTGTCACCTATACAATCACTTAGGATGGCCAGCCGATGAACAGGTCAGTGTCTATTCCTCCCAGACGAGTCTGGTTTGCCTATCAGATCGGGGAAATCCGAACCAGGAACGTGGAATCCGGCGCACCCTTCAACTGTACTACCTCGCGCCTTAAGGCGAATGAATGGTATGAGTAAAACAACCTACAGCTGCCAACATGGGCACAGAGAATAGTGGCGGGTAGATGGAATACCAGCGAAGACATCAAGCTGTTGTTGCGGTCCCTGTGCTCCTACCTCCTCAACATATGTATGACTCGTATGAGTCGGGATGCTGGTTTCCGCTCTGAAACATCAAGAAATCAATCGATTCAAAGATAAGCGATTTCAGGAAGCAACACATCAGCCCACACTTCGCAATAGCATGCAATTTTCAGCGCAACAACGATAAGCAAGGAGCTTAAAGGGCGCACATTATTCGCCGTGGAGCGCGCACAGGAAACGAGGTCGCCGATCGGTGGGTCTCCGGGCATCTCGCCCCGCGACCGCAGTCTCGGCGCACCAGTCGTTCGGGTGCTGCCCATGGTGAACCAGCATCTCCACCCCCGAGATCGGAGGATTGGCGCCGGAATTATCTGGGAACGAGGAAACACTGACTTTCTATTACCTGGCCAACGGAATTCATCGTACACGGCACGTACGTGCTCAGATGGTCTCCACGATATCTAAAAAAATCTGAATGTGTCATCCCAGACAGGAATTGGTCACAGAAGTCGAGAAGAGGACGAAAAAATCGCCTAAACTTCGCCTAGGGGGTTGTTTGGGAGGCTAATCACGAATCTTACATCTGTTTTTCATTTTGCGCTGGAGTACAGTAGGTTACAGTAGGTACCGGTGACTAAGGTATGGCCACAGATTTCGCCCGAATTTCGGCAGTAAAGAACGCTTTAGAATATCTGAAAAAGTATCTTACCTTTGTACAGCAGTAGTGGCGGTAGTGCCCCAGATAACCCCTGTAGCCGATATTTGGGCGAAATCGGTGACTATGATCTTAGTCACCGGTACCTACCGTAACCTACCGTACTCCAACGTAAAACGAAAACGGATGTCAGATTCGTGATCAGCACCCCAAATAACCTCCCTTCAAGGCAAAGTTTGGGCGAACAAGTTTTTTCCACCTGTCCTCGATCTCTGAGTCCCGAAAGTACAATAGTCTTTTATGTTTAAGTGTTGCTTGCGCTAATTACAGACGACGAGAGAGACTACAACAGCTAGGACATGAATAAGTGCTCATTAAATTATAAAGGACAGCGTTACTTATTTCCTTTTGGGATGCGCCACGCATTCTACTTCTACGGGATGTCGTGGAGGCGATTTGAATGTGGCCACACAATGACTTGCGGTGGCCAGTCGATGAACAAGTCAGGGTTTTACATTTCCCAGATAACTCTAGTACCACCACGACCGCTCTCAATAAACCTCAGCATGGTGAACTGCTGTTGTATGTCTTGAGCTTTACACGAGACTGATAGACGGAATGTATGCTGGTCCGGCAAGATCGCCTTCTTCAGAGCCTGAAAAGGACCAAGTAGGAAGTTGGCTCACCAAATGTCGCCTCAATCCTACAAAGTTCAGTGCCGAATTCCGAATTTTCCGCCGAGGACGATGACAGGGGCAGGGCCTATTCCCAACCCATGTTAAGGCTCTCCTCTCTCTCTCTCTCTCTCTCTCTCTCTCTCTCTCTCTCTCTCTCTCTCTCTCTCTCGCTCGCTCGCTCGCTCGCTCGCTTCTGTACGTGTTCCCTAAACCCACTGAGCCGCACAGGGAGTAATAGTGATAAAGTCCAAGTGTCATACCTGACCGTAGTCCACCGAAGGACTAATGGAAGTAGCGCAGGGCAGACGATGGGGACAGCAACTCTCCAGCTCAAAATGCGAGTCTGAGGTAGGGCTTGAGCTCGCGCGTTATACATATACATATAGGCGCTCCCCCTTCCGGTTGACCTCACCGTCTCTGGAATATATCCAGAATGTCTCAAGGGCATTGCGCGGATGTTTGAACCTCGTGCCCCAGAATCTTCACCTTGATCCTTCGTGGTAATCCCATGATATCCTAGACCGGTAGAGGCTCTGAGCTTTTCCTTCCCGTCAAGATGTTCCTTGATCTTAACATAGTTGTAAGAGAGTAATAAGGTATAAGCCTCAAACATCTTCAAAAGCTTCACTAGTAGCAATGTTAGAACCCCGTTAAGTAGTACCTGCATTTTATAAAGATATGTAGCACTTTTCGCAGTGTTTCCTAAGTTTTAAACCTCGAAAGGACCACAAATCAATCGATACGGCCACTTTTTGGAGAAAGTACAACAAGTATCCAATCGAAAAACAATCAATCGAGTGTAAAATGCAAGGCGTCAGGCGAGTGCATGCATGGAGCGTACCACCCATTTGACAGAAAATTTCTATTTCCTTAGGCTTTTATAGGAGCCATTAACTTCTTCAGTGTCTTCACTGTGAGCAAAGTTATCACCTTTAAAACGGTGTATACATTTTTCGAGTCACCCTGTACAATAAAACGCTAACTAGGGAAGGGTTTCGAACTCTTATGGAACTTCAGTTTGAGACTAGGATCATTAGAAAGAGCTCGGAATGCTGATTCCGAATATAGGTGTAAAAATTGCAAAATGAAACTTCTGAGCGAGTTATGGCCTGCTGAAATTGGGTGACCTCACCACAGGCTGGCTGTGCGACACACCTGGTGCGAGAGTGGTGAGTCATCGGCGCTCCGTAAGAAGGGCGGTGGCGCAGGGGTAGCGCTCTCGCTCGTCAGATGCGACGTCGTTCGTTCGATTCCCGTTGCTGCCGTATGCTTTGCAAATCATAATTTATCTTCATGATGATCTTTTGTTCTGAATTATGACACGTGTTTGATTAGAGAGGCTTCATGTATAAGATGTGCAGTATGTGAGCAACATGTCTGCTTCACACATTTTTTTGGTTTGTTCCATGAATGCCAACGTTGTTAGAAACACCTAATTAATTATTATTTTCTAATTATTCGATATATGACTTGGACTCTATTTGTGCGAAATAGTAAATAAAAATGTCACCATAGCAATTTTTTGCCTCCAAGAATTTTACAAAGTGTATGGTAGCTTTCCCGGCTATTTAATCAAACACGTGTCATAATTCAGAACAAAAGGTCATTTTGAAGATGAATTATGATTTGCAAAAAGTGGGGAGCAACGGGGACCGAACCAACGACGCCGCACCCGACGAGCGTGAGCGCTACCCCTGCGCCACCGCCGCAGCTGGCGGGTCCTTCTTCTGAGGATGACTCACCACACTCGCGCCAGATGTGTCGCACAGCCAGCCTGTGGTGAGGCCCTCCGATTTCAGCAGGCCATAATTCACTCAGGAATTTCATTTTGCAATTTTGACACCCATATTCGTAATCAGTATTCCAAGCTCTTTCTAAGGATCCTGGTCTCAATTTGAAGTTCCATGGGAGGGCGGAACCCTTCCCTAGTAAGAGCAATCAGGGGGGGGGGGGAGGTGGAGGAGAGGGAGATAGCGGAAAAAACCCAAACGTCTTCCACATGCCTGGGTATTTAGAACACGTGCCGAACACGTCGCCCAACGTGCTTGGGGATTCAGACGATCGTCGGCACAAGGCCTTGACAGCAGGGAGAGGTCGATATTGCCAATTTTACTCGCAGATTTAACCGAACAATGTGGGAGATAAGTGATTGTGGTCGTCGACTGAAGGAGAAACCCTGCACAGCCAACAGTCTTGGAAAGTGATTACCGAAGGCCTATTCGTCTGGGGCGAACGCAGTGCGGTCGCTAGCGCACCTGAATGTTGGCCGTTGGCCACTCATGACCCCTTCAGCAGCACACTGGAGGAGGAGGCGTGGCGCATACCGTAGACGTTGACGTTGACGTTAAGCATTTGTTCTGAATCGTAAAGCAACAGAAATTAAGAAGTATAGAAGTTGCTATTTTTCAGCGCCTCCGAAAAAGCTTTCGTTCAAAAATTTACAGACGCAGGACGAATTGCAAATAGTGGAAGAAATGTCGTACATTTGAAGGGGTGAATTTTCTTCGAAGAGATTTCTCTTGAAGAGTCCACAAGAAATTGCTTTAGGCAAGTTTTATTTCAGCACAGTTAAGCAGCATCTTCAGCATCTTCGTGAGATTTGATGATGAAGACTGGTGCGTTCCTTCAGACGCAATACGACATGGACTGCAGAGAGTTGGTGTTACTAGAAGCTGGTAGATTAGAAGGACTCCTCATTCCAATACCATTGGAGCGTGCAGCAGTTCAGCACTTGATTGTAGCGACAGCACTCCAACCGCTGAAATGAGAAAAGTTGATTTTAAAAAAATTGGCTCACATGTTGATGGGTCACACCAGTTGACATAGGGGACAGTCTCGAAAAATTCGAATTAACAAAATACTCGGCGAAGTCAGTCAATTTATTCATGCAAATGTTCACAGGAAGTCACGGTCAATGGTCATGTCGCGAGGAAAATTGAGATATCTACGCTACAAAGTTGATTGGTTTTTGAGCAAGAAAAGGTGTGAAGATGAAGATGTAGAAAGAAGCAGCGCGTACCCGTATACGGAAAAAATCGCCGCCGTTATTCTTCATTAATTGCCCAAGAGGTACTGCACCAACATCTGTTCCTGTCGGACCGGCCTGCAAAGCTGAGCCAGTAAGGATTAATTTAAAAAAAATATCTGCTACATTTTCTGATATGACAGCAGGAAATTATCGCATTACTATCAGGGTGTCCGGAAAGTTTTGAGAATTTTTGATGCATTCAAATAAAATGATTGCGAGCCATCCCATCCTTCTAAGCTATTCCTGGAAATCGGCAGCGTCCATGTTTGGTTTGTCAAAGACGTCCTTCAGCTTGAAGTCGCGCAGTTCTTCCTGGCGGCGGTTGTGGAACAGTGCCTGGAGGGCCATGATGCTTAGATTGCTATCTCTCGATTAAGCCCTCGCTTATCGAAGAGTTTCCTGCAAAAATGGTTTCCCGCAGATTTGCGAATTTTTAGGCGATCGCTGCGGGACCGCCTGCATGCTGCGCTCACCCGTAGCACCACAGATAACCCCTACAGCCGAAGGTTGGGCGAAATCGGTGATTATGACCTCGACAGCCTTAGTCATCGGCACCTACCGTAACCTACCGTAATCGGCCGAAATTTTAAAACGGATGTCAGATGCGTGATCAGCACCCCAAATAGCCCCCTGGGCGAAGTTTCGGCGGAAATTTTTTCGAACTCTTCTCGTCCTCTGGAGTCCGTGAAGTACAATAGTGCCAGTTCAATTTGTGATTAGATACTAAGATATAGTACACCTTTGTATGAAAGACGCGCGAAAACTGACAGACCTTTTCTGACAACCTAGTCGTTAATAGAAGTGACTAAAGAAATGGAAAAGAGCGGCTAGCTGCAGCTCACTCACTTCCGACACGTTAAGAACGACAGCTAGAAGTAGCAGAAGAAGCTGGACGACGACGGCGGCTTCGGTTCTCATCAGCATCACCACTGCGGCGACTTGCCGAGGTAATGACAGGTGTTTCGATCTGAAAACGGTAAATCTTCTTCTTTGAAACAAAAGCGGTGGTGAAGAAAAATTGTTAGATGAAATGGCGCAAGGCTAATGTCATTGCAATGAGTCGACGACATTTGCTTAAAGTCAACACTACATAACTGAATACCACGCCTGTATTAATACGAAAAGCCCTCAACTAGAGTGCAAATTCAAAGGCGAGAACAGCTTAAGCGAGACTATCAAGAACAGCTTCAAAACATTGTTCGTCTACAGCTTGAAATGTGCACCAAGCAGGGCTGCAGCAGAACCGGATCTTGAGTGAGAGAGAAAGCTGACATAAAGGGGAACACAACTGAGACCAGGAAAGTAGGTAGACCAAGCTTTCGACTGTAAAACCGAGTCTAGACTAGGCAGAACGATGTTGTGAAATTGAGCGCTTCCTGCACATTGCTTTAGTTCCAGGTGACCGTCTGCTGAGGTGAACAGATGTATCTGTTTCACGACACGTAAACAAAGGACAATTCGGCAGTGAGAAGCTGATGAAGAGGAACGGAAGAAGGAAAGTAATGGAAAGCCAAATGAATTTCTTAAATCTGTTCTTTGAGTATTTCCACAGCCTTCATTAATAGCTCATCAGCTTGCTGCCATTAATGTGGAAACACTCTTTCGTTGAGTAAAACGCTGCTCAGTGCGGAACTGGCTGATTTCCGTGATAATTAAATGCCTACCCATACCACTTCATTCATTTTTTACAATCTTCGAAAAAGTAATCACCATTTTGACTTTTATGAATCCTTGGCATGTCTGAATTGTTTCAACACTTTTGTGCCTCGTAGATTTGATATGTATATATATTTATTATTTTATTATTTATTTATTGTTTTAACAGGCAAAAGTGCTGTCTCTCATACACATACAAATGGCCTATGGATCGCCATCTTCGTAGGCACTATATATAATAGCACTTATTACTCAGTTGTTTTTCCTTATTGAGGTGCATAATGATACCATGGGCAAGATCTTCTGCAGTGATCATGTTACTTGTGGGTTGGTTGTCCTACCCTTCCCTGGTTATTTCCTCCTTCATAGGTGGTAGGCCTTTCCTCAATGTTCTCGATAGCTTTTTTTTGCGCTTTCGCTGTTTGTGGGTTCTGAGTTTTTTCCTATTCTTTCCGGGAAATTTTTTCGCGGGCGGCCTGTTCTCAATCATTGTTCGCACATCCCTATGGATGTATTAATAATAAGTAATAAATAATAATAAATAAATATGAAGGAACGCATTTACTTCGGCATGACGCTTCAGCAACTTCGTCGTTTTCAAAGGCCTGAAAGAAGTTCGAAGCCTAAGATCAGGCACTCTTCTCGGCAAAGTCTTAGTTTTCCAACTCAGCCAGATTCAACGAGTTCCCAAGAGCGCCAAGGTGAATCCCATTGAAGCAAACCGAACCCACCGTTGTTCCACCAGCACTGAGTGAAAGCTCATGATCAGTTATATGACTACCAAAGAGCAAATGAGACCTACCAAGTGCAAATCTATAGCGATGTTAAGCTATAGAAGTACTTGGTCGGGATCTCATATCCCACAGAACGGAATGAACGGCAGAAAGTCACTGGTGATCGAAATTCGGTTTTTCATCGTTGGGTTACGTTCTCGAATCCAAAAAGCCTCTAGAGTCTTAGTGGCTCCAATCTCACTTTCACATGGCAACACAGTTTAAACCAGATTTGTCCTGGTTCAGAATATGTCCTTCGTTACACAGATACACCAGTTGTTCGACACAGTTTACCTCAAACTTGGGTAATTATACCAAACTTTAATGTACAAATGCAGTACACATTAGAGCGTCCTAAAAGCATTATACAAATGAATGAAGAATAGAAAAATGAAGAAGGAAAGGACAGCGCCATCAGGGATGCGCCATGCACACAGGAGATACTTACGTAGGCTCACACAAACCGCGTGTCATACTCGATTTGGTACCATATCAGTGGTTTAGTAGTTATGGAGGAGGAGGTGGGGAGTTGTCTCTGAGAAGAGCGCCATGTGAATTTTCCCACAGGACTTTTTTATAGGGAGTTTTTTGTTTGAATAGCTGCACAATCTGATAAATCTCTAAGCGAAGTTCCTCACAATATCCCACGAAATCGTCCTATGATCGCGAGAAAGTCGCGATACAGTGCATATCATACTAAAATCGTGGGCTTCTCAATGTTTACCGAGTGGAGATAAAGCTCCCCTCTTCCTTATCGGTTAGGTCTTCCGTGATGGAACAAGGGAACGGTCTGAAGCGTATGTCTGAACGGGGGGAGCGAGTTATATAAGGAGAATCCTCACCCCTCAATTAGTATACAAATGTGCTTATTTTTTGCCAATTCGCTTAACCCAAGGAGTAGGGGGTCCTTGAAGTCACAATGAGATACGCCGCATCAGGAGTGGGGTCTTGTATGCCCGCGATGCGATGCCTCTGCCGGTAACGGATCGGCAGTGGAAGTGGGGTTGCTTCATGCGAGGGAGGTCGGAGGTTTGGTTCTTGGGCGCCTCTTCATTTTTGTATTTCAACTGACTGGTTGAGATTTGAGGATCCTGACGTCTACACCATTTTCAGACGCTTTTATGCCTGATTTTCCAGCTTTCCCTCATCAAATGAGAAACGCGGTCTGTGGATCCCGCAAATTAACCTAAAAAGGCATCCATACACTCTTTCCCTCATCTTTGTCTGACACCTGGAAATCGGAGGTCTGCTGAAGATTTTCTAAAACCTAACGCCAACAATGTCTGAAGATGCTCGAGTGGTGATCCGCCCGCTCACGCCAAAGTGTGGCCCACCTTTACAACAAGGAACCTTCGAGGGAAGAAATCAAGCTGGCCGAGTGGGTGGCGAGCATACTAAAGGACTTCGAAGCACATCAACTTGAAGTTGACGAAGACGTTGTGGTTGAAAATCCGATCAGTAATAAACAAGTCGCAAGAAAGGTGCTCTCCACAGCGTATAGCTGGAAGAATGCGCAGAAAACGTCTGAAAATGGTACAGACGTCAGAATTCCCCAAACCTCAACCAGTCAGTCGAAATGCAAAAATGCAACAGCGCAGAAGAACCGAACCTCCGACCTTCCTCGCATGAAGCCACCCCACCTCCACTGTCCTTCGAGCCGCTTGCCAGCAGAGGCATCGCGGGCGTACAAGACCCCAAACTCGTGATGCGCTGTACTCCATTACGACTTCAAGGACCCCTACTCCTTGGGCTTAACGACCTGGCAAAAAATAAACACATTTCTATACTAATTGAGGGGTGAAGGTTCTCCCTTTATGACTCGTTCCCCCCCCCTGTTCGGACGCTTCAGACTCTTCTCTTGTTATTGGCTAACCCCCACTCCTGTTTTACCTATGTATAGCTCGCCACAGGTTAGACGCTGAAGCGGAGTTTACTAACCCCACTTGGTAAACATCGAGAGGAAGCCCATGGTGGAGACGATTTTGGTATAGTGTGCACTGTGTTACTAGGTGAAAGTGAGACTGGAGCCAGAAAGACTCTAGAGGCTTTCTGGATTCGAGAACGTAACCCATCGATGAACAACTAAAACAAGTGCATTTCGACCCCAGTGACTTATTGCCGTTTATCCCGTTGCGTGGGATGTGAGACCAAGCACTTCTGTGGCTTTGCTTCACTATAGACCTGCACTTGGTAGGTTTCATTTGCTCTTTGGTGGTCCAATAACTGAACTTTCACTCAGCGCTGGGGGGACAACGGCGAGTTTGGTTTGCCTCGATGGGATTCACCTTGGCATTCTTGGGAATTCGTTGAAACTGGCATAGTTGGAAGCCTAAGTTTTTGCCGAGATGAGTGCCTGATCCTAGGCTTCGAACTTCTTTCAGGCCTTTGAAAACGACGAAATTGTCGAATCGTCAGGACGAAGTAAATGCGTTCCATCATGTCAAACCAGCGTGGCACAGAATTGTTGAAACCTTCGAAGAAGCTTTCAAAAACCAGAAACATAGTGTTCCATAAACATAATGTTAGAAGTTAACAAAATGATTAGTGAGCATCTGCGTGGGTTTCTTCTGCATGAATCTGCATTGACTAATCTCTTGGAATTTATGACTGGACTGAATATATGGATAGAATGGATGAAGTGAGACCGTACAACGTGATGGCTTGAATAGGAAACGAGCTCCGTTTTAGGAAAATCGCTGTTAGCTAACACCCTTGGGAAAGTGGCACGCACTTTCGCGGAATAGGAGGCGTTTTGAGTGCACAATTAGCTCACCAGTAGGCAGCAAGCGGCCCCTACTGATTCAAACATGAATGAAGAATACAAATTATGCAGAACGGGTATTGGTTCGGTAGTACTTGACAGTACGACTCAATTGGTTTGAGTGCCCAATTAGCTAGGGCAAAGGGTTAGAGCGGTGGTATTCTTACCAGAAGTTTGAGATTCATAGAGTAATCCTAGATGTGCTATTCAGCACAGATATACGTATTCCGTGCCATTAGCTCTCATTAACATTATAGAGCACCGGCTATGTACACTGATCTGGAAGCATTGAGAAAGGATGTGAGGCGTATTTGTGAAGATGGTCTTCACCCTTTCGCCTTAACCATTGAGAAAAATTTACCACTCCGTCTTGAAAACCTTTCGAGGGTAATGGAATTTTCTACTTAATTGCTCCCTGATGATGCGGTGCTGGAGAAGAGATCATAAGAGGAAGAAGCTAGAGGGCTTCGATGAGAGTTCCGCCCAGCAGCGTGTGATGGTTGCTCATTACATAATGCGCTTTGATGAGCTCTGATGCATCTGCAAACCGTTTTCGGCGAATATTAGAAGATGTAACTGGCGGTTGTCGTGTCCGTTCCTCCGCGAGGTGCCACTGGAAACTGCTCGCTTTTTCGGACCTTAGGCCCCGTTTATACTTCCGACGCCAAGCGACGCAACGCTACGCATTGTATCCAAACTGGATTGGGTCACTATCTACCCTTAACACAGTTGACGAGATGTACGAATTACTAATTTCCGTTCTTAAATATTGTATTGAGACCTACGTTCCGTGCTCCAGAAAACCTGCCTCCCAGCGTTTCTGGCCGCGATACCTTGTCTCGCTGGCCAAGAGGCGGGAATTGGCCTGGAAGGAAGCCGTCCTCTATCCGTCAAGTAAAACCTCTGGATACTTCAACATTCTCTCCAGGAGGTTCCGTAAGGAGTTGATAAAGTTTCTGCTTCACCCGAAAAGAAAATTAGTAGCTCGAAAAATCCCAACGATTCTTCCGTTTGATAAATTCTAGGTTAAAATCCAAATTCAATACCGGTACTCGTTAATGACTCAGGAGTTAAATTCTACAGCGATCAGGAATTAGCCCGCAGTTTGAGGCTGTATTCCAACAGTCACGGAGTGACTCAAGTACGCCGCAAGCACTCATTCAGAGCTCTCTTTCACCCTGTCCCCAAATTTTGGACTTTTTCTGGTTTCATGAAGAAGCTATTTTGAAACACCTTCTTGCTTGGCCTAAATCGTTTTCCTCCACGCCAGACGGCATTCCGTTGTTTTTCTTCCAAAAGGTCGCTGGAGAAATCGTGACCCCGCTTCAAATTATGTTCAACTTAAGTCTAATGCGAGGTGAGGTACCCAGAAAGTGGAAGGAGGCTTTCGTTATTCCTATACCCAAAAAGGCTCCTTTCAGCAATCCACGGAACTACCGGCCTATTAGTATTACCTCTGTCTTCGCGCCTATTCGAAAAGATGCTCAAAGAAGTAATAGTCTCCCACTTAGATAGCAATTCCATAATTCCACCCGAACAATTTGGGTTTCGTAAAGGAGGCTCGACCACCGCGCAAATGCTAGTCGCTTTAAATGACTGGACTAGTTTGATTGAATCTGGGCACGGAATCGACGCCATCTATTTCGACTTTGAGAAAGCCTTTGATAAGGTTCCTCATGACAAAATTTTAGAGCAGTTGTCCGCTGTGGGCCTTCATCATAGGATAGTGAAATGGCTTGAAGCCTTTTTATGTTAGCGTGGTTAGCGTGTGTTCAGGGTCAACTACAGGGACCATCTGTCATCTGCTAAAATTGCACGTAGTGGTGTCCATCAGGGATCTGTTCTCTCGCCGGTTCTCTTCAACATCTACACTAGAGGAATACCATCACTTATAAGTTCTATTGGTGTATTTTGCAAGACTTTTGCCGATGATCTTAAAATTCATAACAGTGTCACTGACCCTAGAAGGGTGGATAAACTGAAGGAAGCAATCTCGGCAGTGGCCAAGTGGGCCCACACTTGGGGCCATCCGTTAGCGAAAGATAAGGCTTTGTTAAATACTTTAGTAGCATCTTCACGCCGCCAGATATGATGAGCCCTACGCTTCCATGGCTCACCCACGGCACTCAGGAGGTACCAATCATTGAGTCGGGAGAAGTCTGGAAGCAGTTACGGAACCTGAAACCCTCGTTTTCGCTAACTGCAGATGAAATACCTCAGTTTTTCTTTAAATGTTTCGCAAACCAGCTTGCTACCCCTGTCACCATATTGTTAAACATCTCGCTGATGCTTTGCAAAGTTCCCACACTTTGGAAGAGGGCTACAGTTACTCCTATTCCCAAAACCAACCGAGCCTTGAATATTTCGAACTATAGACCGATCAGTATTCTTCCTACACCTCTAAAAATTATGGAAAAAATCTTGAGGAGGCATATTGTTGACTGGCTTGAAAAAATTAAGTGCATTCCTATTGAGCAATATGGTTTTCTGTCAGGTTCATCTACGTGCACACAACTGGTTGACTGCACATACTCATGGAAACAGGCCATGAATGCTGGTAAAAACGTTGATATAGTGTGCTTTGATTTTAGTAAAGCATTTGATAAAGTTAGCCATACCCGTCTCCTCACTATACTGGAAAGTACAGGGATCCGAGGTAACTTTCTGAAGTGGTTCCATTCCTATCTCCAGAAGGATGGGAAATGAGGGTCAGAGTTGGTAACTGCTTGTCCTCCTCCAGACGCTGTTCCTCGGGAGTGCCGCAGGGTGAATCTCTGTCCCCCGTCTTGTTTCTCATATACACCTATGACATTCCATTCTACATCAAATGTGATCACAGACTTTCGGTAGCGGCGTATGCCGACGATATAAAACTGTATGCCTCTTACGATGAGAACGAAGCCGATGATGTGTTGAACGCCTTAAACAGGTCAGTGGCTAAGATGGTTAGATGGGCAGAGGAATGGCAGCTCCCTATAAACAAAGGGAAATGTCATATTTTTACGCCTAGTTTTGAGCCTATGAAAGTTTGCTTCCCTGACGGAACGCCACTGACCCCAAGTGGTAATGTTAAGGATCTTGGTGTAGCCTTATCTAAAAACTTAAAGTGGGGTCAGCAGATCCATAAGGTCGCGGCAAAGGGACTGAAAATGGTGTACTTTCTTTTCAGAAATATTCACTGCGCCGATGAAAAAATTTGGCTGAGGTTATATAAAACGTATGTACTACCGGTGATGGAGTATTGTAGCCCCGTTTGGAGTCCCCATCGTATCAAAGATATCAATGCAATCGAGAAAGTCCAAATGATCTTCACGAAAATTCTCTACTGCCGTGTTTTTAGTGAGCAAAAAGAACCGTTTGTCGTTCCAGGATATCGTGAAAGATTGCAAAAATTCAACTTGCACAACCTCTACTATCGGCTTGTCTTTTTAGATCTGGTTTTTGCCTTCAAAATCATCAAAGGAATGGTGCGATTAAGGCCGTCGAAGTACTGGATCTTCAAGCCGACTTTTGGGAAAAGGCGATCGTGTATTATGGCTTATCATAAAACATGCCGTTTCAACTAGGGTCTATGGACGAACTGCTTCGTAGTGCAAGTCACGAGATGGCTTGAAAGGCTCCCCCCACAGCTCCTAGCTTGTTCTAAAGTTTCTGTTTTCAGAACCACCTTGTCGAAAATCAATATCTTAGACATTTTAGGATTGACAGATGTCTCCTAACTGGGTAGTTTCGATTGGTTGTAGGTGTCCACTTCAGGCCCAATGTTTGAGTAGACCCAGCTGTGCATTTGACCACTAGCTTGTGTGCTTGTGTTTTTGTTCTTTGTTCAATATTTTCCCAATTTTTCAGTCATAAAGAGGTTTTGAAGCAGACGACCTCTTACTGAAAAAATAAAAAAGGTATGATATTGCTTTCGTTTCGTTAATGTATTATTAAGTTTTTGTTTTCAAATTTCTTTCTATATTCCAGCTGATAAGGTTAAGCTAGATTCTTCAGCCAATTACCCTACGTTACTTCGTATCTGGCCTACAGAGCATTTGTATGCTCAGCAGTTTTTCAGTGTGCTCGGATAGACATGATACTTCCTGACCGTCACCCGTTGTGCGTGCCAGTATAATGAGGCTCCTGAGAAACGGAGCCCGTCCGGTGATGCGTGCTCAGGGAGTTCTGAAATCGCTTTATCTCTTGAAGGGCATCGTATGACTATAATGTCCGGGTGGCTGGGTGGCTCTAAAGGCTCCTGGTTCTGCTGCTTCATTGGGGCCTTTCTCAATGGCCTCCATTTTATGGTCTCAAAGTGACTTATAGCAAATTTGTTTTTATTTTGCGGATATATCTTTTTTCAATTGCGGCAACAGCATCATTAACAGCAAGGAAAGGAAGAAAGTTTTGGGATGAAGTAGGAGAGTGCTTCAAAACCTCTGCTCACCAGTGGTCGGATGTTCTTTTAGTGTTTTAGGCCAGGATGGTTCTGTTGTTTTGTGTTGCTCTGGTTTGTGTTTGAGCTTGGGTTAGGTTATTTCTTAGGTTAGGCTGCATCATGCTAGATCAGCTAAAGTTTTACTCTATTATCGTAATGCTTGTTTTTAATTTGTTTCTACTCGGTTATGCAAATTGATGTTTGATTTAGTTGCATTCCCGTACGAGCACGTCTCTAGCGACGTAACAAATAAATAAATAAATAAATAAGACTAAAGTGCTTCATTTAGGTAAGAACAATAATAAAGTAACTTATTTTATCGAAGGCCTTCAATTATCGCAAGTTTCGGAAATTAAGGATCTCGGTTTCGTTATCACTGAAAACTTAGGTTTCGATAAGCACTGTAATGAAATTGGAATTGCGAAGGCCACACGCAGGGTATGCAATCTTTTCAGGTGCGTAACTACTAAAGACGAACATATCTTCCTCAAAGCCTACAAAATTTACGTCCGCCCTATTCTGAAGTATGGCACTCCTGTTTTTAGTCCAAATAAAATCAAAAATATCAAAGCTTTGGAACGGTCTAGAACAGCTTCACTAGAAAGCTTTTCTTCAGGTCACGGCATATAAACTACCGTTCTATTCCGCACCATGATGTGCGGAATCTGCCGCTAGGTTTGGAATCTCTATCCACACGGGCGAAAGAAGTTCGATCTTATTATGATTTACAAAGCGCTGCACGGTCTTGTCCATCTGAGTGAAGGTAGATTTTTTGTGACATGTGATTCCGTAACGAGGGGTGCTGCTGTAAAGCTGCGGGTTCCTCGGGCCCGGAGTACAGTCCGCTCCAACTTCTTTGTCTGTCGAGCCGGCGCGGAATACGTCAAGCTAAGTAAGCGCATTGCTATACCTGCATTCGTTGCGGCTTTTAAAAGGATTTTAGAGAAATTCCTCTAATTTTCCCAGTAACTCTCAGGTACTTAATCTTGTTCTCCCTCTGCTTTCCGTAGCGGTTTTTTTAATCCTCTTTTATCGCTTTTCGCAGAACTGTGTTTCCTACCTTTCTAAGTTTACTATTTTTCGCTGTTTGATGATTCATTCCTTTGTTCTGTTCGTTGTCTAGTTGATTTTATTGATACTCTTTCTTGGTGCGATGGTGAGCTTGCTTACGTTGATCGCTTTACATGTGCTTGTACCACATGTCTCAATGAAATGAAATGAAAAAATTGATCGATCGCGTCGCCCGATCAATGTGGCCACAATATGTGGCTCGCGTCGCTCGGCGTCGAAATATAAAAAACGTAGTAGCGTCGAAGTATAAAAAGTATAAGAACGGGGCCTAAGTTGAACACGGACACACGAGTGCAGGCGATAGGCCCTGATAACAGGTTGGCCTTCGAAGGACCCATGTCACATTACATGGTGTACGCCAGTTCACGTCCTTCGAGATATGGAGCTGACCCGCACTCGCAGAGCCCGGCGAGTCTGAGAAGTATGCGAGGGTCCCTGATGCGAGGACGACATCGGGGGGGGGGGGGGCAACTGAGCTAGTCCGAACATCCCCTAACGTAAATAGTACCAGCGTAACATCGCAGAATGTGGGTACGTTGGCGGGCCGCTCGTGCGAGTTGGCGGAAGCACTGGAGCGAAGAGGAGTTGATTTCTGTGCGGTGCAAGAGACGAGGTGGTCCTGCTGCGTGTCAAGGTACATAGGACGAGTCTTCAAAGCCATCCCATCTAAAAGTCTCAGAAGCGCCAGTGAAGATGGAGTCATCGTCTCAGAATGTTCTCGTGAATCGATTATAAGCGTCGAGCACTTTGACGATCCATTGATGAAGATAGTTGTCGCCGCCAAAGAGCGACTCTTTCACTTCTTCTCAGCAAAGTTACCGTCGAAAGATGTCATCTTCCTCCATGGTGACCTTAATGGGGACTTGGGCACGACGAAAGACCGGTACAGCTGCCATGGTAGATTCGGCGGTGACTTCTCTCATCCAGTTATTGACAATTACGAGACAGTCGTAGCACCATGAAGCGTAACTTGGAAGAAGGCTTCCGACGCGTTACGTAAAGCTGCGAGGTTGGAACTTGGCATCAAGAAACCTACCGAGGTCACGTCGAAAAGCGTCGGTCTTTGACAAAAGTCGTGAAGGGAAAATTTGCGAGAAGTTGCTTTATCACGGGTGTCTCGCGTAAAGGACAACCGATAGCTGGTGAAAGTACCATGAAGCGAAGAAATCTGCAAAGAAGGCCATAACTGTTGCAACTGTTGTCCCTTATGAAGATGTCAACAAGAAGTTCGAGTCATTCGATAGGGAACGATACCTGTATCGACTTGCTAAGAATCGCCATCTACAGATCAAAGATATCGAGAAGTTTTTTTGTCTCGCTGGGGAGGATCTCACTAGATGTATCGCTGTATGGCTGCTTTGCAATGTATTTTTCCGTGAAGTGTTTCTCATTGCAATCTCATTTTCGTACACGATCTACAGACAGTTATTGCTTCGATCTTCTTCCGCCAAGGTGGGCTAATCGCTCTTCGGATTTCTCGAAAGCGCTCTGCTCTCAGCTCTTACTATTTCTACTAAATGTTATCAAATGTAGAACATTTTATCCACCTTGTGCTACTGGTCGCCTTGCTGTCAGTTCTTTTCTGACCACTCTCCCGTGTTGTTGCGGATAGTGGTATTGAGGACGAGACGTGGAGCTCTTTGTCGGTTGTATTTCATTCAGAAGGAAGGACATATGCATGAATTACGAGACCAGGACGGTTCAAATCTTTATTTCTCGTATCTAATATCTTCTCCACGGATCTCCCTCGATAGAGAGCCTTCGGGCTCTCTTGTTAAGAGGGATCTCGGGCCGCTTGTCGCAGGGCCACGTGGCGCGTCCCCGGGTGGTGGATAGGGGGATTAAACGCGAACCAAATGCGACCGTGTACTGCCCAGAGACGCAGGTGGGATGCAGGGGATGGACTCCTTGCTCCTGCTGTGTCGGGTCGACGCGTTCCTTGTGCGTGGGAGCGGCATGTTCATGCACAGTGTGCGTGGATGTGTTCGTGACTGTGCGGATTGTAACTGTGTCGGCTCGGCCAAAAGCTTGCACTCGGTAGACTGGGAGCACATGTAAGGCGATTCGAGGCCGCCTTAAGTCTCGCCCCGTCCCTTCGGGCGGTCTGGCTGGCTGCCCGGAGTTCTTCACCACGACAGAGCCTGACTAGCTACCCGTGTTGTATGGAAGTCAAACACAGCAGCACTAAAGGGCCTCATTCCCCTGACCCCGAAAGAGCCCCCATTTCTGCAGCGATGGGAAGGACGAGTACGGAGAGGCTGCTAAAATCTCAGGGCGTAACCAGGATGCGCAAATTGAGAAGGACTTGGATGACGATCTGTACTTACAACGCCCGCACACTTGCATCGGAAGCATCCGTCGAGGACCTGATGATGCAAGCCAGGAAGATCAAGTACGGCGTCATCGGACTGACCGAGACGAGAAGACACCACCCCCTACACGCCGCCTACGACTCCGGAGAAGAACTGTTTATCGGAACATGCGACAGCAGGGGAGTAGGCTGCGATGGTGTCCTCGTCAACACGCACTTGGCCATGAACATCGATTCGTACGAGTCTCTGACAAGCCGAATCGGACGTCTGCGACTGAAGCGATGTGGTTCCGTGCCAGCTTTGACTGTATTCGTCGCGTATACACCAACATCCGACTACGACGACGAAGAGGTCGAAGCCTTCTACGTGGAGCTGGAGAAGTTCTATAAGGAAGATCACACCTTCTACAAGGTGATCGTCGGCGACTTCAACGCCAAGATCGGAGCGCGAAGGTCGCCGGAAGAACTTCACATCGGAACCCACGGCTTGGAGTGGAATGAGCAAGGTGAAAGGCTGTCTGAGTTTATCATGTCGACCAAGACCATCCATGGAAACTCACAGTTCCAGAAGCCTCCCTCTCTACGATGGACCAGGGAATCCCCGGTGGCCAGTTCCACAACGAGATCGACCACATCATCTTCAATCGCAAGTATTGCCTGACCGACGTCTCGGTTGTCCCCAAGTTCTACACGGGATCGGACCACCGCCTCCTTCGCGCAAGGTTTCGCTTTTCGCGTCAAGGAGAGAAGGCCGCGAAGTTCAAGAAGAGGAATCCCAGAACGATCATCAACTGGGACCTCTACACCTCTCTTGTCGGCCTCTGGGAAGATGCCGTCATGGACAACGTCGATGTGGAATACGACCGCTTCGTGCACCATCTCCACGATAGTGCTAAGGGAGCCGAGAGCTTGAAGACCACCAAGAGACGCCTGACTCCGGAAACTCTCGAGCTTATACGCCAGCGTGGAGCAGCACGAGAGTCAGCCAACTACCAGCTGATGTCCGAGCTTGCGAAGCTGTGCAGAGCGGCGATAAAGGAAGATCTCAAGGAGAGAAGGGCGGAAGTGTTGGCTGAAGCAGCAGAGGCAGGGTTGAGCATCCGCAATGCCCGCCGGAAGTTTGCCAACTTCAAGACCAAGATGACCGCTCTCCGACGTCCTGACGGAACCGTCACTTCTTCCAGAAGGACCATGAAAAAGGTCATCCACGACTTCTACTCCGATCTCTTCGATAGCCACGTCCACCTGCCCCATGCCATCTTCCGCAGGATGGATACGTCGTTCCCTCTGTTCTCCCTTCCGAGATCCGACACGCCATCTCGTCGGTGAAGAAACGTACAGCAGCCGCCCCTGACAGGATCAGACCCGAACACCTGAAGAACCTCCCGCCAGCGCTCATCAACACCCTGGCGCGGCTCTTCACACGATACCTGTCGGAGTGCAAGGTTCCATCTCAGTGGAAGACCAGCAGGACGGTCTTGCTGTACAAGAAGGGAGACGTGCACGACATTGGCAACTATCGCCCGATCTGCCTGCTGTCCGTAGTCTATAAGCTGTTCACGTGAGTCATCCTGAATAGGATCAGCAGAACGCTGGACGAAGGACAGCCACTCGAACAAGCAGGATTTCGGAGAGGATTCAGCACGATCGACCACATACACACCATTACGAAGCTCATCGAAGTGTCGCGAGAGTATAAGCTACCGCTGTGCCTTACGTTCATCGACCTGAAGAAGGCATTCGACTCCGTCGAGACTGAAGCGGTCCTCGAAGCCCTGCTCACTCAGGGCGTTCCTACTCAGTACATCAGAGTCCTTCGAGAGCTGTTCAGTGGATTCGCGACCAAGATCTCTCCATTCTACAACGACGTCGTCATCGATGTTAGGAGAGGGGTTCGGCAAGGGGATACCATATCCCCGAAGCTCTTCAGCGCCACCTTCGAAAGCGTCATGCGCGAACTAGAATGGAAAGACATGGGAGTGAAGGTCGACGGCTAGCAGCTGCACCATCTTCGTTTCGCCGACGACATCGTGCTCATAACACCGAGCATCAGCCAGGCGGAGCGAGTGCTGGCCGACTTCGATCGTGTATGTGGGAATGTTGGACTGCAGCTGAATCTTACGAAGAAGATGTTCATGAGGAACGGACAAGTTACTGATGCCCCATTCTCGCTCAACGGAACGAACATCTCCGAATGCTCCAGCTACGTGTATCTGGGTCGCGAAGTCAATATGGCCAACGACCTAGCACCAGAGCTAAGCAGGAGGAAACGAGCGGCTTGGGGAGCTTTCAAGAGCGTCGAAGAAGTCGCGAAGAAGACGAAGAACGTCCGACTCCGTGCCCACCTATTCGAGTCTACCGTTCTTCCTGCCCTAACATACGCCTCAGAGACCTGGGCTATACGAAAGCAGGATGAACACGCGATCAGCGTCGCGCAGCGTGGAATCGAGAGGACGATGCTCAGAGTGACACGACTCACGCAAGTGAGAGAAGGCCTCCGGAGTTCCGAGCTTCGCCGACGTTCGAAGATCAGAGACGCTGTCGCGTGGGCCAAGTTGTCGAAAATTAGGTGGGCCGGCCACGTAATGCGCTTCGCAGACACCCGCTGGACGAGAGCCGTTACCGACTGGATTCCGCGGGATGTCAAGAGAACACCGGGACGCCCACCAACGCGTTGGTCGGACTTCTTTGTGAAAGCCCTGGACGACCGATATGACGCTCTTCGTGTCCCTCGAGCGAGGAGGATCCATTGGACCACTCTGGCACGCGACAGGGACGAATGGAGACGCTGCTGGCGCCCGCTCGAGCAAGTCGATGATCAACGGGACGACAGGTGATACAGGTGGTCTAATATCTGCATTTTTCATAGTATTTGAAATTGGTGACTTATCGATAACTTTGATACAATTTCCTAGCCAATTTGCTCTGGCAGTTAAAACAGCTTAGCAGTAAATTATGCAAATGTTTTATCACATTATTCAGACATATTTAATTACCCATTGATACAAGCAAAGCAAAAACAAATAAAAACAGACTGCAATCGTTTTCCGAATATTGTTTGGAACTTTTCCTAATAATCTGCTTTGACGTAGCAAAGTATTTCACTGGTGCTCCACTTTGTGTAACAGCCATACTCATAAACTTCCTTCATCTGAAACGACATTTGAGACTCTGAATATCGTTAACTGTTCATTAAGTACACGTATAAGCATGCTCTTTACCTTATTGAATTCCCGTCCAAATGAAGTTATTGGCTCAAATGTGGAGTTATAAAGAGTATACACTGTCATTTCTGTGTTGCTGAAAATATCGATGAGAAGTAATACAATCTTTCAGTATTGACTGACTTGGACATTTTCTCAGTAGTGGTAACAATCATCAGCAGTTGTCTCTAATCTTGCATATATCGCTCGATTTAAACAGAGCTGTCTTTCCATCGCGATGTCACACGCAGGTATGTTCTACCGATTTATAAAAATAACGTTTATTTGCATGTTTCTTTTCGGTTTTAGGAGCTGGTTTCAACCATAACATCATGGTTTTAGTTGTTAATGCATTGAAGGCTGGCAGTTCGGCTTTGCAAAGGTCCTTTCAGTTTTTTCATTAAGGGACGATCAAATACTGATTCTATAATATTAGGGGAAAGGGAGGCAAAAGTAATGAAACTTTCCATGCCGTGCTCACACATGTCGTGACTGGAGTCCGGCTTCGTGCTTCTCGTATTTGTATGTTTGTTTGCTACTTTTGAATAGAGTCCCCAAAAACTGCAATTTTGCGTTTTTTTGGTAAAACTCGCCAAAAATTCACCAGTTTCAAAAACCAAAGAAATATTTGAGCTCAGTAGCTCGAGCTCTATCATTTGATAACATAGTTCATATGGAGCCATAAAAATGTTCGAAATTGAAAACCTGCGCTCATCGCACTTTCACCGTGTGTGGTAAAAAATGACTGGAGCAGTATTATGTTTTATATTTTATTTTATTTTTATTCGATTGATATTAAAAATGCAGTTTGCATGCAGTTTCACACTGTTTCACTGCAAACGGTGAAACATAAACATTGTACAAAACGCGCATATCCTGACTTTCTTGCTGCATATAAGCAGCATTTACACTATCAATCAGATAAACATTGCGACCTGATTTCCTAGTGCGTGGCGCGATACGGTCCTATAATGCACTACATGATTGCTTACACTCATTCGAGCAGCTGAAGTAAAAAATTTCAAAAAACGTTATACGAAATTTTCCTTGAACTATTACTACCATCTTGGACAGTCTCTAGTTTAATGCAGGAGAAGCCCGTTTCAATTTGGAAGAGTTCGCTTTGATTTTTACAATACATTTGAAAAGTCTTAGGTCAGTTTAGAGAGTTTCCAATTTGGTTTGAAAAGTGCCCAGCATGATTTGAAAAGTGTCCAATTTGACATGAAAGTAAATATATATATATGTGTATTTAAAGAAATACACATTTGAAAAATCCTGCTAATACGTTTGCGAGTTCTACAATTAAAATCTTCGGCATATATTGTTTTGAAGGAGGTGTTGACTTCTACATACCTTTTCGGCGAAACGCTGTACAGAAAGAATAAGCTATCGAAAAGGCATAAACAATCAACCTCTAAAATTAACAATAAATGACATAAGTTATTACAAGCACGTAGGCATTCGCTGCCTTATAAACCGTGAAGTCCACCGGTGGTTTATTATTTAAAAAAGCAACTGAATTTCAAGTGGATTCACTCGTACAATAAACACACCCCTTGTAGTAGAGACGAACGAGAGATCCAGTTGAAGAGCAATCCTTCCGTCCTAGTTCAAGGTCTATGCCAGCCAATCCTTCGAGAGCACATTGGTATTTCTTAACGATTAGTTGGAGTAAAGTCGTTAACCAACAACATGTGAAAGAACTAGTAATCGTAAATATAGAGAGAGAATAAGTGCTGACGAAGGAGGCAAACACAAAAGCACTCTCAGGCGAACTAAATCATTTGCGCAGCTCTGGTGGTCACAGCGAATATGGCTGGTGCCCTCCTAAACACTACCGCACAGTTGAGCAGCCAACATTTCACTTAACATGTGTGTTCTGAAAAGTGCCTCAGACACTGGTAGAGTTCATCTGCAGATGAAGATGACATATTTCGACGTGTGACGTGTAGGAGCTTTTTCAGGGCGGAGTTCCAGTGAGCGCCTACTACCGGTCATTTATCCGCTCGCGTGATACGCTGGGCAAACAATTGTAAGTCTAAAGAGGTCATTTAGCGTGGTAGGTTTCATTCGCGCCGTCGATAGAACGAAGTGAATGCGCACAATCCGGTTGGATTCTTTAGTTCTTTTGATTTAAACTGCTTATTCAGTCTGTTTAGGGAAAACATAGGGATAAAATAGGGTTTAGAAATGATGATCAGGTGCAGTAAGGACGTTCTTGAGAAATAGTGAAATATTTTGATGAAATGTTCAGTACCACGATATCCTTCTAGGTGTCGTGTGGGGAGGCGGAGATGAAACCACCCCAAAGGGTCCCACTAAAACGTAGGGCACTGTGAGACAGGTCAGATGGTCATGGGCGTGAAGGCCCGCGAAAGAAGCCAATATAAAAGGGGTAGCTAGGGGGGCGAGCCGTTCTCGTCTAGTCCCGTTCGATCCCCGCATTCGTGTCCGGTGCCCTCAGATCGACCTTAGTGGAGTTCTATGATCAGCTCTTAGTGAGACCCATCTTCTCCTTGGACTTCTGGCTTCTTCGATGACGCCTCCTACCGACCCCCGGTTGCCGTCGAACGCTTAATCTCCGCTTCGCCGATTCGAAGCGTCGCTGCTCAACGTTGTGATACGGTGTATTTTTATTTCGTGTTCTTTTGTTCTTGATAAACCTAGTTGCACTATCTGTGTGTTGGTTCGGACCAGAAGGATCATACTTCTTCCTAATCCGGCTTACACTAGGTAGGTTAACTCACTGCAGTCTGCTCTCAACAAACGGTGGGTACTTCGTGCTAAGATAGTGAAATTTTTACTTTTTAAAAGTTTACTTTTACTTTGAGTAAACAATTTTTTCAAAACCATCCAATAAATTTTGATTTAACCGAAATAGTCTACTTATGATCACAGGAGAAGTAGGTGATTGTCGGAATACAGCTTTATGAAGCAAAAATGATGCACCTTATTAGGTGGGTATGTTCAGCAATACGGAACCTTACATAAACATGTAAGTAGTATACTTTATTGGCGGAAAGAAGCATTATGTAATGTTCAACATTCTAGTGATTCAAAAAAAATTGGCAATACTGTTGTGAAATAACCCTAGTTCTATTACAATGAACATTACAACAGAGTGGATTTTATTTTTTAGGTTTGAGGAGAGCTGAAAGTGCGAACCTTATTAGGGCATTAATGATTCTGGCTACTGCGCTGCAATGTTGGATTGTAGCACATTGATTTTCTCTTCTAAATTTACAAATAATTTTTTTGTTGCTCGGGGAATAAAAATATATGGTGTAGGAGCTAATGAGTTTCCTCATGTTGAAGCAATCGATTAAAGGATCGTCATGTAGATGAGTCACTTCTTAGATGAAAGCTCTGATTACAGGCGGCGGAGGGAAGACGGACGACGCACAGGAGGACGGTCGGCTCGCCACAGCGCCTCGAGCTCCAGCTCACGACCACAGCATCTGCTCGAGCCTCCGACCTTATCCGATTCCACTCCGCAATCGCCTTGCTTCGGCTCTGCTCTATGGATTTTGTTTAATATCTAATAAACCTTGATTATCCTCTCGCGCGGGTCCTTCACTGGTAGCAGCGAGTGGGTTCCACTCGGCTAGCCCCAGATGTCTTCCTTTTTCTTCATTCTTCCAATTCTTGGCTTACCTCTTCCTCAGGTTCCGGCTTCAGGCTTCGCCACTGATAACCTCGCTAAGGGATACTTTTCCAGCTTTTTCTTATTTATCACCGCTAGGTTACCACCTGTCTCCTCTGTCGCCTTCCCTGCGTCATCTCGTCTCCTCGAACAATTTCGGATCCGTCTTTTTCTTGTTTTTCTTCTCTGTTAGTCTGGTCCGGACCTTGTGGTCAGTTTTTCTGACTCTCGTGAAATCGGATGAACAGTGCTCAGCTGGAGGATATGTACTAGGCGTATGACGCCCGGATGTGGAAGTGATCGCCTTTTTTGGCGACAAGTGGTTCATGTTGATATGGGGGCCCGATAAATGCGCTATAGTTCCAAGCACGCAGACAGGGCCAATGAACGCCCTTTAGCTTCAAGCACAACGATAGGAGTTTCCTCTCGTTTTTATGTTTTCTTAAATTGCGAGAGTTCGACTGCACTAAAGGCTTCGAACCCACCTATGTTCCTCTTCAGAAGTTCACGCTTCTTGCGCTACTCTTCGATAAGCGACGTTACATGGCGTCGGTGCAGAGCTTCATCAACATTCCCCTGCCACGGGAATACCTCCGTCGACTCTTCCCAAAACATTTCCCCTCTTGAGAGCTTATCTCCGCTTCGATCTGCACCGAGTACCATCTGCGTACCAACACACAGCGGTAGAAATCCCGTACCTTCAAGCAGCCATCACATATTCTAGCATATTCTTCATACCAGTAGCCGGTAGCTTCCCTGCCCACTCTTTATCGCACTGCACGGCTTTGGGCACACACTCGCATTCGAGACGGAGGACGCATAGGAGGACGGTCGGCTCGCCACAGCGCCTTGGGCTGCAGCTCGCGACCATAGCTTCTGCTTCAGCCTCCGAGCTTATCCGGTTCCACTCCGCAATCGCCTGCCTTCGGTTCTGCCCTATGGATTTTGTTCAGTATCTATTAAACCTTGGTTTTCCTCTCGCGTGGGTCCTACACTACGAGTCATCTATGAGTTCCTACTGTTTAATAGCAATACGTAATGTACACACCTCTGTTGATGTCGGGATAGGCCAAAAGTAAGCGTACTAAACCTTATCTTAACAATACGTATAAATAACGTGGCAAATTTCACGTCCTCCGCAAAACCCTTTTTTAAATTCTCATCTAGACACCGTAATCCGTAACCCGGTCACTATATGTTTTAGAATGTTAAACTCTAGGTTGAAACCAGATCACCTACCAAGGTTAGTTCACCCATTTTTCACCTGCAGGTAACCTCTCAACGTTACAGCGGTAACATCCCACAGCGGATTCACAATGGAGCGGTCTTACAGAGAAAGTACCGCGAATTCTGATCCGTCAAACGCTGTGAAAGTTACGGAGCCTAGTATTCAACGGCAAGAGCGCAATGTCCGTGATCACGTCAGTGCGTCGCCCCTTCGAAGCGCCTGGAGCGCTCAGCTGCCACTCATCAGTCCGATTCCCCTCTGTTGTCCTGTAACAGTGACGTCTAGAAGGTTGAGGGGTTGAGGGTTGTAACGAAGTAAGCAATCCTACTACTCTTGGCAATGTGCCCAATTCGTTGCCACTAGGTCAGATTTAGCCGTAGAGCGCGACCGCTGCAGCACTTACAGAGCTATCGAGTTTCGCATGCTCTATCTTTTACAGTGAATATCACAGAGATTTCACCATAACGATTGCTGTTAAGTCACGTTATCTACGATTTCGGCTGTAATTTCTCTGTTAAAGCTATGCAAGTCGTTGATGAATCTGGCCCCAGTTCGTCATTTGATGCGACACTATCCTTTCTGCTACGAATAGCACATAATGCGCAAGACAGGTGGTCCGTGAGCCGACCCCCGTGCAGGTAATGATATTTGATGGCGTGTTTACAGCAACCTCTGCACTCTCCACAACATTTTGTAACTTACGTGATGCCTAAGCTTTTGCGTACATGCTAGTTAAGAATGTTAAGCAGCATACGTGTAGCAGTGCACATCTGCTTTTAATTTCGATATAACCCTTTAGCTTCAAAACTCTATGAGGCTACTACTACAACTCATTTACAGCAAAAAACAGACAATAGTAAAAAGCTTACCAACAAGTGATCTGGTCTATCAAAATAAAATCGCTTGGGGACAATTCCAAGGGTGTTTGCTCTGAGGTTAAATCTGTCGAAGTACTTTCCCATATTCTCGCAGAACGGCAGTTGACTAAGCTTTCCATCGCTAGCAGCAAAGACCACCTGAACATAACTGCTATTGTATTATATAACAGGTTGTGCGTTTTGTTGCTTGTTAGACTTATGTTTCAAAACATAACGAGAGCCATCGTGAGTTCGTGTTTAGCACACTATAGTGGATAGCACGTCTTCTAGGCGTACTTCTTATTTTCGCTGGATAACTTATTAAGGCTCTTAATGTGATCACAAATTCCGAATACGATGATTGAAAGAACTAACAATGAGAAAGCATTATGGTCCAACTAAATAAAACTAGGCAACTGCTGAACCACGTGGCAAGGAGACTGTTGTGTGATTTTTTTATCGGAACTAAAATGAGTTCGCTAAAAAAAATAGATAGTCATTCTTGCTTTAGTACAACCACCTTCTGAATTTCAGCATACGCCAACTTAGCAGTGACACGAAAGGATGGATATATTGATTTTGATCCTAACAGGCGAAGGTTCCCAACTTATGGTGAGCTTTTGCGATGCTATTCTGCAACACTTATCAACCACTATGACACGCACGATATGTGCCTCGGGTCGCAGTCGGTAGGAGTGCCGCCTCACCAGCGACACCTGAGAGCCTTTGAGTTCAAGTCCGTCTCCTGCCACTATTTTTGCACATATCAGTTTGTTGTTATTACGCTTTTTCGTCATCACAGGAGATCAGTGCTTACAACAAAGCAACGCTGCCTATTTGCGCCTTCATATGTGCTAGTTTCCCAACGATCATGGGCTGTCATAGGGTTGATAAGTGTTGCGCAAACGTCCTCACACCTCTTTTTCAGGTTTTTAACACATTCACGACCAGAGCGTTTTCGCGCCCAGTGCGCGCGACGGCCCGCGGCTTTTTTTTGGCGCGTGCGTGTGTACACTCATTAGCGTGGACAGGCGCTGAAAAAAGACAGAGTCTTAGAAAACAAAACTGTAGACTCAAGAAAAGTCCAGAAGAACTGCACAGCTTGCTATGAAAAACTGAGTAGAAGCCTGGGAAGAGATATTGCCAAGAAGAAAGGATAGTCCATACGCGCTGCACCAGTTCCGAAAAATGTGTTTGTTTGAGATCCTCCTACGATAAGAAGTGTTCTTGTTAAAAGTTTGTGCAATGTCATAATCATTCAGGGCCTAGGTTGCTTTATTTAAGAGTTCACTTCATATTTCATTTGTAGCTTGTGCATTAATTCTGGTCTAAAAGTATGTGCGCTTATTGTGTTTCAGTAATGGAAAAAGTCTCTATTGTCTTTTAATTACGATAAAGCCAATCACTTTTCTGTCTACGCAAACCCAACATTTTCTTGTTACTATAACTTGCGAATTTGAGAAGAAAATCGAACAAAAACATCAAAGTTCTTCCCAAAACTCCCCCGTCCACTCAAATGAGTGGACACCGTCCGTCGCGCCCTCTCCGCTGTCCACTCATATGAGTGGACACGGTCGCGAATTTGTTAAGAAAGCGTTCAGCAAAACTAAATGTGGCTCTAGACTCCGTTCTTGTAAAAATAGCATCGCAAAGTTCACCATGAGTTGGGAATCTTTCCCTGTAAGGTGACGACCATTGCAGTCTCGGTACATGTCGCGAAGGTGAGCAGTATTGGTAGGTGGGAGCGCGCCAGCCAATAATAACCAAACAGAGCACAGACCGAACACATGCCATCCGATGAGAGTGCTGACTGTACACGCCCTCTCTGAATGGTACGACCATTCAATGCGGTCTGACTGGATGGGGCGTTCCCATCTCCCAATACTGTCCGTTTTAGCGACATATACCCCAGCCTCTTAAGATTTTGTCGATTCAGCAGTACGCCACGTCTTGAAGGAAAAGACCGCTTTTCAATCCCATTTTGAATCTGCTCCTGTCACATAATTCAAAGGCACTTAAAGATACGAGGAAAACTACCCATCTCTGATACAGAATGCTTATCAAAGCTTTTCGCTTCCTTTTGTATGTGCTTACCGCTAGAAAATAACCTACATTTTTTCTTCCACAAATGCAACATTTTGCTGAATTTTGGCTCACATTGGCTTAGCAGTGACAAGGGCAAATGAAGGTGCTGATTGCGTCCCTAAGAGGGTAGCTATTCCGAAGACCTAGGATTAGGTTGATCGAAAAGTCTTGCAACGCTTGCCCAACAACATCCAAATTTGTCCCTATTTGCAAACAAAAACTCAGTCCACGATATATTCCCGAACCAATTCTAAGATCTTGCGCCATCTTTCAGGCAGCCTTTCATTTCCTTTCCGCCGGAATTCCGAGAACTGTGAGAAAAAGAATTCAGGATCCTCCATTTAGAGATGACGTCGTTCGTCGAACTATCTACCTCGAAGATGCTGTTCCACAGCCCTGAACAGGTGGTGGTCAGAACGAGCGAGGTCTGGAGAGTACGGTGGATTGGCAGAACTTCCCAGCCTAACTCCAGGATTTTCTCGCGACTTACTTCAGCGACATGAGGACGCACGTTGTCGTGCAGCAGGTGGACATTTTCCTGTTCTGGACTTCTTTGGCGCATGGCATCGGCGAAGCTCTGGAGCTGGCTAGCGTAGACAGATGCTGTACTGTGGTCTATCCAGCAACTCCCAGTAAAGCATGCCTTCTGAGTCCAACAGAGGGGCGAACAAGGCCGACCTTCGAGAGAGATATCTCCAGCCTTAGAGCGCTGACACCAACGGGCCACAGTGGAATAGTGGATGACTTCCTCCTTGAATGCAGCGCAGATGTTGGAGGCTGTAGTCCTTGCGGAATGGCCTTGCAGAAATTCGTAGTAGCCGATAGGTCGTAGGCTGCTGCTGCTCATCGTTGACATTGTCCCTGTATACCTACTCGACGAGGCCTTATATAGTATGCTTGAGGAAGCTTCGAGAATGTACTGTGACGTCATCACACAAGATCAGCACTGTAAGAGCTTTAATAAATTGACAGGCAGTAGCTTAAAGTGTTGCAAGACTTTTCAATCAACCTAATATCTATTGTGTAGATTCAGCGAAACCCTGTAAGTCGAGGGAAGAAACTGTTCCTCAATTTCATTTTGAACCTGCCTCAGTTAAAGGGATCGCAGGCGCTAAAACTTACGAGGATAACTGCGCTCCAGAACAACGCCATGGCTGACACTGAATGCTCTTCAAAGCCTTCCGCTTCCCTTTATATGCCTGTAGGAAGCACTTGCAGTCATTCCGTCCGTTCCATAATGTTTGCACTAATGTTCCTCCCAAAAAATTGCATGCTGCAATGGTAAATATAGATGGAACAGTTCGTTTTAGCCATAGCTACATTTGCAGCCGACAAAACGAACGATACTTCAACCGTAATGGACGTTCAGGCAAAATTAAAATTAAAGAAGTATAAGGGACTGCGTTATTCAATCCTTCTGGAATGCGCCACGCATTCTACTTCTACGAGAATTCGTGGAGGCGACTTGAATGCGTATTTGTCCATATAATGACTTACAGTGGCCAACCGATAAACAAGTCAGCGCTTTATCCTTCCTAGACAACTCTGGTACCAATTCACCGACCCCGGAGGGATGGAAGGCTTGGTTGGCCCGGGCGGGAACTCCGAACCAGGAACCTGGTATCGGGTGCACGCGACAGTCGCGCCTCCTCCGACTGCGCTACAGTCCAAATTTGCACTAAAATTAATTTTGAGTTTTTTGCCGACACCTGGGCATTCTGACTGTGACTGTGATAGACAGCAAATTTATTAAGGATGAAGATCTTAGCTATTGCCACCTCGCTAGTAAATAGATTTGTGATAAGTGCTTTTGCTTAATATCATAGCGCTCTACAAAACATCGTCTAGAAATACTATAAGTATGTAGTTCTATTAAACTTCATGATTAGGGAAACTTTCGTAAGGTAAGAAGTTGGCAAGAAGGTGTACAAGAAGTTGTTAAACTCCGCAGTTCCATCGAAGCGACGGTTAACCGAAAGCAGTTTTTTGCCTTCTCCTGACTCCGGATTAGCTAGTGGGCTTACTGCAGCAAGTCTTGCACAGTTTCCTTAGTAACCCGGTCACGACGTGTAGTAGTTTAGTATTCGTCTGAACCTCACATCGACAACTTTCAATTTCAGCAAGTCAGCTTCCAAAGAGATCCCTTTTCGTTTCTTCAGCTTAGAGAGCCGAAGGCTATGACGGCTTTGTGAACCCTGTCGTGGACTCCAAGTGCATGCGTCTTTGTACCACAGAGCCGGTGTACTTGAGTTTTTCAACTTGTTTGATCTGGCCCGGATTCATCAAGCATGAAGCATGGATAGAAGTACCGGAGGGTAAGACCACCACTCATCCGCAGTAGGTATATGGCACGATTCGTATTCAGCAAACGAATCGAGGGTAAGGGCCTGTTCATACTTCCCGACGAAAGCGACTCGTTGCTCGTGAAAATCTTGCATATTGATTGAAAACGAGCGATCGCCGTAACAATCTGTTCATACTCGAGCGCTGTCGCTGTCGCTCTTGTCGCTACAGTCGCTCTCTTCGCTGTCATCGTCTGCTCATACTCCGCGTGGGCAACTGGAGCGACGGGAGTGACGGACGGAGTGTTGAGTACGTAATTACTTCATGTTTTCAGTACATTTTCCCATCAGGCACCTTGCCCTGGTTGAAATGCAATGGAGTTCTGGAGCACCATCACTTTGACATGTTTTATTTACTGCTAGATCTTCAAGTGCCTCAGGATCAATATCATAATAATAGGTTTCTGACAGCTTGTTTCAAGCGCCGGGCAAAGTGCTGTTCCACATTCATACAACTGGCCTACGGTTAGTCATCTTCGTAAGCACTATATAGCACTTATTGCTCAGTTATTTATCCTCTATTGCGGTTCATTATGACACCATAGCTTACCATGAGCAACCTGATCTGATTTTCTGTAGTGAGCATGCTACTTATGGGTTGGCTGTCCTACACTTCCTCTGGTTATTTTCTCCCTTTATAGCGCAGGTTCATAGATGGTAGGACTTCTCCTCAATGCTCTTTATTGCCTTCTTTTTAACCCTTTCACGACATTGTCAAACGATGTCTTCGGACACTTTTTTTGCCGTGTGGGGCAACGTCCGACAACGTCGTCGAACGCCATCATAAAAGTAGTCCATGGAAAATTATCACATATTTTACAGTACAATTTTAATCAATGAGTACACTAATGGCTACTGTCAGAATGGTCTATGGGAAAGTTCATTTGTTACTGTTTTTTCATATCTAACAAATATTACAAATAAAATAATAGAAGGGGAAAAACGCGCGGGAAAAATGCGCGCTGTCCCACGCCGAGTCAGCTGAAAATCGCGCGTGTCGTGAAAGGGTTAATATTTTCGCTTATTGTAAATGAGTTCTGAGTTTTTTCTGTTTATTTTTCTGGGCAATGTTTTCGCGGCTTTACTACGACCAATGTTGGCGCATCCTTGTATTAACAATAAATAAGCAAATAAATAAATAAGTAAATAAATAACTCCACTAGTGTTCGGACTAAACTACTCCTATTCTGCCATTCTTCAGATCACGTAGGGCATGTATTATACTTCTTTTGACTGACAGATTGGTGATGTAGTTAATATGAGTGTTTGGTAGTGTCTGTGTTGACTGATTGACTGACTGACAAGAAATAGGCGTTATGGTGCAGTTACGTACACCACAGTACGTCCATTGCCCAGTCGCTCCCGTCGCGAGGTATGAACAGGCCATAATGTAGAAGAACCCTGACAGACGTCCAGAAAAACATTCAGTGCAATTCCAGAAAATGAGGTGGCGTAATGGTGCATTTACCTACACGTTTTATAAATTGTATTTCCTTGATGACGTACTTTCAGGAAGTTCTATAAGTTTATTTTCAAGAGAGGATGCAGCTCACAAGACCATGTGAGAACAGCTGATCTCAGTGGAGTGCATTTTCATTTTTGTAAATCGAGCACGAAAAGGTAGCGGGTATGCGAATTTACATTCATATTCACGACGATCGATGAGTTCTCTCGATCGACTGCTATACCCACGATGTGGCGGGTAAGGTTTTTTTTCACGAATGGGACATCGTGGTTACGTACAACCCTATACACAGCATACACAGTGTATGCGCATTGACGAATCCGGCAACGGGAAACGTTCGTGTGAAGCCTGCAAGGTGAGCAGTTGTGAGATGTGTCTACTTCTGCAATTTTAGACCATATTTTTGCATTAGCACCAGACTCTCTTTCTCCCTACGCCAGATCTCCTTTCGTTCCATGGGAAATTAAAGCACTTTTCTAGTAAGAAGTAGTACGGCAGTACACATCCGAGCCTGACACCAGGGGCCAGATTTATCAACGATACCGCTGGTGTCATCTCACGGATTCACCATATCACACTAAGGTTGCCCTAAGGAACTAAGGTTATTGCACTAAGGTTTCGTTAGGCTTGTTTTTTGTTTGTTATATGTTACTGTTAGAATCTTACCGCATGTGATTGTTATCCGTGCCTTGTAATAAATAAATATCGGCCTACGTAGTGAGTGATACAAAGAGATACAGAGATATTGATACGATAACCGATATACCATAAGCGGTTGATGGATCTGGCCACAGGTCGAATTACGCATTTGAATTTTGTTCTCGTATGTGAACGACACTGATGGAGTTGGCCTCTTGCAGAAGCCGCGCAGTGTTGGTGTGCTCTGATTCCCCTAACGACTATAGTTGAGCTTTTGAGAAGTTTTGTCGAACGAATGAACGAACGAAAAAATTTGATGCCGAAAATTTTCGAACGAAGAGATGAGCGAATAAATTCGATATCAAAAATTTCCGAAGGAGTGATCGAACAAATTTATTCGATTTCAAAAGCTTTCGAATGGTCAAAAGTCGAATAAATCCCGATTTTTTATTCATTCCAACATTCGCATAATCGAATAATTTGTTCGAATGAACGAATAACGAATAACTTACTTTGCTGCAGAATAAAACGTGCCTATAGCGAACAGCCCCGATTAGTACTTCAATTTTGCAAAATGTTAAGGGAGTGAAAGATAATATTGTTGCCTTTTGAAAGGCGTGACGCCACGTACTCGAGTTCTGCATGATATCGTGGGAAAATTGAAAAGTTCTGGTTCTTTTCAAGGATCTATGAAGTTATAATAGGCCACAACGATCTTCTCTTTTTTGCCTTCCCTTTTGAATATTAGCCAGTTCTGACAAGCAAGACCGTAAAGACAAGTACAAGCTTGCTTGTTACGGGAGATCGAGAAGTATTCGTATTGTTAAGGACTCCTCTCTTACAAGGTACGATGTGCGTTTTCTGCTTCGTCTACAGGTTAGCTCGACAACCAACAATACAATCACCGTTAGCGTCGACAAATGGAAGCGTATGAATCCAGTACTCAAAAGGTAACGCAAAAAACCTTAGCACGATATTAGGTAACCTTAATTGCACTGCAAATCTTCGTGGCCTTCCAACCACAAGTTAGCCGTGTGATGTTTAGGGAAACCCTTGCGCAGAAATGCAATAACAAGGCAGACCGTTCTTTTTAGTATGAGCTATAACTTCATCGGACAGACCTCCCGGGCTCAAGAAAGCATCGGATGGAATGCTGTCATAACAAGGGCTACCATATTATCCTCAAACTGCTTGTCAACTAAGAAACTTTTAGTGGAGGTAGAACGACAAAAGTGAGTGCAACCGCAAAATGGTACAGAACTGTTGAGTTACAAGGAGCGTTCTATTAGATAGGGGCTTACATTCAAGAACTCCTGACTTGGCTTGGAAACCACTTCTTCACAAAAGAAAAGGCGTTTTGCCTGCCACACCTCTGACACTCTCAGAGGTCGCAACTGCCGGCAAAAGTACGCAGTATTGCTTACAGTAACCCTCGCGGCGCCGCACCACCCGCCGTTGTCATGGCGGGTCCGCGGCACCCGCAAGACTCTGCTGTAGTACAGCATTGAACCGAATTTTTTGTTTTTATCATGTGGCGCGAAATTTAAAATGTTATTGAGCAGCACTCTGTCCTTCCCCTCTTCTGGACTGCGTTAAGCCAAGTTTGATGGGATTCAACATTCATGTGCCTTCTCACGAATGTGAAGAACCGCTGAATACATGGCGACTCCTCCCCTCCACCCCTCCCCAAATGAACCAATTAGCCGACGGATCTGTAATCGAAACGATACAGGAATATATAACCAGATGTTCAGCGGCCTACCTTCACCCCATACCCCGAGAATGGGACACTTTCACCTCCAGACCTTCTTGCTTTCATTACATTAAAAAAATTGGGGAATGAGTTCTATAAATTATAATTCCTATTCTATATAAATTCATATATAGAATAGGATAGCAGGATATCATAGAGTACAATCTTCGAAACACTTCCTATAAAGCTGGCCACTTTTTCGGGACGCTCAGAGCTCCATCGTGGCAATACGCGACGTTATAGTAATCTCCCATATCGATTGTTTGCGCTGCCCGATCGATATAAGTACTTATCATTTTGTCGCTTCGCATCGCAATGCTGCTCTGAACAACTGCTTTATCGCATGTGAGCGATTAATACTCCGATGAACCCGTCCTCTGCTTGACGAGAAACAGATAATCCGAATCCGAACTGCAGAGGCATAAAAAATCAATCGGTATTGGTCATCTTTCTGACACGTTTTCTGAGTCCCGACGCACATGTCATGGCGTAGACAAGACGTATGTCATTGTCTTTCGAATACCTGCTCAAGGTATTCGAAAGACAATGACATACGTCTTGTCTACGCCAGGTACACCACTGAATATCCTACCCGAGAGCCAATTCGCCAGCGAATCTGTAATCAAAACAACGAGACATAAATACATTAGTAATAAGAAAAGGATGTGTTTCACCCCTGAAACTTCTGCACTGTCGCGGTGGAGTGGTCTGTAATGGCCCAGCGACCAGACTTTTGTGTGTGTGGGGAACAACGACGAATAAGCAGTCGTTTATCACGACTAATGCAACACCAAAAAAGGGGAGTTGGGAAAATGACGGACTAACTCTCTAGTGGTAAGGCGCGCCTTTTATGGGTGGGCATGGGAACAGCTTATCACGGATGGGGGACGATCGAGTGAGATCAACACTAGTGCGCACATGTCCCAACGCGAAAATTTGAATCGATCAAAATTCAGGTAATCTATCATGTGCATTACCCTCCAGAGGTTACGTGTTGTTTTCCTGAGATGGTGACTAGCAATGTCCGGCAATGCTTTGCAAGAGAAACAGAACGCGGAGGGAAAAATGGAGAAAGCCAGAGTAAGAAACACTGAAACGGAAACAAAAATAAAATTTTAAATTATTGTCATTGCATTCCATCTAGTTACCTTGAACAAAACTTGGGACACTGATTACTCAAATTTTGTGTGATAAATCTTTATGTTTGGAGAATTGAAGTTTATCTGACATTCGAATAAAATTATTTGATCGAATAGAGTTCGGTTATTCGATTTTAGAATAACATTCGATTATGGCTTACTTCGATGTTCGAATTCGAATGATTATTCGACTGTTGAAAATCATCGACCTTCGAATTCGAACGAGTAATCGAAAAAATATCGAATATTCGAATATTTGAACAAATTATTAGAATAGTTGTTCGAACATATTCACTCGAGCACAACTGTACTATCGACCATGCATTTGGAGAGTAGCCGCTGCAGGTCTATAAATGCGATAACCATGTGGTCACCACATCGTATATACTCCTCCATAATCTGCCGTAAAGCAGAAGCCTGATCACAGCTGCAACTTCTACAACGTATTTAGTCTTTCATTAAAGTCTTTGTTAGTGTATTCTTGTGAACGCTTCCTCCTTTATTAAAAGGCCAAATCTGCCATTGTTATTGTTTAATTTTACTTTAAGGCTAAGTTTTATTCGCTTGCTCTAGATCAACGACTTCGAGGGATTCACGGTTGTGTGCTGATGACCAAGCAGATTTCCTCAATACATTCACAAACGATGCCGGTAAACTTTCATTTTCAAACTTTCATTACTACTTTACCACAGGCAGAAAAAAGAAATTTTCTTTAGGGAGAGAGAATTCCAAGATGCCTCTTGAAACACTGTCGCAAAGATGGATAAGCAGTTTCATGTAAATAAAATGCTTTGTCCCAATATTTTTAAACAGAGGTCAGGTGATCATCGAAATGCCTTGCGTTGGTACGCAGAACAAAATGCTTTAAAAGTTGCCTTCAAGAGTTTCAAAGTCAATCTAGCATGTTCAGCTGGATTTCGGATCACGAAAAAGTCCACAATTAGTTGAAAGTAAACTAATTGGTGTAATTAAGTAGATGGAGAACTCACGGCATTGCTTTGCTGAACCTCTAGATTGTAATGACGCTGGACTTGAACCTGCTTAGATAACACAAAGGGCTTCAACTGCTCAATCAAAACCGCTCATCTAGCATCAATCTCGCCTTTGGTTACTGGTTATGGTCCCTTCCATGTAACGATTAGAAAATAGATGAGCTGAAGCAGTAGGGCTTTCGTGACTATTCAAACAGTGTTCACATAATATTTGAGACACCCTGCACATACACCAGTGGCAGCATTTTATGTTATTCCATCTGCTCAATAATGTTTGCCGACCACGCAAAAATAACGACTATCCAGAGAGTGACGGCTCATGCACACCCTTGTCTAGTTGCATGTGTCCTGCCAATGACGGTTTTCATGGCAATGGTTTCTAACCATAAGGAAAGTTTCACAAATTCTCGCCTTTTAAATAAATCGATAAACTAAATTAAATTATGGAGAGGCTGCTAAAATCCCAAGGCCTAACCAGGCTACGCAAATCAAGGAGGACTGGGACGAAGGTCTGTACTTTCAACGCCCATACGCTCGCATCGGAAGCATCCGTCGAGGGCCTGATGATGCAAGCCAAGAAGTAAAGTACGACGTCGTCGGACTGACCGAGACGACAAGACACCACCCCCCCCCCCCACGCCTACGACTTCGGAGAAGAACTACTCCTCGCGGGGAGGAATCGAGAAGAACTTGACCATCCCGCTCCACATCTTTTGAATTGGTAATTGTTTACCTCTACAACAAAAAGCCAAACGCATATATAAACCGTGGTTTGGGAAGTGTATAAAACTTGAACTACAACATAAACAGAGGAAAATTCGGAAGAAGTCGAGAAGTAAGTGCGATTGAGATAAGGGTTTCAACAATCAATGAAGAGTAATCCTACAAGGGAGAGAATAGAATGAAATTTGCTACCCAGATTTAATGTTTGCGGCGCCTTTTCCATGAGTTCCCAATCGTGTCATATCCCTTCGGCGTTTTGCTTCTAATCGAGAAGTTTAAACGCTGGTAACATTTCGTGCACCGAGCGCATGTTCGCGCTTTAGCGCCGCGACGTCGCATCCGGCCAGTGCGCGAAGTCACGTTGGAGTTACGTTCCGGAGCCCCGCCAATTAGCACTCGTCTCCGTCGAATTTGGCCTGTATAAAAAGCCTCCTATATAAAAGGAAGCCGACGGCAGATTCTGACAGTTCCGTTTGGTCTCCTGCCTGCAGTCCACTTCTCTCCGGTCTTCCTTGCCCCAGCTCTGGTTTCCCGTCTTCTCCTACACTTCCCTCCGACTCACCATGACACAATAACCTCAATATCCAATAACCTTTCTTTACAAGAACAATAACGGATTACGATCTCCCTATCCTTCTCTCATCCTCTTCCATTCTTTCTGGTATCAACAACCAATGAACCTAAGTAATCTAACGCTAAGTGATCCCATCCTTCACGAGGTTTTTCTTGTGAGTAACGTTGTTGGAGAACTCCAGAGTTCGGCAATTGTTCTTGTTCTACAAGGCTTTCGCCTATACCCAAACCTTCGAGTGTCTTGAAAACTGTATAGGCTTTGTTCCTGTACATAAATTCGATTTCACACAGGCTTCTAAGAAAGTCGGAATAAATTTGCACAGCGTTCGGAGGAAAAAGACATCCCCTCAGACAGTGTTCCAATAGACTGAAATGAAGTCAGCACACTTATTTTGAAGAAGGAGAATGGAGTCACTGGGTGACAGATACCAGTGATTGTCATATTTCATAAGGGCCAAATGACGAGACCAGCAGATCGTAAGCTTCATCGGAGTGTATTCGCGCTTACATGATGTCTGATAGCGTGTCACAGCGTCTTCGAATGACTCCGTCCGCGATTTCTGGTAGTTTATACCGCCGGCTGTTTCGTTGACACCTGTGAGAAAATCGGACAATGCCTGTAATTCATAGATGATAGGTGGATCTTTAACCGAAGTCATCTTTCTCAGCAAATGCGTAAGTAGATTACCGTTTGATAGCAATGTAATCTGCTGATTGCAAAAAGATGTTTGTATGTGAAGATTGGCCATGGATAGTCTTAGGCCACGTTGCAGCTGGTTTCTAATTGCAGGGATGGGACGATTGATAGGTCTCCTAAGCATGGCAAGCAAAATAGCTGTCCAGTATGTTGGTGTTTCGTCTGGACGTCGACCGATGGTTATTGATTCGCGGTCGGCAAAGTGGGACCAGAGGGCAGCCTCGTCAGCAGACCATATCCCTTTCTTCTTGCGATAGTAAAACGCCTCTGAAAAAGTTCCTTAAAGCTCTATCGAGCTTGCGCTCGAAAACGTCGGGTTGGACGAAGTCATAAGGAACTTTCTTTTGACCACGAAAGAGAGCCATGTTTGCTCGTACGTCGACCACACTTACAGAATGCAATAAAAGCCGCTTTGCTTTTAAAACAAGAGAGCGTATTTTATTGGTTAAGTCCGAGGGGCTTGGGGAAGTTGTTGGGGCGCGTGTAGCGCAGTCGGAGGAGGCGCCGACGGTCGCGTGCACCCGATATCCAGGTTCCTGGTTCGGATTTTCCCCCAGGCCAACCAAGCCTTCCATCCCTCCGGGGTCGGCGAATTGGTACCAGACTTGTCTGGGAAGGGTAAAGCGCTGACTTGTTCATCGGTTGGCCACCGCGAGTCATTGTATGGCCAAATACGCATTCATATCGCCTCTACGACATCCCGTAGAAGTAGAATGCGCTGGCGCTTCCTAAAAGGGATTGAGTAACGCCGTCCTTTATCCGTTTATCCTTCAACGTTTGTGAGGTTGATGATGAAACAGTGATGAAACAACAGATACTCGCAAAAAAGAAAAACGACGGAAATGGATAACGTTCGTTTACCGAACGAACATCGCCATTCTTCTTGCATGCTGCAAAAACTCAGGCTTTCGATTTTCAGACCTGAAAACATTCACAATTTGTACAGTAGGTATGAAACGTGATGCCGAAAAGCCGAAGGCTAACGACGAGGGCCGCGTGGAATTTAATCAATTTTTGGCGCCACCCTTCAAATTCGCAAATGGCGCGAACTCTATGAGCGCACGCCACGACGCGCCCCATGGTCATACAGCTGCTGAAGCAAGGAGCGTAATACCGCAGCAGGGATCGGCACAATTTGGGGCGCATGCTCTCCGATTCAGTGTTCTTGGTTCGGATTACCCTTTTAGGTCAAGAAATCCTTTCCTCCTTTCAGGCTCGGTGACATGATACCAGTTTCGCCGGAGAAGGATAATGCAATGACTTGTCGATCGGCTGGCCACCGCAGGTCATTCCATAGGCCAAAACCGCATTCAAATTGCATCCACAATATTCAATAGTAGGTAGAATCTGTGGCGCGTCCCGCAAGGAATTTGGCTAACGTCGTCCTGAAATCTTTATTTATGTTTTTCAGCTGTAATAGAGTCACTAGGCATATATCACAAACCATCATAACCACTGCATCACGGTGGTCCGCTAACTCGTGCGCTGACGATAACGAGGACTCAGGACTCATCAACGAGGGCCGCGTGGAAATTAATCAATTTTTGGCGTCACCGTTCTATGGGCGCAAGCCACGACGCGCCCATGGTCATACTGCTGCTGAAGCAAGTAGCGCAGTGCCACAGCAGGGATCGGCACAATTTGGGGCACAAGTAGGACGGGGGTGTCACATTATACTCAACATTTAACCGCTCTGCTAAGGAGGCACATATATGTCCAATTAGATCGAAGATTGCCTTCATCGTAGGGGTAGAACACCTCATTGTTGCAAAAATGTTAAGTTTTTTAGAGCACAAACGTTCTACAGGGCTATCCCTATTGTGACCAGAGAAGGGAGAGTCACAAAATCCTGAAACTCGGATAACGGATAATTTTACCTAAAAGGAGCCGGCTAACGAAAAACGGATAACGATTGAACAACATAAATTAAATCTGGTTTCAAATCATGCTTTCTCCATTGTAGGTCGGGTGTTTAACACTGCCTACGTGATATGTCAAATAAGCCATTTTTAACTGTCTTATTGGTGTTTTGCCAAGGACTCTGATGGATCGAAGACTTTTTCCGGGATGATATACTGCCAGTCCGCCAGGTCGTACCGTGAGTCCGTCTGCCGGATCAAAAGGTTTCGCTGGAGAGATAGGATTATAGAGGACTCTCGTGATAACTCTGCTCGCAAGATTCGGTGGGGTGGGTAGTGCCCGTTGGACTTATGGTAGGACATAAAGAAGGACTCCATCGCCATGTAGCGGATAATCCAGGCGAGGTCGAGGTCAATGTGCTTCACCTGCTGTGCAACAAGCTTCACCTGGTCCAGACCCCCATGGATATCGACGTGCGGATATCCCCACATTCGAAGGAGTGCGAACATCTGAAAAGAGTGATGGTGGTTAGGGCTTTTGCCCACCAGGTCATGCACAATTTGGCAGAAGTCCTTTTCGTCTTGTGTGCCCACCTCCTGAATGTCCGCAGTCAAATTACTGTAATAACTTTCCGGGTCAGTGAGCAGCCCAGGGTCATGGAACTTGATTACCGCACCGATTACCAGCCCTTCCAGCTTCCTGATCGTATTGTAGGCTCGGTTTCCGTTGTTGGCAAGCAACTGGTCACCGGCAGCGAACAATGTTTGAATTGTTAAGGAGCTGGGGTACAAGGGGTTCTCGTGAATAGAAGCGATGTCGCATGCCAAGCAAGCCAAAAAGCGGGCTGAAACCACTTCGTAGAGACACTTCAGAGAATTGATCGGGATGAAGGCAAAAGACGTCTGGTTGTGACCGAAGAAGCATCCCTGAGGCCAGTAAAGAAAAGTCCAGTTCGATTCGGGGATAGTCCATACCAGCCAGGGTGCATCTTCGCGTGCATAGACTGGTCGGTAGTCTTGCTTTCCATCAGAGTGATCGACATACGTGAGAAGCATGTCTTGAATGTATTGTCGTGCGCGAAAGTAGGAGCGGGTCCATCGACTTATTGATGCGCTCCAAGACGATACGTCAAGGTCGGACGGAACACACCAAGCGTGAAAGCTCGCTCCTGGCGACTTGCTAGCAAGAGTCAGGAGCGAGCAGTCTCCTGACTCTTGCTGGTCAGGAGACTGCTCGCTCCTGACTCTTGCTCTCAGCAGTCACAGTCTCTATATACGATATTAGCCGGTCAGTTACCGCTTCAGCTGGGGTCACTGATGCCTCCAAAAAAATCTGCCCGAATAGATGCGCCAGGTCGAAGATCGGTGTCTTTTCAAGCGCTATCAACTTTTGGTAGCAATGTTGGTGGAAAACTTCGCTCAAACGTCTTTCATCATCGCGGCAGCCCAGAAGCTCAAAGTTCCCTGTATAAGCAGCAATTACTCCCTCTGCACGTAGTGGAGTCTGTAATCGAAGCGGGGCCGTACATCGATCTAAACATGCAGACAGGACCCCAAACGCTTCGGTCAAAATGTTTTCGGAATCTTCACCAAGTTCACCGACGCCCATATGGAATTAGCGGGTAGGTGTCCAGGGCGCGTGTAGCGCAGTCGGAGGAGGTGCGACGGTCGCGTGCACCCGATACCAGGCTCCTGGTTCGGATTTCCCGCCCAGGCCAACCAAGCCTTCCATCCCTTTGGGGTCGGTGAATTGGTACCAGACTTGTCTGGGAAGGATAGAGCGCTGACTTGTTCATCGGCTGGCCACCACAAGTCATTGTATGGCCAAATACGCATTCATGTCGCCTCCACGACATCCCGTAGAAGTAGAATGCGTTGGCGCATCCCAGAAGGGATTGAGTAACGCCGTCCTTTATCCTTTATCCTTATTGGTGTTTTCTCTTCAAGGCGAGTGATAGCGCTAGCGATCGTCAAGATGCGACCGCTCCATTTAGAAGAGCACCTACGCGCAGAGAATTTAAACGAAACTAAGCGACCCATCTTCGATAGATATTTCTTTTGAGTAACGTTGTTGAGGCTACACTGCATGAACAGTGGCGAAACAACAGATACTCGTAAAAAAAGAAAAAAAAAACGACGGAAATCGCTGAAGTTCGCTTACCGAACGAACATCATATCCATTCTTCCGGCATACTGCAGAAACCCAGATTTTCGGCCTTTTGACCTGAAAACATTCACAATTTGCAGAATAAATTTGAAACGTGATAATGAAAAGCAGAGGGCTAGCGACAACGCGGTCTCAGGACTCGACTACAAGGGGCGAGTGGAACTTAATCAATTTTTGGCGCCAGCGTTCGAATTTGCAAATGGCGCGAACGCTATGAGCGCACGTCACAAACACGTCCCATGGTCATAAGACTGCAGGAGCAAAGAGCGCAATGCCACAGAAGGGGTCGTCACAATTTGGGGCACAAGCAGGCAGGGGGGTCAACAGTTATTCGCTCTGGTAAGAACGCAAATATATGTCCAATTAGATCGGAAATGGCCTACTTTAGTTCATCGTAGGGGTAGAACGCATTACTGCTGCAAAAATGTTCAGTTTCTTAGAGCACAAACGTTCTACATGGCTATCCCCATTGTGACCATGGAGGGGTAGATAATAAAGTTCTGAAACCCGGATAAAGGATAAGGTTATCTGAAAAGAGCCGGCTAACGCAAAACGGATAACGATTAAACAACAAAAATTAAATCTAGTTGCAAACCATGCTTTCTCCAGTGATAGGTCGGGAGTTTAACACTGCCAACAAACAGATTTTACAACAATCTGAGATGTTTAGCCTATGTTAAATATTCTACATCTTCGGACAGATATCCACACTAGATCTCCATAATTTTCCTGCTGCTGGTCAACTTCATTGAGAGTTCAATGAGTCATAAGGTCTGATCTCAAATCGCGATGTGGCAACTGAGACCCGAAATTTCAGTTTCCCTCCCATGAATCTTTACCGTTTTAGTACATGCTATCTTGTCTAGAGTTGAGTAGCATCCCTATTATGATCGGCGAAATTTTTGTGAAGGCGACTGCGTACAAAACTAAACAACTACTCTATATTTGCAGACAACATCAGCACATTTTTTTGAGGAGACAGTTCGTTCAAACACAAAACACTGAACATGCACAAAGGTGTGTGATACACTGATGGATATAAAAGGGAAGTTTGAGATTTGAAATGCAATCTGCGTCGACAATGCAGTTTATCTGGAGCGCAATCACCCTTGTGAGTTTCCGGCCTTTATCGTTCTGCGACTCCGTAAGCGTAAGCTAAAGGACGGAGAGAAAAAGGAACTCGAATATGAGTCCATTGTTGGAGATTTAACTGCATTTTTTTGCTTCTACACAAGCAACCACCATTGAAAGAAAACTCTCAGCATAATTGAAGACGTTTATTTATTTATTTATTTATTTATTTATTTATTCATACTCTTACATCGCAACGACACAAAGATACGAGAGTCTTTCTTGCGAAGAGGTCGGTAGATTTCTTTGTTTCATCATTCATCATCCATTCCCTGTCGATCACATCTTTTGCCTTTCGTCCTCGATATCGTGCAATATCGTCGAGCCATCGTATCCTCGGTCTCCCTGTACTTCTTTTTCTAGACGGCAGCCACTTTGTCGCTTCTCGAGCCCAGGAGGTGCACGTGTTCAGTGACAATTTATGGGCATAAATCCATTTACGCCTCAGTGCGGATATTATCCAGTTCTTCAAGCCGATCTTCTTCTTATCACTTTCGTTTTTATTTTGTCAGCCAGGCGAATACCGAATATAGCGCGCTCCAGGCGTCGCTGAGCTGACTGCAAACTGATGGCCATTTCTTCAGTCCAGGCCCATGACTCGCAGCCGTATATCACGGCTGGAAGGATGCAAGTGTTGATGAGTTTTCTTTTAAGGGAAATCGCCACAGTGCTTGAGCAGCGAAACTTTCTATTTTTGTAGAATATTGCACGGCCAGCTTGTATGCGTCTCCGATTTCTTTCAGTTGATTTCTTGGTGTTGTAATCAGTTGGCCGAGATACACATACTCATTGACGCGCTGTATTGTGTCGCCATTCAATTCCACTCGTTCTTCACTGTTGGTCGCAGAGTGGCTGCAGCTCCAAATTTGCATCAATTTGATCTTTAAATTTATATTCAGTCCCACTTTTTGTGATTCCATCACCAAGTCGGCACCCATCGTTTGTAGTTCCTCACTGGAGCGCGCTAGCAGGACCATATCGTCGGCATAAGCCATGCAGGATAGAAGCTTGCCAATTATTTGAATACCTCTGTTGGAAAAGTTGACATTATTCAGTGCATATTAGAGAGTAAGTACAAAGAGGAGTGGGGAAGGCGTGTCAGCTTGACGAACTCCGCGTTGTATATCCAACTTCGCCAGACGATCTCCAACTTTTATCATCACCCTTCCGTTGGCATAAAGCAGTTGAATTACCTTCACGATATTATTATCAATACCGAAGGATTGAAGAGCACACCATATTGCCGGGTACTCTACGCTGTCGAAAGCTTTTTTGAAGTCGATGAACAAAACACAAGCTAGACGTTGAATTCACGTGTTTTTCAATGATGTCAGTGTTTGAATGTGATCAACTGTAGAAAACTTTTTTCGAAAACCTGCTTGCTCTGGTGGAAGTATAGCATGAGCTTCAACGAGTTTTTCCAAGCGGTTACTAAGCACTTTCGTGAGGATCTCATATATAGTTGACAGAAGGGAAATAGGTTGGTAGTTGGCAACATCCGTCGGATCTCCATTTTTATACAACAGGATCGTGTCAGCAAATGTAAGTTCTTCTGGAATAGTTTTTGTTGCTATCATAGTGTTGGGCAACTGACAGACCGGGAAGAATTAGTCCTTGCAAGTGGTCGGGGGGCGAAGTATTGAATCTTATCAGAACCAGGAGCAGATCTTGATTTTCTCGTTTTCATTGCTTCCTCAACTTCGGCGACGATCAGTGGTAAGTCGATTGGGTCTGCAGGCGGGAGTTGAGGTTCATAGACGATCGATAGAGGTCATTATAGAATGATTCCACAGCCATGACTGTCTCTTCTATTGGGTCTGCAAGATTCAAGGAGAAAGTGGACAGGTTTCGACGAAGGCTTGTGGAAGTGGGCTGGGTAAGGGGGAGAGGCCTGTGTTGGAGAATAGGCAAAGTTTTGCGGGAGTATTTGAGGTGTTAGCGTCCAATTCTGAGTTTGTTCATCTGCAAAGCTTTGGTGGGAATCGCAAGATGACGTTGCCGAAGATCTTCTGATCTTCTGTTTCGAACAAGCCTACACGTTTCAGCGTATTCGATATTCTGCAGAGCAGTATTTCTTCCAAACTTGAGGTTACGACGGAACTGTAAAAGTTGTCGAGTGTGCTCCGAAATTCGGGAAGGAAGTGGTTCAAAGTGGGTCGCTTGATCAGTGGCAATATGTAGGATGTGCTTCAATTTTGCATAATCTGCAACTGCATCACCGGACGGGGCATTGTTTCAAGGAGGTTTTGTGCACAATTTTTAAGCAACTCATTATCAACGATTCGGGAGCTTCTGTACGGTCTTGTGATTCTCCTTGTTTGTCTGAGACGTAGTGTACAACGCACCAAGCATTTGGTCACTTCCAGCATTTATGGAGCTCAGGACAGCAACATCTTTCACACCCTGCATGCTACTATCCAGAACATGGTCTATTTCATTTTCACCCTGAGCGCGCTGCTCCTCCATGTCCATTTGAGCTTAGCTTTCTTTTTGAAAAAAGAGTTCGCCAGAAATAACCGATGTTCTTCGCAAAATTCGGCTAGCATGCGTCCCCGAGCGTTTCTCTTATCGGAAGCATACATGCCTATGTAGCGCTCTTGCCCTTCACGAGCTCCAGGTGTGACATTGAAGTACGATTATTTGGGCATTCGCACGCCTATCAGTTACGTTTTTCGGAATATCCAGAAACTCTTCGTAATCTTCGTCATCATAACCAGACCTTGGGGCGTGCACTTGGATGATTCGTAAAGCATTTCTACTTGAGGGTTTCAGTATCAGCTCAATAATGCGATCCGAGTGAAAAATACAATTGCAAAGGCTGTTCAAAGACGATCTCAAGTAGAAACCAACTCGACTTTTTCCTCTTTCCGAATTTCCACTGTTATATATTGAAAAGCCGCTTTGCAGATCTATTAGGTTAGAGCCTCATATCCTCGTATCAGTCCCACTACATCAAACTTCATCGCTTCCATTGCAGATTCAAAATCAGTTAAACGCACCTCACTTGAGATCGACCTTACGTTGAGAGTGCAGATGCGAAGAAAATCTGCTGGTGTTCTTGCCATACAGCCCACGCTCGACAACTGCGTATGGGACTGGGTCTTCTTATCTTCAAACGGCCAGCAAGATTCGGGTGAGGTCGACGGAGAGTGGTGAGGGTCGACCGCTTTCTTTGACTGCACGAGGAAGACTGAATTGAAGACGTTCTAAGGTGTAAAACTGTTGCAAGCACAGAATCGGTTGAAAGCCCTCTAGAAGAAAATTTCAAAAGAAAATCGTTTTACTTCGGCCCTGAACGAGGTTTTAACATGGACTAGTGCATATTGAGCTTCCTAACGTTGTCTCCCCTTTCTCGTGTTTGGAAACCTAAATTTAGGTCGCGGATACGAATACTGCTAACTATGTGAGCAAACGCCTCACACCCTATCGGATTTCGAGTATCGCATTGAGGAGTGGTACAAGTACAAAGCATGTACGAAAAAATCGTGTGAAGCAAGGTTGCTACCACAGTCAGTCGACAGATAATAGCTGAAATCCAACGTGCAATTCACCCAACTCCAAATGTGGCTTGAATATCAGTTCCTTCTTTGGGCCATCACCTCCACCGCCAGTCATTCTATAACTCATTCTATAATGCGTTTTTTGGACATGTGAGTACACCTACGGTACTTTTCTGAGCAAAATATATGTCTCAGTAGTCAAAATTTTGCACTGCAAGTGCACCGATAGATGGCAGCATCCAAACCGCATTTAGTATTGCAAAGACTACGCATATCGCTTGAAGCGTAGTTACGCATTGCTATACAGGGCCCAGATTCATCAAGGAAGGAGTCGGTAGTTCGCTACCACAGATATACCTAACGAACTCCTTGCCTACCGGCCCTGTGGTTCACGAAGGACGCGGTGATGGATGCCTGGATGCCGCACCGGTAAATTGACGACTGTTACGCATCGACCGCAGCCGCAACAACCACCGCGTTGCAGTGTCACTCACACCCGAAGTGCACTATGTCGACATTTCGACCCCTTTTGAGGGCAGGAGACTTCGCGGTAGTGCACCATTTCGAAATTTTCATTTTCCTTCGAGTTCTCGATGCCACTTGAGAGAGGTTTTCTAATGCACCATTTCTTAACCTATCATGGAAATTTATTTAGTATTAGAATACATATTTGAATACATGGGTACTTGCCTAGCTGGTGCCTGTTCTCGTAGATTATTGTGTGACAGCTATTTGCTCCCTTTAAAACATATCTTAAACATGGAATATGCATCTGCTTCAGATCTCTCGTCGAAGGCATATTAGTGTTTACGCCATCCCCCCCCCCATCACCCAAGTTCTAATTCACCGACCAGATAAGATTCGAAGGCGTAGTTGTCCTGCGCTCTAACATAGGAATGAGGTAATAGAAAAATTAAAATAAAATCAAAAATCAAGGTGGGATAAATAACAAACTACATCAAGTCCCTAAAGTTTTACCCCGAAGGTGCATTCTCAGTTATTGTAATTTCTTATACGAGGCTAGAACACAATGCATTGACAGATGTGACATATTCAACTGCAAGCGTCAAATTAACTGGTGAAGCGAAGAAGGAAATCTCGCAAAACGCGGCATGCTTCGGACTACGTTTGGCAACTCGTTGCCCAACTCGTTGCCACTGGATCTGACATCAGCAGTAGAGCGTTACTGTACCTCATGCAACATTTACCCGACGCTCTAGCCGACCACACACCTACCACGCCATGCGTTGACGAATCACGGTTCGTGACGGTTTTGCAAAAAGTTCCATAGTTACCATAGTTAGTAAATGGTTGATGGATCCGGGCCCAGGTTGCTGCCATGTACGCCCCGATAACCGCGCCAATCACCACTTCATGAGAGAAAACCCCAATCAATGAGCTAGCATGCGTACTATTGTTTCATCTCTCAGTGTGGCGACATGTTTGCACCTCGAAGATGTGATCTTCAACGGGCTAATTAGTGGACGATGTTGCGTGGCAACCGTCTCATACGGCACGATTTTCGCGTCTGGGACAGGACCTTGATTGCGACGCCTAACAAGGACACAGTAAATCTACGGGTTGCGTTCCCGCTATAAAACGAGATGAGAGTTCGAAATTTCGCATTCACGATGGCGAGATCGTGTGACTCAAGAATACGCTCACCATCGACCCATAGCCAAATACCACCAAGACGGCTGAGACCGTCTTTCACTGCTCCGAAGTGAGGATTAAGGTTACCTGCCACAGCAACCATATGTTATGAAGGCACCTCCGCTGTCTTCTTCTCAAGCAGGGACCAGAATTCGTTCTTAGTTGGCTCGTAACAACCTGTTTGCGGAGCATACGAGGAAAAGAAATGACATCGTCGCTCTTTTACGGCGACAACAAGCCCCATCAAGTGCTCATCGAAACGTCCTACGCTTGCAATCGCGTAAACGCTCGGAGGCGACTATACCGTTAGAGCTCTCGAGATAATGGTGGTCCTGGTACTGCAGAACGGCTTTGAAGCAGCGGCGAATGTACCTCGACTTGCAGCAAGACCACCTCGCCTCCTGCACCGCACAGAAATCTATCTTTCTTCGTTCCAGTGCTTCCCCCAATTCGCACAAGCGGCCAGTCAACGTACCTACATTCAACATTGCTACGCGGGTTTTGCCTGCTTCCGGACAAGCTCAGTTGTATCGATGCCGTTCAACCACCAGGGACCTCGCATACTTGTCACACTCGCCGGGCTTTGCTAGTGCGCGTTGGTTCCCTCCGACGTCGTAGCATTATCTCGAGAGCTCTGAAACGTCATCAACCATATGATGTGACACAGAATATTCGTAGATTCGTTATTCGTTTTTCCCATGAAGTGGTGAAAGGCGCGATTACCGGGGCGTAAATGGTAATCGCGCCTTTCACCACTTCATGGGAAAAACGAATAACGAATCTACGAATATTCCTGGGCGCGGATTCATCAACGATTCATAGCTAGTGAGTGGGGGGAGTACGGGTGTTCGTTTAAGGAAAATTTGTGATAAACTGATGGTGGTGCACTGATGGTGAGACAATCAGTTTCGTGTGGAGAGGCTGTTTGTGAGGTCTTCCAGACATTGCAGTGTTTTTTGTCACCCACTTTTTATTCGGTTTACGTTTCCGCAAAATCACCATCGTCAGAGTCTTCGGGGTGGGTGCCGATGAGTACCACCAAACAGCCGCAAATGGACGTAGAGGTGGGTGAATCTCAATTTCAGGTTTTTAAATCTCCCTTTCACCCATGTCTACGTCCATTTGCGCGAGTTTGGTGGCATCCACCTCAGAGGCTCTGAGAAAGGCGAACTCGTCGAAAAGTAAGCCGAATAAAAAGTGGGTAACAAAAATAAGCAATGCAATGTTTATTTGATTGATGGTGTTAATGTTGTTTACCAAAAGTTATACGGTGAGGAGTGGTGGTATATTTCTTATATTCTGACTGATTGTGCTGTCTCTAGATTGTTGCATGTTGACAACAAATGAAGGCGTGTGTAACGCAGCGAGGGAGGTTCGGTTGTCGCGTGCACCCGATACCATGTTCCTGGTTCGGATTACCCGCCCAAGCCAACCAAGCCTTGCATCCCTCCGCGATCTTTGAATTGGTACCAGACTTATCCGGGAAGAATAAGGCACTGACTTGTCCTTCGGCTGGCCACCGCAGATCATTCCGAAGGCCAAATACGCGTTTAGTCTGCCTCCACAATATTCTGTAGGGGTAGAATGCGTGGCGCATCCCGCAAGAAAATTGGCTAATATCGTCCTGTATTCTTTATTTATGTTTTTCAGTCGTAATAGAGTCACTAAGCATATATCACAAACCATCGTGACCACTGCATCACGGCGTTCCTTAAACTTCTCGAATTGACAGCTGTTCGCTGCCATCTGCAGCTCGGGGTAGAACTCATGTAGCGTTTGTCCCGATTTCCGGGACTATCGAGTCCAAATCGCTCCGCCAATGCCAATTTCTTCGGTTGGTAATGCTTCTCCATTCTCGATATCAACTCGTCGAGTCTTACCTCTTCGAGCTCCCGACCTTGCAACAGCGACTCCAGCACCTTATGGACCCGCCCACTTCTTGTAAAAAGACCAGGCCTTGGTCCTTTTTTTCTCACACTCTTCTCAGAACTAAAAAGTTCGAGAAGAGTTTCCACCACGTACCCAGCACGTACGTTCCGAGCGTACGACCCCGGTAGGACTCTAGGCCTCCGAGATCACCTGCCTGTGGCGCCTTGGTAGTTGCTGCTGGAGCAGCCATCTTCATCACATTTGGGTCATTCTTCTTCTTCGAAGGTGTCGATGCTATACACGGTGCGCACTAATTTTGAGTCTCCGCGAAAATTTGCGGAATTGAACTCTGAGCGACTTTTGTATGAAAATTTAAGTGCTATTATTTTGTGTTTTGTTTATGCTATGCTGCCCGGAAGCTTTAGGTGAGCTCTTTTCATGCTAGATTACGGTAAAAGCTCATCCGAATCGCGCCGCCATCATCGGTCTGCACCAGAAAGGTCATGATCGAAGAAAATTGCTCAACTTCTATCCGTTTCTCAGCGATTGGTCCAAAAAACGATTGAACGGTTTGAGGAGCTTGGAAGTGCATCGGACAAGAAAGGACGGTAGGAAGGTTTCTGTTTCAACTTATGATACAATAAAAAAGGATTCGTGAGAAAAATTCCTGGCCGATCATTGAGGATGATGGCGAAAGAGGAAGGCATAGCGCTACATCTGCGAGAAACATTGTCAGATGGAAGCTAGCACTTCGCCCTTACTGACCAGGAGTGTGCGTTTGACGATTAACGATTTACCGATTTACCGGATTTACCGGCAGTTTTCGTTAAAGGTGTTTAACGAAATTTAACGACGAAAATTACCGTTAAATCGCACTAACGACATTTTGCCCAGTATTTTCGATATTTTACTTCTTCATCGTGTAAACGCATTTCGAATTTTTTGGAAGAGCTTTCGCAGTATCGATGCAGTATCGAGGAAATCCTCTGCGTACTTGAACCCTTGAACTTCGTACCACATGTTTTAAGAGTTGTTGGAATTTTATTGATTTTATTGCTCGTTAATCAATTCACTTCATAGATGGATTAAGAAGGCATAGAAGACGCGAAGAAAACGCTACAACTAACAAACTTTGTGAAAAAAGTGTAAAAAACAAAATAAGGGAAGAAAAAGGCTCTTTCTTTCTTCTCCATAATACATTAAAACAACGTTGACCCCCACCTAATTGATGCTGGTAATGTCCTTGCTTCGCCTTTTTGAATTTCATGCCAGGCATGTCAACCATTTTGCTAAACCTTTTCTTCGAGGGCATTCTTGGTAGTTTTCTTTAGGAGAAGCACAGGTAGTATACACGTGAAACAGTGAATGTATGTATATGAAAGCAATAAGATTAAATAAAGAAGAAGTCGATGACCACTCTTCATCAGTTACATAAATGTAGTCCAAAAACTGGTACATTACAGTTTATTATTGTTTATTGCAATTTATTGCATGAAGAAGTTTAAAAGTTCTACGAAAAATGTATGCATGTGAAGTTTGTGCGAAAAACACCTTTACCTAATTTGCGAATTTATGCATTATAATACCGTTCACCAATCCAAGAGGTGCTCTCCAAGAACAGAAAAAGGTTGAGAAACTTAAACACATTCGCACATCAAGCAAATGTGCAGTACAGTATGGTACCAGGTGCTTCAAGAAGAAAGTCAGAGTGGTCAATGGCTTAAAAGAAAAATAGAGACAGATAATGGCGAGTTCTCTTTGGAAGAATAAAGGAGATGAATACAAGGTGGACTATAGCTAAAAGCGCGAGAAACGCGTTTTTAAATAAGCGTATTCCTTAAGCATTTCCTTTTGGAGACAGAGGAGAAAAAATTTAACAATCGAAATTACGTTAGTTGTGTGGCGAAGATAAAAATACTCAGTGCAGCAGAATTTGATTCGAATAAGATTTGATCAACCGTACGTGGTGTTTATTTGCTTTTCTGTTGTCGTTTGCAGTGAGAACGGAACCTTGTGAAAAAATAACTTTTATGTGAAACATTCAGGTCTATGGACTTTGCAAAAATCTCCCAAAGACTCACTCTATCAAAGAGTTCGCTATGGTCACTGTCTGATCTGAGTTCTTCAATAGAACATTCTGTAGATTTCCGGAACGTGGGGGAGTATGGGAAAATCTTCTGCAAACATCTATTTAGCGACTACAAGTTTATACATGATTTGTCGGAACAAATGAAGACATTTAAAAACGAGCAGCTGTTCTGTATTGCATAGCACTTGGGATTTTTTTCAGAAGCTGAATGTTGTAGGCATAGCATGAAATTTGTTATTTTAGATGTCTTGTTGTTATAGTTCGGTCTTGGAATCTGAAGCGATTTTTCTCATTTAGCAGATTTGTTGATGATAACTGTTGTCATTTGTTGTGAAGATGAAGGCGCATTTATATAAACGCCATGTAAAAGGATTCGAAAGAAATCAGTAAAGATAACGATTACACATGTTACATATAGAAGTACAGCCAAACTGACTGCAGCTGAGAGAAATTTTAGTTAACGAAATTACCAATTTACCGATTTTAAAGCAAATTTTTTTTCGTTAGAAAATGGTTGTTAAAAATTTAGCAGAAAAAATTAACGCACACCCCTGTTATCGACAGCAGACAGTATATTTCCTCTCGGCCAAAATGAATAAAGTACGGCTAAGGAGATGCAGGAGACTTTTGGAGCGTTTCGCAGATGACACGCACCGGAGCATCGTTTGCAGTGTCGAGAAAATTTTCATAATAGAACCTATTGTGAATCCACAAAACTATAGGATTCTCGCAGCAAATAAGAAGCAGACCATTTCTAGAGAAAAAGTCATCGGAAAAACCGCACATCCGAACTCTGTTGTTGTTTGGGGTGCGGTAACCTCACATGGGAAATCCCACTGGTGTTCATCGATGCTATAGTGAAGATCAATGTGTAAGTATACCTGACATTGGTCCTCGAGAAAGTTTTGCGACTATGGTCCATTTTTCACCGAGGACAAGCCACGGTGCTTTCAGCTAGACTCGGTTCCTGCAGACAAGTCGAGTGTCGTCCAGCAGTGGTGTTTGCAGGTTTCATTGCTCATGAAGAATGGCGATCAAATTCACCAGATCTGAACCTACTTGATTTTTCGATCTGGTCATTTTTAAAGTATCTCTGCTACAAGATACAACAGCCTGTATTCGCTCAAAGCTGCTCTACGAAAGCGTGGAGTGATCTTGATCAGGACTATCTGCGCGCCACCTGCTACGCCTTCGTGGCTCGTCTGAGAAGCTGCATAGGCGCAAGAGGAGGGAACTTCGAAAGAAGATCAAAATTTTCGATTGCTAGGGACCTTAATAAAGATCGCGAGGTATTTTTTCCGTTTTGAATGATTTGTGTTACCATGGCACTTCAATTATTTGACGCCCATAATTAATGCGTACCCTGTACTACTACTATATCTACGGGAGACTGCTACTGCTACTGGAGGCTGCTTCTTCTTCTGCTCTTCTGCGTGATCGCCAGCTGCGATTGGAGACAACTCGATATGAACATGCTTAAACAAGGCAGAGGGTTTATATAGACCCTACTATCCTTATCCGCTATCTTTCTTTATCCTTCCTTTCTACCCTCCCCTTCCCCCCGACAGATAACCGTTCAACCATATGGATTTCTTAATAATGATTTTGAGAAAATTCTGCTTTTTTGGTGCAGAATTGCGGACGATGATGTGGTATCTTTTCTGTCATGAGACTGTCATTCTCAAAAGCTAGATTGACGTTAACCATCGCGTTGGTCGATGAAGCAGATAACTTAAACACGGTCGTTTGTGTTTTGTTATTACTAAACCAGACGTTCAACCGCCAAACGTCTGGTTGGGGGCTTCGCCCCCAAACCCTGAAATTGGAACTTCTAATATATGGAACTTCTAATATCTTCTAATATATTCTAATTCTAATATATAGCGAACGCGCCTGCCTCTGTACGTCGGTTACACGTCTTGCAATCCCAAGCGGCCTTTGACCGACATCGGAGACACGTCTTCTGAACGCGGAAGCCCGTTGCCCCACAACATTGACACATCTTTTGAATCCGGACGCCACCCCCCCCCCCCCCCTCCCCACCCCACCTTACTGGTTCTCTCGAACAGGTCATCCTTTAGTGGTCCCCTCTTGCCCGCTTCAGCTGCTGGACCCCTTCTTTTTGATTGCCCTTATAGGTAACCATCCTTAATTAACTCCTCCTTTCTTGTTCCCTTATTGGTAACCGTCTACTGAACACCATTATTGGTTTCCCCATTCCCTTGGTCCCGTCTACTGACCCCATTTTAGAGATCCCCTATTACTGGTTCCCCGTCTCCGTGTCACCTCCAGCCCCCCTCCCCCTTCCAGGTCACTTTCACGAATTTCAAGAATTTCACTTTTCAAGATATTCCCCCCCCCCAAACTTGTCTTCCCACGCTCACGGCGTGACGTCGGTGACATGCCTTCTGAACCCGGACACCGTTTAATCGACATCGTTGACTCGTCTTCTAAAGCCGGGCGTCTTTTGAAGGACATCGCTGACATGTCTTCTGTACCTGACCCCCCCCCCCTTCCCCCTTTGCGCGACTTCGGCGACAGCTCTTCCGAACCCGTTCGCCTGTTGCACGACGTCGGTGACACCTTTTCTGAATTCGGACGCCTGTAGAACGACGTCGGTGACATGTCTTCTGATGGTGAGTACGAAAGCCCTTTGCGCGACATCGGTGACACGCCTTCTGACCCTCTCGACCTGACATGGGTGACACATGGTCTGAACCCGGACGCCTGTTACTCGACGTCTAGGATAGGAAAGGCCAGACGGATAGGCAGACGGACGGACAGACGGACGGACAACCGCTTACCCTTTATATATAGTAGGATAGGATAAAACTGTTCCTGAACTGGCAAGATGAAGAGCACGCAAATGAAGCCACCATGAGCGTAAATTGCTAAACTTTTGAAAACCAGGGCGCACTGTCATGACTTCCACATAACGGAAACATGAGAGCTTTTCAATCAGGTTGTTGCTGAGAAGAAAGAGCTTGAGAGTTGGCAGCAAAGCACGACTATTTCAATTTGGAAGAAGAAGGGCAGTCCTGAGTACTGCGCTAGTTACCGTCCAATTCGCCTTCTTTCGCACACCGTGAAAATGTTTGAGCGAATTGTAGATAGACGTATACGGAATGTCGTCCAGCTTTCCACGAATCAGTGTGGTTTCGTCTCTGGCTGTGACACTGTTGATGCCATTCACGCTGTTCGTCTTCTCCTAGAGAAGCACCGCAAGAAACAGAAACCGGCGCATTTTGCCTTCCTGGACTTGAAAAGGCCTTCGACCGCGTTCCGCGAGAAGCTATATGGCACGCGTTGCGACAAAATGGTGTCTCTGAAGAGCTTATTGAGTAGATGTGCCTTGTACTCTTGCCCAAAGAGTAAAGTTCAAGCTGCAGCCGGAACCTCGATGAAGTTTCCAATCTCTGTCGGAGTGCACTAGGGATCTGCGCTATCCACACTGCTCTTCCTGGTCGTAATGGATGCGATCTCACGAGATCTCGAGATGGCGGCACCATGGACGCTGATAAAACCGAACTCGAGCGACGGGCACAGGCGTGGTGCGATCGCTTGGCATTGTTCGGTCTCAAGCCAAACCATAAAAAAGACGGAGTACTTGACGACGGAGCGAATGAGCACGGATATATTAAGATCAATGGTACTGAGCTCTCACGAGTTACATCTTTCAAGTATCTTGGATCAACAGTCACGTCCGATGGTAGCCTAAAGTTGGAAATGAACACACGCGTGAGTGCAGCCTGGTCCAAATGGCGTTCGCTGACTGGGGTGCTTTGCGACAGGACAATAGCTGAGCTCTTCAAAGGTTTATAGTACATAGGGAGATACGACACTGAGTGCTTGCCCGTGACGAAGGAAATTCAAAGCCTCCTCAGCGTAGATAGAGACGAAGATGCTGCGCTGGAGCCTGGAGTCACTCGATTGGACTGCGTTCGCAATGACACATTACGACAAAGATTCGGTGTCACCCCGATAGCGGACAAGTTGCGCGAAGCCCGTCTACGATGGTATGGCCACGTCCTTCGCGCTAACGACGACACCGTCCGTAAGATTGGGCTGAATCTTGAATTCGATGGAAAATGGTCCAGAGGACGCCCGAAGCAACGTTGGCTGGGTACGTTGCACTTGGACTTAAAGATAGCTGGTGTGCATCCCGACCAAGCGTTTGATCGGGAGAAATGGCGTCGCCACACCAGAAGAGCGGACTCCGCCACCAAGCGGGACAAACGCTATTGAAAATGATGATGAAGGCAGCAATATTTAGTGTATTAACAAATCAGATCGCGCCACACAAACGAGAAGCTCATCTCTTTTGGCGTTAAAAAAACGGCCGCCTTCCTGCTCTCCAAAACAAGCTTTATACCATTATTTACCTCAAAAAGGTGAAAAATTATAAAATTTAGAACAATATGTTTAATTATTGAGTAGGTGAATTAAAACGTCAAAAAATCATTCTAAAAATTTTCTTGAACAAAAAATTATTCTAACATTTTTTTAGTCTCTTGTTTAATGTAGAAAAAAAACTCATCTCTGTTTTTTTTCGCGATATCAAAAGTTTTAGTCTAGCTTTTGCGAGCGTCCAATTTGAGTGAAATTATCCAATTTGATTTAAAAAGTATCCCATTGGATTTGAAAAATGTCCAAGTCGGCTTCGGTATGTAGCAAAGCCGTTGTCATCAGATTTCCATCCGCTTGCAGCTATGCGATCCATGCTATTTGTCTAGCAGGATGAGGACATCGCTCATACGGCAAAGCCACTGCAAACATTAGTGTAACCAAACTGCCTGTAACCAACATTAGTGTAACCAACTAACCTCTGTGTATGCATGCATGCATCATGTAGTGGAAGACTGTTGGAGATGGCGGTTATCCAAGCACTATTGAACAGACGAATTCACGGTGAGGGATACTCAGATGCGTATAAAAGGATGCGAAAAGCTTAGGAAAGCATTGCCATCAGCACTATCAACGATGGCCTTCTTCTGGAGCGCAATTTTCTTTGTGAGTTTTAGCGATTTTGATTATGACACTAACAAGGAAAGGGTCTGAAGCGTATGTCTGAACGGGAGGATAGGAAGAATCCCCGCCCCTCAGTTAGTATAAAAATGTGTTTGTTTTTTGCCAAGTCGTTAAACCCAAGGAGTAGGGTGTCCTTGAAGTCACAATGGAATACGGCGCATCACGAGTTGTGGGGGTCTTGTACGCCCGCCTCTGCCGGCAAGCGGCTCGGAGCGCAGTCGAGGTGGGGTTGCTTTCGATATTCGATATTCGTTTATTGCCAATAACCATACTCTGTAACCGGGTAAAAAAACAGAACACGCATAAGATTGGCTATGTAACCCTAGGAAGGTCGAGGGTTTGGTTCTTGTGCGCTGCTGTATTTTTGCATTTCAATCGATTGTTTGAGATTTGAGGGATTCTGACGTCTATACCATTTTCAGACGTTTTCTGCGCGTTTTTCTGGCTGTAGCTGTGGAGACTAGCTTTCCTGCGACTTGTTTATTACTGAACGGTTTTTTAACCAGAAGGCTATGAGAAAGCCTTTCAACATAATGATGTATAGACGATCAACATCAGTGACAACAAGCACAAAGTGCATGCAACAGAAGCACTGGTCACAATACGGGCAGCGTATACAAGGTGAATTATGGGCCTCAAATAATCGAAGTGCCATAGTAACACAAACCATTCAAAACGGAGAAAACCACTTCGTAATCTTTACTATTCAAAAGCTACAATCTTTATTCGAAGTGCTCTCCTCTTGCGCGTATGCAAGTTCTCACTAGGGAAGGGTTTCGACCTCCCATGGAACTTCAAGAAGAGACCAGGATCATTAGAAAGAGCTCGGAATGCTGATTACGAATATGGGTGTTAAAATAAGACCGCCAGCTGCAGCGGTGGCGTAGGGGTAGTGCTCCTCCTCGTCAGGTGCGACGTCGTTGGTTCGGTCCCCATTACTGCCGGTTTTTTTGCACACCATAATTTATCTTCGAAATGATCTTTTGTTCTGAATTATGACACGTTTTTGATTAAATAGCGAGGAAAACTACCATACACGCTTGTAAAAATGCTTGAAGGCAAGAAACCGGTATGGTTATATTTTTACTTACTATTTTGCGCAAGTAGAGTCCAAATCATATATTGAGCAACTAGAGGTGTTTCTAACAACCTCGGCATTCGTGGAACAAGGCAAAAAAATGTGTGAAGCAGACCTGTTGCTCACACACTGCACATCTTATACATGCAGCCTCTCTACAACCAGCAGCAAAACAGTTATTTGTAGCAAGATCAAACAAATATTCGCCAGGAGTGAAAAACACACCTGGGTGATTATCGATGTACCCTGCCTTATGCCACGAATATTTTAAAAAGTTTGAGAACCTAGGGGCACAAAACATACGGTAAAACTGCGATAGAACCTTCAGGAATACTTCTAGTTGTTCAATATATGATTTGGACTCTACTTGCGCAAAATAGTAAATAAAAATTTGACCCTACCAGTTTCTTGCCTTTAAGCATTTTTACAAGCTTTTATGGTAGGTTTCCTCGCTATTTAATCAAATACGTGTCATAATTCAGAACAAAAGATCATTTCGAAGATAAATTATGGTGTGCAAAAAAACAGGCAGCAATGGGGACCGAGCCAACGACGTCGCACCTGACGAGGAGGAGCACTACCCCTACGCCACCGCCGCAACTGGCGGTTCTCTCTTACGGGGCCCCGATGACTCACCATTCTCGCGCCAGGCGCATCGCACGGCCGGTCTGTGGTGAGGCCCGTCGCATTCGGAAGGCCATAGCTCGCTCAGAAATTTCATTTTGCAATTTTAACACACATATTCGTAATCAGCATTCCGAGCTCTTTATAATGATCCTGGTCTCATCTTGAAGTTCCATGGGAGGTCGAAACCCTTCCCTAGTCAGACCAGCCGCGAAGGCGTCGCAGGTGGCGCGCATATAGTGCTCATCGAGATCATTCCACGCTTTCGTAAGTGCAGCTTTGAGCGACTCCAAGTTGTTGTATCTTGCAGATAAGATCTTGTGCTCTAGAATTGACTAAACCGAAAAGTCAAGTGAGTTAAGATCTGGGGGATTTGATGGCCATTCTTCGTGAGCGAGTCTGCAAACACCACTGTTGGACGACACTCCACTTCTCTGCAGGAGCCGAGTCTTGCTGAAAGCATTATGGCTTGTCTCCAAAATGAGAAATGGATCATGGCCACAATCTTTCTCCAGGACCGATTTCAAGCATATTTACTTATTGATCTTCACTACAGCATCGACGAACACCAGTGGCCGCTGCTCTTCTGCGGTTATGGCACTCCAAACCATAACAGAGCTTGGATGTGCAGTTTTCATGACTTCTCCTTTAGAAATGATGTGTTTTTATTTGCTGCAAGGATTGTCGATTTGCCCGATTGTTTCGTAAATTTACAACAGGTTCTGTTGCGAAAATGTCCTCGTCACTGAAAACGATGGTCCGGTGTGTGCCATCTGCGAAGCGCCTCAAAAGTCTCCTGCATCTCTACAGCCGCACGTTCTTCATTTAGGCCGAGAGAAAATGTGCCGTCTATTGCCAGTAAAGGCGAATTCCTAGCTTTCCTCTGACAATGTTTCTCACAGAGATAGCGCTGATGTCATTCTCTTTCGCCATCTTCCTCATATAGCGGTGAGGAATTTTTTCACGAATCCTTTTTATGGTATCAGAAGTTGCAACAGGAACCTATCTACCTCGTGCTCTTCTGTCCGATGTACTTCCGAGCTCCTCGAACCGCTCAATCGTCTTTCGGACCAACCGCTAGAAAACAGATAGAAGATGAGCAATTTTCTTCGACTCACGACCTTTCTGGTGAAGACCGATGATAGCGGCGCGATTGGGATGAGCTTCAACCATAGATTAGAATGCGAAGAACATAGAAAAAGCTTTTCGGGAAACGTAATATAAACAGAACACAAAATAATGGCACTTAAATTTTCAGAAAAAAAGCGCCACTCGTGGTTCAAATCCGCAAATTTTCGCCGAGGCTCATAACTAATGCGCACCCTGTAAAGGTAGCAGGCTGTTCACAAATTTGATTCCATAGATGGGTCAATGACGTCGGTTCCATAGACGAAATTCAATCCTTTCCTCCAAAATAAGAGTTTCGCTCGGAAACGTTGTAATATACCTCACTACTTTCTTGCCTCTCCACCTCTATCAATTCATCATGCGGATCGCAATTTCCTTGTTGTTCTTCCGCCACTTCCAGATGTTCGTCTTCATCAGCTTCAAGTTGACCTGCTTCGAACTCCTTGAGTATGCTGTCCATCCTTTCGGCCAGCTTGATTTCTTCCCTCGAAGGTTCCTTGTCTAAAGGTGAGCCACACTTGAGCGTGAGCAGGTGGATCACCACTCGAGCATCGGCGGACGTTGTTGGTGTTAGGTTTTAGAAAACCTTCAGCAGACCTATGATTTCCAGGTGAAAGGCTAAGATGAGGAAAGAGTGTATCGATGGCCATCTAGGTCAGTTTGCGGAATCCACAGATCTCGTTTCACATACCAGCCACCTCTGACGTCACATCTTGCTCTCTTCTGAAAATCTGTGCAGGATGTTTTTTCTCGAGATCATTGGTCCATGTATGGCAACACACTATTAAGAGCCTATAGCTTTTATAAGCTGCCCGTATTGCGATCAATGCTGCTTCATGCACTTTGTACTGTGTATCGCTGGAGTTAAACATTTATACACCATCATGTTGAATACCACAGCGTACAGCTGGGGGATTAGGCAAAGGACCTCTGAAAATTGTATGGAAGTTAGAATCTTTCAAACCTTAACCAATCAACTGAAATGCAAAAACACAGCAGCGCAGGAGAACCCAACCACCGATCTCCTTCGCATGAAGCAACGTCACCACTCATTGCGCTCCGAGCCGCTTACCCTCAGAGGCATCGCGGGCGTACAAGGCCCCCTAACTCATGAGGCGCCGATTCCACAGCAACTTCAAGGACCCCCTATTTGGATTTAACGACTTGGCAAAAAATAAACATTTTTAACACGTTGACGACCGTGTGGCCTGATGTCAGGCCACACCCTTTCGGCCGCGTGAGACCGTGTGACATTTTTTCAGGTCACAGCCTTGTAATTTATTTTTCTAGATGGATTCAGACCTTTCCGAGGAACTTTTTTGTGTTATGTGTGCTTCATCTTTAGACACCAACGTCGTCCTGGACCACCTCCTCGTCCTCATCATCGCTTTCCACCAAGACACGAATTCTGCGATCGCGTAGAACCGTACGACATGATGTCATGCCACGCTTTCGGCGTTGCAAAAAATCGGTTGGTCCCACGCGCCAGACACGCGAAGAAGGCGTGGTCGTCAACGTGTTGAATTAATTGAGAGGTGGGGATTCTTCCCATATGACTCGCTATCCCCGTTCAGACATACGTTTCAGACCCTCCTCTTGAAAGTGTAGCTCAACGTGGGCAATTATCCAATACTGCCAAGCCTTTATTTCCGATTCTATGTTCTTTGTAGTTTAAGGTCAACAAAACTGAAAGAGATCAGGATAATTGTAAAAATGCTGTAGGTTTACAATAGCATTGATGCGTGACAAGTGCAAAACAAGTTTTCAAATATTGCAACTGATGATTGTGAGAAACAACAGCAATAACACCTCCCACCAATGGTGGCAGTTTCCCGTTCGCCCTTGTTGCTGGAATATCATTGGACTTCGACAAAATACAATCTTTAAACAAGAATAATGAGTAATTTTTAACAAACTCCTTTTTCCGAAAAAAGTGAACTGAAATATCGATCCAAGGTTTTATTAAATGTGTCATAGCCAACAGAGACGCAGTGCTTAAATTGCTTAGAGGAAGTTACGCTTCTAAGCATGAAGAAAAATCGTGGACGTTAGGCATCTGATATAAGATCGATGTCATCGATCGATGTTGATTGCATTCCCCTTGCTGTGAAGGTCTTTCGTCGATGACGATCTGGATCTCCAGTGACGTAGGACGACGTTTTCAGCACGTCTTCTGAATCCCCAGTCACGTTGGCGATTTTCCGCAATTTTATGACTAATTCGCCTCCCCCCTTTTTCTACACATGGCTTAGCGGATTATCATAGAGTATAATAGTGTTTCCAATATTTCGTTTTTGTTCTTAACACGTTCCCGCTGACTACTTAGTGTCGTACTTTAGTATGCATTTGGCATCAATCATCCCATAAAGAACCTTAATATTAGGTTGGTGAAAAGTCTTCCACCAAAAATTTTGCAAATTTTTCAAGATTTAATAGGAACTTCCAAGGACTGTTTGGTGCTACGCAGTTATAGCACAAACATTCAAGAATTTTTTTTCTTCTGAGGGTATATAAATACTACGATTGCAGTGAAGACTGACTCCGTGACTCGGACAAGGCTTCGCGACTGACTACCGCTTAGTCTCTCCTTGTTCGTTTTCGTAATAAGGACTTTCTCGAGAATGTCGTCACGGGAGATAAATCCTGGGTCTTCCTCGTTAACCATACTCGGAGGCTAAGCGGCTCTCTCAAGGAGAACCACAACTTTAAGGGGGCATCCACCAGAGGAAGGTAATGCTGTGCTGTTAATGGGATTCTCGAGGAACGCTCTATCATGAGCTTCCTCGAGAATTATATCAGCAGCACAGCATTAAGGAGTCGTTCAGTTTGCATGCGACGCGCGACGTGATGCTTGTGTAGTGGTCAAATTGATCAATTAAGCCACTACAAATGGTATCGCGTCGCGCGCACACTAAGGCCTATGGTATACTCCCGCGTTGCTCCAGCGACGGGCGCGGCGCATCTGTCAATGACACGCCATAGCTGCAGTGGCGGACGGCAGAGTGAGGCGCGGTTGTCAGTTGACGCGCCATTGCTCCCGCGACGCGTCGCAGAGGGATGTTATACCTCCGAGTGGTGGGAGCGGAACATACTCTCTTGCGACGGGCACGAAGGGGAAGTGCTTGCCGTGCCCTATTCTGTACACTTCCGCTCACTTATTTCGACACTTCCTCCGTTCGTGACCGTACCACAGTGATTTCAGCACACGTCTGGTGATGTTTTAGTGGTCATGTGATGTCTCTGTTGTTCTCCTCCTCGTAGGGTTTCCCTCGTGGCTAGGCTGATTTCGGGCTTTTTCTCCTGTCCGGCGCCGAAATCCACATTTCTGTGCCGGATAGGTCACAGGGAGGTTTTGTTGACATGTCTGGCACAGAAATGTGCCAACTGAATGGCTACTTTTTGGAGGACATATTTTGTGGACCGTTTTATCACATAGTTGTGCCGATTCCCGCATTTTTTCTCGTGTGAGCTTCCTCGTGGGCACTGAAATCCACACTTCTGCGCCGGACAAGTCACAGGGAGGTTCTTTTGACATGTCCGGCTTAGAAATGTGCCAGTTGAACGGCATATTAACCTCAATTTCGCTGACTCGTTGTCTTTGCGCTAAACGTTCTCGCTTCACAGCATCTGATTCGCTAGAATTCCGCAAAAGTATCCGTCTGCAGAACTGCGTGAACTATGTCAGCCTCAGCGATGGCACGTCGCTGTGCACTCCCGCGTCGCTGCAGCGGACGGGAGTATACCATAGGCCTAAACGATCCCTAGCAGCGAACATCCACGCTACACAGCTGTAGAAGCTGAGCAAGACCATGTCGCGCAAACGGCGGGGCGGAGTGATGTTTACCTTCTTCACCACAATGCTCGCCCCCACACCGCAAGCTCGTCTTGCTAGAAGTTGCAGGAGCTAGGTGGGAGGTGGTGCCCCACCCAACCGTATTCGCCAATCTTGCGCCATCGGAATACCACCTCATTCGAGCCCTCAAGCTACACCTAAGGGAAAGGTGCTTCAACGACCGAACTGGAATCCGAGGTGGAGCACTTGTTTGAGTGACATCTGACTTCATTCTGGAATAAAGGATTCCATGGTCTCCTCGTCAGATGGCAGAAGGTTGTAGATGTAAATGCTAAATACTTTGTAGAAAACAATAAAATTTTGAAATAATTACGCTGTGGTGCAAGACTTTTTCACCAACCTAATAAGTTAACAGATTCAGAAGGTGCTATTCAGAAGAAATCGTAAAGGAAGATCTGCTGTTGTTTATTTAATTGATAAGGTTAACAGAAAACGAATAAGGGTGTGATACAATTCCTGGTATATTCAGATGACCGTTGCTGTCTGCGATGGTGCACATAACAAACTGCCGATCTGCGATCGTATGGGACCGTACTTCACGAATTATGCTTCAAGAGTAAACTCCTTTATAATTATCCCTGAGTCGTTTTGGCAGGGAACAAGTCATACGGTGGTAAGCTTTTGTTCTGTCAGGTAAGCACTGAACAAATACCAGCAACGGTGCTCTCAGGAAAAGAAAAGTACTAAATGCTGTAGACACCCTAAGCTATAAAGATAACTTTAAAAAATCATGGTTTGCACGAAATCGGCTCAAATGTAGATCGCTTACATGGTGTGATACTTGCGAGATACTCGACGCCATAGGAGAGAGGTCGCATTAAATGAAGAGATAGAAACGTTCCTTGTTGGTCTGTTGAATAACGAGCGATGATCGTTGTTCAATCTGATTAGAATGCGCCACACACACCACGTTCACAGATCTATGTTGAGGATTTGTATCTGCCTTACTCAACGACCCTGTATCTGCCTTGCCCGTTGTTCATCCGATATGGAAGTGTTTCACCCACGATGGTGAATGACAACTTTATCGGCTTGCTAAAGCTCGCCATCTCCAGAGCGAGGATATCGTGAAGTTCTTCAGCATCAACGATGAGAGGGCCATCTACAGAAGAACCGCAAAACGGCTATGGAAGGATGGCATGATTACCTCGAGAGAATTTCAACAGTAAGGTTTGCCCATCCGCCTATCTCTTGCGTCCCTCCTACGCACGGTCCTGTGCAGAAATTACGAAGTTTTTCAACCGGGCTGCTGCGGAGAAGAAGGTTCCAGGTAGTTGGCAGTAAGGCACGACGATCCCAATTTGGAAGAAGAAAGGCAGTCTCGCGGACTACAGGAGTTACCGCGTAGTCCGATTGTTCTCACACACTGCGAAAATATTTGAGCGAATTGTGGATGGAGGTATTCGTGAGGTCGTCCGGCTTTCCACCAACCAGTGTGGCTTCGTAGCCGGCTGTGGCACCATCGACGCCATTCATGCTGTTCGTCTTCTTGTAGATCAGAAGAGCGGACCCCGCCTCTAAGCGGGAAAAAGCTGAAGAAGAAGAAGAAGTGTTTTACCCATACTAGAAACGCCTGATACCTGCTCATTTGGAGAAATTGAACGTTTTGCCGGTGTACATGCTAAACGAATTCACGATCGGCTCATAGTGGTGTGCCAAGATCAGTTCATCTGTCACCTGTGTCAAAATCATCACACACCACAGGGGCCGGATCCTTCAACGACTTCCAGCAATTTAATGGAGAAAATACAGCCGAAATTCCTATGGCGCGGCTTATCAAGCGATATGGGAAGCGATAAGCCGCGTTATCGGAGTTTTTCGCTGTGAATTTTCTGTTAAAGTTATACAAGTCGTTGATGAATCCGACCCTGGGTGGCCATACCTGCGGCGTCAACCCTTTGCTTGCGTCTCCGCTGGCGCTGTGACAGCCGTCGAGTGCGCGACGGGAGAACGGCCTGACGGAGGTAGTCGTCGGTACGAATCTGTGCTTGATGGAACAGTAGAGGTCTGGTGCTGGCTCCAGGCCAAACAGCTACGGTAGAAATTTGCAAAGAACATCTGAGCCGCGTGGACCAAGCATTGCGTCGACAATGAGTGAGCACAGCAACTGAGAAAATCCTCCATTACAATGCTCAACCGCACGTCGCGAATATCACGCTCCAAAAAGTTGAAGATTTGTTCTAGGAACTTTTGCCTCACCCGCCTTACAGCTCAGACCTTGCGCCGTCAGAATGCCATCTTCTTCGGTCGACCCAACATGCCTTGGCGGAGAAAAAATTCAAGAACCGTGACGAAGTCGGAATTTGGGTGTTCAACTTATTCGAGTCGCAGCCATCGGAGTTCTTAAAGAAATGCATCCAATTTTTGCTAGGACGTTGGCGACATGTCATTGATAATAACAGAGATACCCCATTGTATTAAGAAGGTGTGGTCACTCTTTTCTTGTAGCGAAATTTCTATTCGAGCAAGAACGACATTTATAAACCGACATCCTCATAGTTCACCTGCGAGGGTTTTGTGTAGATCATCGTCAGCGCGCGAACAAGCTCTACATTTATGAGCATTAATTGTTTCTTTTACTAGTTGTCCATTTTTTTGCTTTAAATAATATTTAAGAGATATCTCTGTGCCTACGAGGGATTGGCTGGAATAGATCTCGCGTTAGGACCGAACACATGCCCCACATCCGGTTCTCTCACTCGTCTGCACTACAAGAGGTGTTTTATGAACTATTACTTTTATTGCGTTTCAGTAAACTTTCAAAATCGTGCTAACCGAGGATAACGCCGTTTCTACGGACACTATGGCTGTGACACTCAAGTGGATATATTTGATTTGGAAGGACTCGGTTAACGAGTTCTGTTTAGGATAGATCCCTCCTTCTAGTATTTCTACAGATATATTTTTTGTTTCGCTTTGCGATAGAGTTAGCTTCGTGCCTTTCTCGGCAGCAGTTCAGTTAGTTCTCACCATTACACAAGCCTATTTACCCTTTTACAGAACGGTTATGCTCCTACTATTTCTGACTGAACATTTTCATATCCTGAGCCTTTATTCCCGCGCAGTCGCAGAGTCCGCTGTTTTTGTGATCCGTCACCACTCATTCTATCAAGAGCATCATCTCCGGTGGCGACCACTTCGGGGAAATCTCTCTTTACGACGTCTTTCCATCTTTTCTTGGGGATCCTCTCGGACGCTTTCCTAGTCCCTCAAAATCTAATGCCACCTTAAGAGGTGACTCTGTGGTCTTCTGAGAATATGACCGTACCATCTTAGGCGCTGCTCTCTCATTTTCAGTTGAATCGGAGCTGTCTTCATCACAGCCCTAACACCCTCATTTACCGCGGTACCGCTGCTTCCGAGCTTCGTACATGTTTTTTGTAACCGAGACCAGACGTTCCGGGACACCCCGCCCTCGAAGGGATTTTCAGAGCGCGGCCAGGGGTAGCCTGCCAAAAGCTTTCTCCAAGTCCAGGAATGCCAGCTAGCAAGGCTTTCGTTTTCCAGATACTTCTCCATCACCTGGCAAGCGATAGAGACTGCGTCTGTGGTGAACCTCCCAGGCATGAAGCCCCACTGCTCCTGGGAGATGGTGACCATCTCCCCCAGCCTCGAGTCGACCAGGCATTCGTAGACCTTTCTCTTGTGTGAAATCAGTTTGAGTTCAAGCATTCGGACACGCCCCTTCTGCTTGAAGATGGGGACTATGATGCTGTTCCTCCAGTAATCCGGCATCTTACCCTCTATCGTGACTCTGTTGAAGAACTGTGTCAGCCAATTGACTCCATAGTTCCCATACACCTTCCAAACCTCTACTGGCACCCCATCAGGCCCAGCTGCCTTCCCGAGGATGATCTTCCCTATGACATTGCGAACCTCTTCCTGCATCCAGGACGGGATAGGTCCTTCCGTTAGCTGCTCTTCTTGGACAACCCGACGGAATTCCTCATTTAGCAGTTCCTTGAACTACTCCTTCCATCTTTTTCACCCTCCTCCTGTCGAGATAGGCTTCCTTAGTACCTTGCCGTTAGCACCCTTGACAGTCTTCACTACTCGAATGTCGAGGCTAGCTCTATGACGCGCCTTGGCCAGACGGATGGCGAACTTTCTCCCTCTGGCCCGTCTAGTTTCTCGTACAGTGCATCCATCTCCGCGATCTTTGCCTTTGCTATCGCTGCTTTTGCCAGCCTCTTCAGCCTCCTATAGACTGTGAGGTGCTCGGGTGCCTTGGTTTTTTGTCACTGCTTATAGGCCCCATTCTTTTTCTTCACCGCAACCTGCACCTTTTCACTCCAGAACCAAAGCCGAAGCCGCCTAATCTCCTCTAGTTCCTCCCTTCGTTTCACTGAGGACTTTTCTGGCACATCGCAGGATTGTTTGGGTCACCCTCCTATAGGTCTCGTTCACAGGACCGGTTGGATCGGGAAGACCTGCGTCGAGCAATGCCCTTAGTAGCTCGTTGTGCCATGTGCCCCGCAACCTCCACCATAGGATTCTGGGTTCTGTTCTTACTTTGGATTTGCTGGGTAGACAAATGATAAGGTCCGCTACCAAGGGCCTATGCTGTGATGGGACCTCTTTTCCCGGGAGTACCTTTACATCTCGGACGGTTTTCAGGTCAGGCCTTCTCACCAGGATGTGGTCGACTTCCATCCTTCTCCTAACGCTCGTAAAGGTCACCTTCTGGCTCTCCCTCTTTGCGAAGAAGGTGCTACAGATAACCAGGTCGTGGGCCACAGCCAGATCAAGGATTCTTTCTCCATCTGGGTTCACCAAGCCGACCTCTTTATCACCACTAACACTTTCCACTATTCTTCTGCAACTCCCCACGTGCCCGTTCATGTTCCCTGCTACGGACAAATAGTCCTTCTGGTACGGACCTTATTACATCCTCGAGTGTGAGGTAGAATCCATCCTTGACGTACTCGAGGCATCCGGGCTGCGGAGCTTAGACGGGCATGATAGTCCAGTAACCCTCCTTCGTATCCAGGCGCAATATCATGATGCGGTCGCTTATTTTTTGAACAACAGCTACCGAATCCTTGAGGAACTCTGCGACAGCTATCTCGACACCGTTCCCCTTCGTGTCCTCTCTGTTGTAGAGCAGCTTGACCCCTTCTCTAATCTTCTTAGCCTTCGCACCTTTCCATCGCGTTTCCTGCAGACACAGGACTTCTATCCTTCTGCGCTTCATCAGGCCAGCCACTTTCCCAGATCTTCCGGTCATTGTTCCCACATTCGGAGTTTCCATTCGAACTAGCTTCTTTGGCAAAGGTCCTTCTGCCCTCGGTAGCCTTCGCATACTGACCACAGAACTCGGGCGGAGGTTCTGCGCGTCACTTCCCTGGTTTGTGACCTGTTTCTCCATCAGCCGACCTGTCCAGCCGAGCCTAACGCTGGAACCGTTGCCATTTTTGCACTTTCTGCAGGGCATGGCGAGCCGGCCCTTTCTTTCCTTCGGGATGCCCCTATCGTGCCTTCGGGGCGTGCTGGGATTCAGACTTCCCTTGCCTTTCGAAGAATTGTCGAACTCCTTCTCAGCTTGGAAGCCCCTTCCGGAGATTAAAAAACCTCCGCCATACAAGTTCGACACCCATTGCCACCCCCACGCCTCAACGAGGCGCTGAACCATGTGGGAGACTATTCTTGTACATCATTGGGATTGTACTGTGAGCTTAGTTTTTCGACAGCGGTTTCCTACTAAACTGTTTCTGAGCTAAACTATTAAGAAACAGTTACTACTGTGTCCTGTAATTCCTGATAGTTCCCGAAGCTGAAACTTCTTCGTTCATTGTATGATATATATATATATATATATATATATTCACTATCTGTTCAGCGAAACCCCGAGCTTTCTGAACGACCAGATTCCAACGAGTCTTCCTTGTAGAATATTTTAAAAAGTTATAAGGGGAAAAGTAAGAGAAAAAGGAGCTGGCAGCGTCTCTTTATACCACTGGAGTGCTTTCACATATGGCACAGTAACGGAGAGGCTTGAATAGATCCACGCGTGCTCATACGTCAAAAAAGACAAGCATGATTTTGCCATACGGGCATAAAATCTGCACCGTTACCTTATCGCTTAACGTAACCTTATCGGCTTCATAAATACGAATATTGATATTCGCAAAGTCATCAAGAACCCATTCTCCACGACGGCACTGTACTGGGCGGTTGCGTTAGCCACTAATTCGGCATCACTATTTGCCTGGTTCCGGGTGTTTAGAGCACATTTATGTTGAATTGATACCCGAACAACGAAAAAATCAACAGTTGTAGGTATTGGGGAAGAGGTCTTGTAGTCAAGGCAGAGAAGAGCACATAAGAGCCTAAGAGGGGCAACGTTCGCGATGGAGCGTACGAAGGAACGCATAAAAAGATAACGGTGTAGAAATTTTTTTTTTGCCCTATGGTAGAATCATTTCTATTCAAAAAAGCCCTCGTCATTTTGTCCTCATCAACGAAATTCTGATTTAACCTAAACCTTATAAAAAGCGGTGATCCCCTTTAATGAGTCTATGAAGTTATTTGAATTTTCTCACTATGTTAATGGCAAGATTTCTAACCAAATGCATTCATAACAACGTTACAGAACCACTGAGGCAACATCGCGAGCTGGCAGCTTTACTGCTGAAGTGAAAGCGTCTTGGCAGGACGCTTTCAATAACGTGAGAACTACAGCTCTTGGTGCACTTAATAAACTACTGAACCGGAACATTAATAAAGTGAGAAACGTTCTTTCAGATGAAGAACATCACTGAATATGGATGCAATCAAAACGAAAGTGAGATAGTTTGCTTTTTCCAAGCAGTTTATTGAGAAAGCTGGAAACGGAATTCAGTTATCGATGCAAGCTATTCTATTTGATGATTTATTCAAGCTGTCTTTGATTTTCCTAATTTGCAATAAAGAGATGTGAATGGTCTTCTGTTGAAATAGGGTGTTTGCACCACCACTTATAATAAAGTTTCTCAAACGTCTGCAGAAAAAAGTGATTTGAACACTTTGTGAATGCATGCGGTAAGTCACTTTTTCAAAGAACATTATCAGAAGTGTAGTGCTTCATATGAAGAGGAAGAGTAGCCGTGCTTTCTCTTCTTTCGATCTTTAGTTCACAAAATGCTACGGAACGCAAACGGTTCAACCATCTATACCATTTTCAGCTCAAATTCAACGTTTTCGAAATCAAATTCAATGTTCTCGAAATCAAATTCAATGTTCTCGAAATCAAATTCAATGTTTTCGAAAACGAATTCAACGTTTTCGAAATCAAATTCAACGTCTTCTTTGCAAGCTGTACGTTTCAATGTTTACTTCTTCTCAAAAAAATTCAAACATTCAGAAAAGGCTATCCAACGAAAATTAGAAACAACTAGCAACTAAAGCAAGTCAGGCACTTCAGTAGTGATGCGAAACAAGTACATAGTAGTGAGCAAACTAAGCGATACAACTGTACAGTATGAATAGGAACTATACAGTAACAATACAGCAATACAACAATAACTTCAAAATAGCACAATGAGCAAGTAAAAGTAAGTCATGTACTGTTGAATCTTTGCCCTGCTACAGCTGCTGTCATGTTTAGCATCATGTGGAGGACGTAGTTTGCACAATCTGCTGCGATATAGAATGAACACCCTCTTCAATAACTTCGGCCAGCGTCCTCTCCGCGACAGGATTACTTAGGAGGCGCCTCGCCGTGGCCTTCACTTTTGAAAAAACGTTTTCCGCAGGACTAAGCATGTAAGAGTATGGCGATAAAAACTTTAAAGTGTATGATTGTCCCATAATTGTCCGCAGGTCGCCCGCTTTGTGAATCCTGGCGTTGTCCATGATCAGCCACGCGCCATTCATCTCTTCGTTGTCGCGAATTCGGCTCAAAAGTTCTTCAATGAACTTGCAAAATTTGGCACTGTTGCAGGTGCCATCACTAATAATTTTCCAGTGGAGGATTCCGGTATTGTTCATGGCAACAGTTAGCGTAATCATACGACCTTTCATTGTGGGTACAACGTCATTGGCTCGTGTTCCTTTCTTTGAGCGAGCCTGGGTGCGTCGTAAATGAAGGTTGAAACCGCTCTCGTCAATGAATACGCATTTCTGCTTGTCTGGTGGTGCGTGCTGCACAAAGTCGAGGGCGTATGCTTGCCGACTCGCGATGGTTCTATCGCAGTTGACGCGGTCAAGCTCCCTGTGGCATTTTTTAAGTGTGATCTGGAGTTTCCTTAGAGCGTTGAAAATCGTAGCAACTGACACGTCGAGGTTTTTTTCGTCCTTGAGAAATCCTCGCATCTGCGCCAGGGTGTCTCTGGATGCCGCTCGACGACATCTTCGATGAGACGCAAGACTTCATCGGTAAGCTTTTTCGGTCTGTTACCTGCAAACTGAAAATTTAGTACTGAAACAACGAGTGACTGAGTATGAACTCAAACCATTACCTCCGCGAGGGCGCTCAACAATTTCTCCATCTCGTTTGTACGCTTTGATGATGCTTCGAGTAGTGTTCTCGTTGATATCAGCAACTTTAGCAGCATCGTGTGTGGTCATTCCGTTGACGAACACCAGCAGTACCAAGATCTCCTTCTGGCTTCGAGACACTCGACTGTATGGGCCGCGTCGCCGGCTTTGTTGAACGTCTTGATCATCGGTGCTCATGTTGCCTGCAAGCACGGCGAATCGCGCAATGACAAGAAAGAGTGGAAGGGACGGCTAATATGATATGGGGGAGATTCCAGAAGAACGTTGAATTTGATTTCGAAAACATTGAATTTGATTTCGAAAACATTGAATTTGCTTTCGAAAACGTTGAAAATTTCAACTGAAAACAAGCCAGAAGCTCAACAGGTACTGCGGAAAGAAATGTTTGTCTATCGAGCCTAAAAAGAATGAGTTATGCTTGGAAATGTCTTTTTCCTGCAAAGTCAGAAATAGTCAAACCCAGCTCTAATTCTAAGAAACATTGTCGGAGATTATGCTTAATACGCGGAAGCGTCGTTCACAAATGATGTGTGATGCTTCGTTCCGACTCATCTACGCAACTGCACCAGCCACACACCAAATTTACGCACAAGGGCTGTGTTGTAACATCCGTGCAACACTGCCCTTGTGCGTAAATTTGGTGTATGGTTTATGTTGGTTTAGTCGGGAGACGAAAAACTGAGTACTGCAAGGCTACCATTGCACACACCGAACCATAGATTCTGG
>OX377203.1:95618881-95902211 GCA_947396885.1 Heligmosomoides polygyrus polygyrus | reverse complement strand
CCCTTGTGCGTAAATTTGGTGTATGGTTTATGTTGGTTTAGTCGGGAGACGAAAAACTGAGTACTGCAAGGCTACCATTGCACACACCGAACCATAGATTCTGGACCATAGTGTGGCAAAGATCAATAAATAATAACAATAAATAATTACAACAGAAATCGTAAGCAGCGGAAATTACCTCGGTGGGACGAAAACGATGAGCTCGAAACTCGGTTGCAGGATGTGCCAAACAGTGTTTCTGGCGGTAGCTTTCGACTAATTACACCTGAAACCAGCCGCATTGCGGTTAAAGGCACAAGGTTCATTTTCGCTCAAACGATTACTGCACCAAAACAAGTGTGGGTAAAGATCTATTTTACTAAAACGACTTGTGCATTAAAACAAGTATCTGAACAGTTCGCACGTGTAGTGGCCAAATTGATCGAACGACGCGACTGATCAATTCGGCCACTACACATTGCATCGCGCCGCGCGTCGCGCGCACACTAAACGAGGCTGGTCCCAGGCAGTAGCTGTTTATCCCATCTTCTGCCAGGACGGGAGCCCTGTCCCAGAATCGGCCCGTTCTCCTCCTCCACTCCGGAGTGCTGTACAGACTGCAGAATCCTCTGCCAGTCCCAGGACCTCGAGTGCTTCCTGCTGACAACTGCGGGTCCTACAAGCTGCGTCGTTCACTGTTTGCCTGTTCATCAACTCATTCCTATTCTGTCAGGCGGTGTCGTCCCGTCCAATGTCGTTGCTTCGGTCCAAATTTGCGGTGTTGTCGCTTTCGAGATTTGCTCGAGGCCTCATTTTTTGAAAGAGTTATTCAGAACTTTTTTGAAGAACTGATCAGATACTTGTTTTAGCGCACAAGTCGTTTTAGTAAAATAGATCTTTGCCCACACTTGTTTTGGTGCAGTAATCGTTTGAGCGAAAATGAACCTTGTGCCTTTAACCGCAATACGGCTGGTTTCAGGTGTAATTAGTCGAAAGCTACCGCCAGAAACACTGTTTGGCACATCCTGCAACCGAGTTTCGAGCTCATCGTTTTCGTCCCACCGAGGTAATTTCCGCTGCTTACGATTTCTATTGTAATTATTCATTGTTATTATTTATTGATCTTTGCCACACTATCGTCCAGAATCTATGGTTCGGTGTGTGCAATGGTAGCCTTGCAGTACTCAGTTTTTCGTCTCCCGACTAAACCAACATAAACCATACACCAAATTTACGCACAAGGGCAGTGTTGCACGGATGTTACAACACAGCCCTTGTGCGTAAATTTGGTGTGTGGCTGGTGCAGTTGCGTAGATGAGTCGGAACGAAGCATCACACATCATTTGTGAACGACGCTTCCGCGTATTAAGCATAATCTCCGACAATGTTTCTTAGAATTAGAGCTGGGTTTGACTATTTCTGACTTTGCAGGAAAAAGACATTTCCAAGCATAACTCATTCTTTTGAGGCTCGATAGACAAACATTTCTTTCCGCAGTACCTGTTGAGCTTCTGGCTTGTTTTCAGTTGAAATTCAACGTTTTCGAAAGCAAATTCAATGTTTTCGAAATCAAATTCAATGTTTTCGAAATCAAATTCAACGTTCTTCTGGAATCTCCCCCATATCATATTAGCCGTCCCTTCCACTCTTTCTTGTCATTGCGCGATTCGCCGTGCTTGCAGGCAACATGAGCACCGATGATCAAGACGTTCAACAAAGCCGGTGACGCGGCCCATACAGTCGAGTGTCTCGAAGCCAGAAGGAGATCTTGGTACTGCTGGTGTTCGTCAACGGAATGACCACACACCAGCAGTACCAAGATCTCCTTCTGGCTTCGAGACACTCGACTGTATGGGCCGCGTCGCCGGCTTTGTTGAACGTACAAACGAGATGGAGAAATTGTTGAGCGCCCTCGCGGAGGTAATGGTTTGAGTTCATACTCAGTCACTCGTTGTTTCAGTACTAAATTTTCAGTTTGCAGATAACAGACCGAAAAAGCTTACCGATGAAGTCTTGCGTCTCATCGAAGATGTCGTCGAGCGGCATCCAGATCACACCCTGGCGCAGATGCGAGGATTTCTCAAGGACGAAAAAAACCTCGACGTGTCAGTTGCTACGATTTTCAACGCTATAAGGAAACTCCAGATCACACTTAAAAAATGCCACCGGGAGCTTGGCAGATCCAGATCGCATCACCATAAAAGGGCCAGAAGGTCTAAAAAAGGACTTACTTCCACTCGCCCATAGTTATTGCTGTTATTGTGAATGGTTATTGTTCCGCTGTATTGCTTTACGTTGTTCCGCTGTATTGCTTTATGTTGTTCTGCTGAATTGCTTAACGTTTGTTGTAACGCCTGTAGCTACATTGCTTAGTTTGCTCACTACTATTAGGTTGGCAACTAATTTCGTGGACTCTCAAGCGCCTTCAACAAAAGTGCTCATAAACAAATAACAAATAACAGTTTTCCATCAAAGTCAGATTTATTGGAACGCGAGACTGCTTCCCATTTATCAGCTACCTGGCCCATCCCACAGCTGTAGAGTTCTTGTGCTTTTGAAGCCAAGAATCCTTGGAGGTGCATTTTGAGATGGTCCAAATTAATAAATCGTCCTCCAACCAAGAAGTGCTGCAGCGTGCTATGAAGGTGCTAGTCATTTGACGCACAGCCTGTGCTGTGAGGTGGGCGAGTTAGACGCTTCCAGCTAAGGTCTTCGACTTTTTGAAGCTCCCGATTCGTGACGTGTGATCTGGCGTTATCTTGCTGATAGATAATTCCGCTACTGAAAATCTGTCTGAACCGATTCCAGCGGAGTTCAGCGTGCGCGCGGCCAGGATGAGAAGAGTAGATTATAGCATTAATGCTGGAACCGTTCTTGACGAGCTCCCAGATGTTAATACCTTCTTGACACCACCAAAAGGAGGGAACGTAGCGAACCGGACGCCTCAAAAAATAGAAGACCTTGACTGGGAGCGTCAAACTCATCCACCTTACAGCCCAGACCTTGCGCCGAGTGACTACCACATTTTTAGTTCGGTGCAGTACTTCTTGGTTGGAAGACGATTTAATAATGTGGACCGGGTCAAAATGCACCTCCAAAGATTCTTGGCCTTAAAAGCACAATAATTCTATGGCCGCAGGATAGACCAGCTACCTGATATATGAGAAGCACTTCTGCGTTCCGAGGGATCTTATTTTAATTAAAGATTTTCATTAGTTATTTGTTAATAAATACTTTTGCTGAAGATTCTTGAGAGACCACGAAATTAGTTGCCAACCTAATATGTACTTGTGTCGCATCACTACTGAAGTGCCTGACTTGCTTTAGTTGCTAGTTGTTTCTAATTTTCGTTGGATAGCCTTTTCTGAATGTTTGAATTTTTTGAGAAGAAGTAAACATTGAAAAGTACAGCTTGCAAAGAAGAAGTTGAATTTGATTTCGAAAACATTGAATTTGATTTCGAGAACATTGGATTTGATTTCGAAAACGTTGAATTTGAGCTGAAAATGGTATATTAACATTTAAGATGATTGAAGTAGGGCCATTCACTACATACCATATCTATGTTATAGGTTGTTAATGAATAATTTTTGGATACACGGTAGGGTTTGTTAACTTTCTAGTGAATTTTGGCTGAACCAAAATAACATCATAACGTTATAACGTTATGTTTTTACAGGATGCTTTGTTACGATCAAAACTTTTGCGCCAGGTGGAACTCGAACCCGTATCTTCTGCTTGTTATCGCGGATGTTACGTGCGGTCAAAGAGCGCCGGTGGTGCAAAGCGAACATCGCAGCCTGGAAAGCAGATACGGGTTCGAGTCCTGCTTGGCGCAAGAGTTTTGATCGCAACAAAACATCCTATAACAACGTATAGCCTCTCTACCAGACGCTCCATGTGTTAAGTCGTTATCTTAACGTACCAGAAACCCGACCAAGTGTTAAGCAACGAATCGGGGCTATCAAAATCAACCAGTGACCAGCTGGTCTGCAGTTTGGTAAAAAAAAACAGGATAAAGGACGACATTACTCAATTCGATTATGAGTGCTATTACAGTGACTTGCGGTGGCCAGGCAACGAACAAGACAGCTCTTTATCCTTTCCAGACAATCCTCGTTCAAATTCACCGACTCTGGAGAGGTGGAAGGGACTTGAGCAGAAAATCCGAGCCAAGAACCTGATATCGGGTAAACGCGGCAGCCGGCGCCTTCTCCGACTGCACTACACGCGCTTGAAGAAAAATAAGTGATCGAATTCTCTCGGTTGTCTGAAAAATCAGGATCGGATCCACGGAATGTTGTTTGTGCGAGTCTTTGCCCCTCCTTATGGTCTGTCCATAGTACTCGACGACAACGGTTCCTTACATGAGAAACACACGGATCAACTAATAAAAAGAGGTCGCCTCACGAAAAGAAATAAGTGCACCTTAGCCAGGGGATTGGATCGTTTTGTTCGTGGTCGGAAATGTTGGTGCGACAAGTCAAGGATCCTATGCAGAAGACGCAACCCTACCTTCTCTTCTTCTTTTTCTTCTGTACAATTAGCCCCACGCAGTCGGGATGCCACGCGGTACATGTGATTTGTCGCCACTTATTCTTACAGGCTGTCTGGCGTAGCGCCAACTTCGACAAAATCTCTCTTGATGACGTCCTTCCGCCTTGTCATTTGGATGAAATTTGAACGAGCGGGTCGACTTTGCCGCTAATCCCCGAACGAATCATTGAACAGGACCTTTCTTGCAGCGGTCGACGTGCTCGAGTCGGTCACGGTCAAAGGTCGAGCTCACCCTATAAGCGGCTTTCCAAACACGGCGCGCTGGTGACTCAAGCATGCAGCTCTTAGATGAGAAGAAAATGAGCGGTCGGAGGAATACCCTATCGTTTTCTGTCTTTTTGAACGAAATCTCCTTCCACTTGTTCAGGACTTCCTCTTCTCAACTCATTCACAACAAATTGGCGGTGCATCCCTTTCCATTCGTATGGATAACAGCGCTTTGACGTGGAATGTCATAAAAACGCATGCTCCTTTATAACACTTGTAGGTCGTTTATCATTTGCCTCCAGTAAAGTTTTATAACTTGTGCTCAAGAGCAGAAATATTCTGTCTTGACACCTCTTAAGGGTACGCTCTGCGCCACCTAGTGTTTCGCGGTGATTTCTTAACTGCGGAGTAAACTGGTTTTACTTGGAGATTCTCAATAAAATATTAGATGAGTTTTCGTTTTTAGCATTGAAATGACAGTGGCTTGATCCCAAATTTCGGTTACTTGTGAATATTATGAAGTTTGGGGCCGGAACTGTTGCACTGAGGTGAGCCAGAAAATTGAATAGCTGCGTAATGTCTCGTTCTAAGGGGCAGGCCTCTTAACTAAAACAATGGATAGAAGAATAAGGAACGGCACTAATTGATCCCTTTCGGGAAGGGTCACGCATTCTGCGTTTACGTGATGTCGCGGAAGCAGTTCGAATTTGTATTTAGCCTTTGACTTGCGGTGACCAGCCAACAAAAAAGTCAGTACTTTATCCCTCCAGGTCCGGCATCAACTCGCTGATTTCGCAGAGATGAAAGACCTGGTTGTTCGAATCAGGAACCTGAAATCGGAGCGTACTATCCTAGGTAACGTAAATCGCAAGTAACAGGCTGTTCAGCTTGAGAAAAGGTCGCCTGGAGACGGAGTAAATGCTGAAGTGTGACGTTTCGTTGTTAAGCCTTGGTCAAAATATGTGTAGAGTTGTAGTGAGGAATGTTTTTGCGTTCCCTAGACTTTGTCTCCATGGTGTCGCGATGGACCTTTCTCTGATCGTATGCTTGGATTTCACCTGCCATCAACGCTCATCGACACTTTAATGCGGCTCTTCACGCGCTACCTGTCGGAGTAAAAGGTTCCATCTAAGTGGAAGGCCAGCAGGACCGTCTTGCTGTACAAGAAGGGAGACGTGCACGACATTGGCAACTATCGCCCGATCTGCCTGCTGTCCGTAGTCTACAAGCTGTTCACTCGAGTTATCCTGAATAGGATCAGCAGAACGCTGGACGAAGGACAGCCATGCGAACAAGCAGGATTTCGGAGAGGATTCAGCACGATCGACCACATACACACCATTACGAAGCTCATCGAAGTGTCGCGGGAGTACAAGCTTGAACGTATCGAGGGTTGAAGTTATGCCTCAGGCGCCATATTCCCCAAACCCCACACCAACCGACTACCTCCTTCTCACACACTTTTAGAACTTTTTCGCTGGAAAACCTTCACCAAACAGGAAGAAGCCAAACCAGCTTTCGTGGATTTTGTCGAATCTCGACCACCTAATGTTTTCGCTAATGGAATAAGTCGACCGGGGTCTTTCTCGCAAAAGTGTGCTGGTCCGAACGGTGCTTATTTCGGCTAAGTCCGATAAGATTTAAGAAAGTTATGGTAGTTCACAGGGAAGCATTCAAAACGCTGAGAACTTTCCGGACAACCTGACATGTGCCTATCATAGCTATAGCCTGAAATTAACCGTGAATAAGCTTAAATTATATTATTTGAGTGAATGCTTCACAACATATTTCGCTGCGACCAAAACTCACTTAACAGCATATAACTATGATCCTAATATATTGCTTCAGATATGTATGGCATCGGCGCAGAAGCATTCCAACATCAAAATCATCGTCACCCTTATCTCATTATCCGTATTGTGATGTCTCCTCCGCAACAAAGTCGCTGCATATCATATTCACCAAGGAGACCTTGTTTCGGCTGAGGCGCTGCAATTCGGAAAATTTCGAATTTTTATTTAAATCGAGAAATACTTGAACCCGCTGAACGGCAGAACGCAACGTTCTTCCTTCATTATGTACTTTTTTTGTATAGCGCACAAACACGTGCAATAAATAAATAAATAAATAAACTCTGCACCAGCCCCACTACGCTGGCTTACTGTTGGACTGTTTTGCAGTCCTTAAAAGAGTGTTCTTCTGTTACGGAGGGGTATGGGTACCGTGGTAGTCGTACGCTGCAGACAGTGGATCCGACGCCGATTAGGATAATTAGAATTCGTCATTCTCTTCGGTTAAAAGGAATACGCGAATAATGGCATTTTTGAAAAGCTCCAAAGTTTTTGAAAAGGAATTCTTCAGATATGAGTAGCTTTAACAAGAAAGATTTTCGGATGATCGAGATAACTGATTTGTTTTCGGATCTCATATCGGATAGGACACTAGATTTCTTATCAAAATCAGTTATCTGTATTATCTGAAAATTCAATCTGGTGCCAGATTCATTGAGCACTTACCGTCTTCTAACGGTGAAAATACCGCCAAATCTAATGCTGGATGAACGTTATATCAGGAGGTTTGGAGGCATTTTCACCGTTAGAGGACGATAATCAGTTGACGAATCTGGCCCCTGGTGGAAATACCCCTATTTGAACCTCCCTAAGGTGTGGTCCTTTCAAAGGTCCTATAGTCCATAGTTCGCACAATCTTTTTACCCAGGTTCTGAGAGAAATGACGGATCCGAATTGTCTGAATCGACGTCGGATCCAGCGTCTAGAACGCAGCGAAATTGCCTTTTCGACCCGATGTATTTCTTTAGGCGTTGTTTGCGCTGCGACATCCTCCGCGGCTATCCATCGGATGTGTACATACATTCACCTTCAAAGCGCATCGCTTGATGGATATCTACGGGACGCCTCCAAATAATCCTCTCCCTCTGTTGTCACTTTTCTTGCATCTTACACAGCATATTCGCATTTCTCTGCTCAAAGCTTTTCCCTTCGCAAAACCTCGACACTTCAAGTTCTTCAAGGGTTAGTATTGTGCCAAACTATTATGGTGAATCTTTTATCCGTCGCCAGCATTTCGACAAGATCGTCGTCTTCAGAGGCGAATCGATCCACCAAGGGTGCCGATGTCACTCTGCGTTAGTACGATTGGTGAGGACTCCTCTCGTTGGGCCACGGATAAATAAAGGAGATTCACCATAATAACCTCGTTTGGCACAACACTAACACTTGAAGGCAAAAATAATCTTACCTCAAACGAGCTTGATGGTCTAGCGTTGGCTCTAGCTACTGTTATGAACACGGCCGTATGGTGGCGTAGTAGGAGAAGCTCCTACTGTCGCGAGCGCCACGAGGTCAAGCTCTTGGTTCGTGTACAGCTTAGGCTAACCAAGCCCTTCATCACGCCCAGGTCGGTGACAGATCTGGCTGGAAAGAATAAGACGCCGACCTGCCCGGCTCCATACTTGTTTTGGTCACATGCCCCTTCAAATTCCATTCACGATATCTTGTAGAGGTAGAATACGTGGCTTATCCCGTGAAACGAGTGAATGACCCCGACGCCAATCCTAGTTTGTAGCTAACCTGCTCTTTCGCAAAAAAAAAGACTGACAGGGAGCCAAACTAACATCCAAATTCACAAGAGAACCACTTCACCTTTCAATGGTAGGGCTCTCAAAAGAATCTCTAAAAAATCCTTAGAATGCATTGTTTGCCCTTGTTTCGATAAAGGTCATGAGTCACAGCGACGTACAAGCAAACAGCGCCGAGAAACCCTCGTTTTTCTACAAAGCATTTAATCCTTTCGGGGCCACTTCTTCGGGACTTGTCTGCGAAAAATAAGCCTGGTCATCGACTCAAACGTTGATGTGTTCACCGCCTCGATATCGCATGTTTTCCATCTTACTCATGCCGAAATAGCCCAATGGATGTTGTAAGAAGAGCGTTGAAAACGTAGTCCACGATTGTACAGAAATCTGCTATCAACGCGATAGCGATCGCTCTGGTTTTTACTTGACATCCCCAGAAACTACATCAGTTACAGCTTTCGTGAACTGTTATCAACGTGCTTAAAAAATTTAGGTGGTTTTGGACAAACTTGAGCAAGCAACATCATTACATGTCTTCGATGGCCTTTGATCGAGTTCAAAAATGGTTTCAAAAAATCTTTTTTCAGCTTCTCATTGGGCGACCGTGTGAGTTAATTTTTAAGTACAGTTAATAATTCAGAAATTTCTTTCTGAAAGAGAGTTCTGAACTCCTTCTTCACTCCAACGATCCAAATTATATCTAAAGGTTCAACGTGCTAAAAGTTAGAAGAACTTCTATTGTACATAGCTTCAACCTCAAGAGCTCTTCTGGAAGCCGTTAGGCGTATAAAGCTGACAATTTAGACAGAGTGATACCAGGTTACCAGGTACAGATTAGAGTCCTTCTCGTCATCATTAAAATCAATTAGCGAAATAAGCAGTTGCTTTTTTAAGGCACGCTGCACAAGATGACTTTTTAGGGCTCGGGATAGACTGCCTATCCAATTGATTCTTACATCTATTACCAAAAAGGGTAAGCGAACATTCGTTGAAATTCCACAAACATGAGAGTATTACAAGCTTTCACATAATTAATTTTTGGTCTTCAAATCTGCACGAAATGAGCCATACAACAAAACGGAAACGTATACAAATATGAAATAATACATACAGAATGACACTAAAATGCGGGATTCACGAGGCATGTTACCTCTAGGGGATATCGCAGTTGTAACTTGAACGCGTACGTGACCTACATGTGCCTGCGGGTGGAATGAAAAACGAAAGAAATGCGTGAGTGGCGGACCCCCCCCCTAGCTAAGCATGATATCGACGAAATATCGTTGAAAACCACAATCCTACAAGGGTTCACGGATCAGTTGGCGATAAAACAGGAAAAACGCGAAATCGCGAACGTAACGATCGACAAAACAAAGAATACAAGAAAAAGATGCACTGAATCAGCTGATTCGCTAAAATTCTGCAGAAGTGTCCGTCTGTAGAACTGCATGAACTATGTCAGCCTCAGCGATGGCGATGGCTTGCGACGCGCATCGCGAGCCGTCGCGTCGCTGTGCACTCCCGCGTCGCAGCAGCGGACGGGAGTATACCATAGGCCTAAACGAACCACTTTGTGTAAAGAAAAAATTCCGATTTTGTAGTCTTCACTTCCACTTTACCTTATTTTAAGCGAAACGACTTCGACATAAAACTAGAGGTTTTGTTGTGGATTTGGATGCAGTCAATCGCTTGCACTGCCTCATATCGAGAGAAAATCGACGTGATATGTACAGAGGGCACTAAATTATCACCGGGCACTTTTTAAGCAAATCTTAAGAATGATGGATGTAGCACAGCGTCAAATAATCCTTTTTGAGATGCGCTATGCATTCCACTTCTGAAGGATGTCGTGGAGACAACTTGGATGCGTATTTGGCCTCTGCAATCACTTCCGGTGGCTAGCCAGTGTACATGTTGGTACCAGGGATGAGCAGATTAACCGCTATCCGTTATCCGGTTTTTGGTGGGTTTTGGCCTATCCGCTTTGTTGCTCGTTGTCTGGGATTCTTTGCCGGATAAAGAACAACAAATGTGGCAAGCTTGTGATTACTTAGTTGAATATAAGGACAATTTTCAAAGAAGTCGTCTTGTCTTTTTCCACTGGTAGTCGAGATACGCTTGCAATGCCAGTTAGGTGCCTCTTCAGAGTTCTCAATGCTATAATTAGACTAGACTATCTAATTTCTCATAGCGCGTTTTTGAAATGCTGAACACTGCCTTGCTCATTTCTATTTGTGGGGTTTTCAACAAAATTCCTTCTAGCATAATCTCCGATCTGGAACAAACCAGTCGATCAGTGGAGAAAAGGTCAAACGTCCATACTAATCACCCCATTTTAAGGATGTGCCAGTTACTCCACATCTACACGACCTTTTAGCGCTTTTTGAAACTATGTTTGGCACTAGCAGCAATTTACAATTTACCCTTTCCAAAGCAATAGAGAGAGTATATAGAGATCCATATACAACAGCTGTTTGAAAAATGCTTTCAAATGTTTAATAGGGAGAGTTTTGTTCGATCTGGGCAAGAAATAGTGTTTAATTTAAGGAATTTTTTTTTGGAGAGTGAACAAAAACCGACTCTTTTTAACGACTGCCCTGCACTACGACGTGCCTTAAAGAAAAAAACACCAATAAGCATGTTAAAGATGGCTCATTTGACATTTGACATAGATACTGTTACAATCAACGACCTACAATTAGAGAAAGAATGGTTTAAAAGTAGTTTTAATTTTTGTTATTTGTTCGTTATCCGTTTTCCGTTATCCGGTTATTTTTTGGCAAAAATGTCCGTTATCCGTTATCCGGGTTTCAAAATTTCATTATCCGCTCATCCCTGGTTGGTACTCTATCCTTCCCAGACAAGCGATTTACTGTAATAAAACCTACATCAGAATCTCTCACTCTAAGTGCAAAGTCCTTAATATAATTATCGAATCCAGAAAGATAGAACGTTGGCCTGGGTGGGGAACTCGAACCAGAAACCTGGAATCGGAAACGCATCTGGCGCCTATTCCGACTGCACTACCGCGCGCACAAGCGTTCTCACGTCATCAGCGATATCCACAAGCAAAGCTAGACGTATCTATTCTGTTACGTCTATGCATAGATGCTTCTATTCTGTTTGTTGTCGTATCTAAAGTAGAGGTAGACATTTTTTAACAAAGGTAAGTCCGCATTTTGTCTTCAAGATACTTATGTTGAAAACTTTTACACGCGGTCTATTAACACAAAATGTGTGCACTTACTGAATAAGCGAAAAAATCCCACCAATTGTCCGAAACAATCTATTTAGGTTTTTTTGCAGTGCTCTGATATAACCAATTTTTCGTGTGAAGAGAATGCGCAGTATACTCATCCAGAATGTAGCAATGCTTATTTGATTGATACTGTAGATGTTGTTTCCCTGACGTTGGTGGCGAGTAAATGAATGAATGAATGAACGATGCGCATGAATTTTCTGTTGTAACAGTTTTTGCGGTTTCTTGATTTATACACATCTAAGCAGCAATCGCACTCTCATTCTAGTAGGAAATGCGATGTTTCGAACGAGTGTGAGGCGTAATCCCTCCTAACAGCACGTAAGCAAATTCTCCGCTTTACAGCATTGCAAGATAAAAAATAAAGAAAAACCTAAACATATTGTTTGTGGTAAAAAAATAAGAATTTCGCATCAATTCGAGTAGTGTCTTCATTTCTTCTTAAGCACTCTGCGGAAGTGAATTCTTATCACAAATTTTCTGTAGGCGAATATCGTTGATCTTTTGTGCCATCGATCTCTGTTTAAAGGGCAGGATTGTCTTAGGGGCATATAATTTAGTTTACAAAATGATTTTCTATTTTTGAAGGCGTCCAGATTTAAACAAAGAAGTGTCCAGTCTGAAGAGAGAATGGTGAGAATTCAAACACTACGAAAGCTTATTCATAGATTAACTCGTTACTCCTTTCTCCCTTCTATTCAAGTAACCCTTCTTCCATTACATTTTAAAATCGACTCATTCTTTTCGATTTTTAAGCATCGTAACAAGCTCTAGTGATCTGTACTCGGCGAGATTGCGCACTACAAACGTGTCTCGGGGAAATGCGCGGTTTTATGGCTTACGCACGCCTTCAACAACAGGTTCCCAGTTCTGATCATTAGCTGCTTGGTCAACAATCCTACAATTCCTCTCGTTCCTTAGGTAGTGGTTGCTGTGTTATCCAACGTTTACTGTGCTGTACTGTATCTGAAACGCTTTCGACCGCAGGGTGAAAGTGGCCGTTAATACGCGACGCTGTGAGTTATGATCAATTTGCATTCCTTCCATTAGGTTACTTTAAAATATTATTTATTTGTTTATTTAAAAACATAGGATATGGTCACACTTGAGAAATTATCGTGTGAAAGTAAGATGCGCGCAGCGCAGTCGGAGGAGGCGCCGACTCCCGCCTGCACCCGGTACCAGGATCCTGGTTCGGATTTCCCGCCCAGGCCAACCAAGCCTTCCACCCCTCCGGGGTCGGTGAATTGGTACCAGACTTGTCTGGGAAGGATAAACCGCTGACTTGTTCATCGGCTGGCTACCGCAAGTCGTTGTATGGCCAAATACGCATTCATATCGCCTCTACGACATCCCGTAGAAGTATAATGCGTGGCGCATCCCAAAAAAGATTGAGTAACGCCGTCCTTTCTCCTTTATCTTTAAACGAAAATAATCATGAACAAATATAAAGGATAAAGGATAAAGGACGGCGTTACTCAATCCCTTCTGGGATGTGCCAGCGCATTCTACTTCTACGGGATGTCGTGGAGGCGACATGAATGCGTATTTGGCCATACAATGACTTCCGGTGGCCAGCCGATGAACAAGTCAGCGCTCTATCCTTCCCAGACAAGTCTGGTACCAATTCACCGACCCCGGAGGGATGGAGGGCTTGGTTGGCCTTAGCAGAAAATCCGAACCAGAAACCTGGTATCGGGTGCACGCGACAGTCGCGCCTCTTCCGACTGCGCTACACGCGCCCCTATGAACAAATAACTACAAGCTAATGTCTGCTAAATGTGACCAAAACAGTACAACCAGGGACATGACCCCGGAAAAGTCTGAAAATTTACAATGACAGGTCATTTCTCTTTAAATTTACGAAAGGTCTGGACAGACAATCCTAACGACATTTTGTCACCACTTACTATGGTCTTTATGTCATCTGCGTACATCTTTCATACCAAAACGAGCAAGATAGGAAGGTAAGGACTTATCTTTAGCTCGTACTTAGTAGGTCCTTCCTGAGAGGAAATCCTTGACTCATCTTACAATTCTGAGTTTATGCCTACCATCTTCATTTTGGAGAGTGTCTTGGATATTGGAGCCTTGTCAAAGGCCTTCGTGGAGCCAAAATAGACCACATTTGTGCGACGCTTATCCTCTACTGCTCGAGACCAGTTATTTAAAGGCAGCAAGTACAAAGGTTCCTACAGACCTCCCCTTAAAGAAACCCTACTGCTTCTCTGAAATGGCACCATTGTCCAAAAGATGTTTCATAATATGCTTCTTAACAACTTTTTCGAATACTCCTGCAAACACAGAAGTGATAGTTATAGGGCAATAGTTCTTAGCATCGTGAACAGGCGGTTTCTTGAGAATCGGTGTGATTAGCGCATGTTTCCACCGCAAAGACACCTCACCTTTTTGTAACTCAAGTTGTAAATGTGCTCTAGAGGGAAATTAAATATGCCTATATATAATATATTAGGTTGGTCGGAAAGTCCTGGCGGTTTCGTGCAATCGCTTTTCGTTTGTTCATTAGTTAACTAGTGTTCAACTTATTTCGCAATTTTATATAACGTCCACCGTGCAATTTTATTTATTTATTTATTATACAAACTGTGCGTCATAAATAAGAAACAAAACAAATACTGAGGACTAAGCCAGACTTCATGACATATGTCTGACTTGAGTGTTTTTCAGTCCTTTCGCTAGAAATGTGGGAATTCCAGTCTGAAATTAGATAAGTTGAGATCGTAGTAAGTTCATTGCTGACATATGTGAAGAGAGGTTTGTAGAAGAGTAGCCGGTACTTGTTTCTTATAGAGAAAGAAAGTATAGTTCTCTCTCGTTATAACGCGTTTGAAGGGACCGGAGAAAATCCGCGTTATAACGGGAGTCGCGTCCTAACCGGAGCTGACCTTTTTAACACTATTTTGTGCACAGATTTATCCTAAATTGCATACAATGGAGAAATAGCCAGCAAATAACTAATAGAAAGGCATAGCTAGGTATAAAACTTCTGGAAAGATGATTCAACTTTATCCTGAGGGATGTTCTCTTAGCAGTAAACAGAGCAGAGCAGCACTAAAAATATAAAAAGATGTGACGAATTAATGAGGTAAGATTCAAAATAGAGAATCAAGATTCAGCTGAAAAACTGTGTAATCTGAGTTTGAACCGACTTCTTCTGTTGCTCATGATAGAGAAAATCTTCTAGCTTTCGACAGCTTCTAACAACTTCCGGATCTTTTGCATTGTGCTCGACGTACAGCCGCAACTTGTCGAAGCTCTTGTACGCTGTTTGACGAGATATTGGCTCGGGTGGTGGCACGTCTATCTCGTCAGGTTCTTCTTCATCCGGCTCGTTTGTATGAGGAAGCGTGCTGAAAGAATTAAATCACTTGTTGATATAATTGACTCACAGCAGGAACATGTGTCCTTACTTACAAGATGCTACAATTTCCTCCAGTGAAAGAGCTCCTGACGTGGTCAAAGCCTCGTCTGCATTCAAGAAGTCTGTGAGACTGTTAGTTCGTTCTACTTCTCCGTAATGCTGCAGTTGCTGCCAAAGCGGTTCAAGGTGTACTTCTGCCTCCTCGAAAATTTGGCTTGCGCCCTAAAGAACAAAATTGTAGTCTTAGTCTAAAGAATCAAATTCAACAAAACCCTCACCTCATCGTTAATGAAGAAGCTCGCTTTTCTGAAGCAGTTCTTCAACGTTTCAGGTTTAACCTCACTCCAGGCTTGATCCAGCAAGTTGATCGCGCTGAGGAGGTCGAAACTAAACTCAGCACTACTGTCGATGGAGGCAATTCGACGGCGAAGAAATAGGCGGCGGTAGTGAATTTTGAGATTCTGGATGTTTCCCTGGTGCATAGGTTGAACTTCTGCCGTTGCATTCGGTAGAAAGAAACGGAGTGCAATGTTTGTCAGCGTGACCTTCGGATGCGCTGAACAATTGTCAACAAAAAGCAAAATCTTCCGATTCTCCTTTCCAAGTCTTCGGTCCCACTTTTTTATCCAGCGCTCGAAAATCTCCGCTGAAATGACGTTTCCTTAAAAGTGAATAAAGCCTTCAAAATTAAGAAAATCTGAAATTGAAATTAAAGATTTGGTTATGCTCACCGTTCATTCATGCTTTTTGATTAGCTTCGTAGTCGACAGGCACACTGGCGTTCTTAAAGCAACGCGGGCTCCTTGACTTGCCGATAACGAGCAGTGGCACTTCCTCAGTTCCGCTCATATTGCTGCCCACAAGAACTGTGATTCGTTCTTTGCTACGCTTACCAGATGTGCACCGATCTCCTTTGAAAGCGAGAGTTTTGCTGAGAAGAAGTCTCCAAAAAAGACCAGTCTCGTCGACATTAGACATATTTTCCTCGGAGAACTGCTCCAGCTCCTTGTAGAGAACAGTTTGGTGCCAATCGCTGACAGCTTCCATATCGACATCTCCAGCTTCTCCCTGTACTTGTTTGAATACAATTCCATGGCGGCTTTTGAATCTGGAAGCCCATTCTTCACTAGCATTGAAGCTTTCGTCTCCAATGTCCAACATCCTCGCTAATTCTACGGCCTTTGCCTGAAAAATTTGATTGAAGCTCAAATGTTCAGAATTTTACGAATGATTAACCCACCTTCAAAGTGTGCGTGTCCACTGGAATATTCTAACTTCGAACATCTTTGAACCAACGCAGAAGAGCTTCATCCAGATCTGAGTGTTTCGCAGCTCTTATTCTCGCCCTTTTGCTCTCCGCTCCTTCTTCTACTGCCTTGAGAATCTTCACCTTGACCTTGAGAATTGTCCTGATTGTCAATTCGGGATACTTCCTGTTGAAATGCACGGCTACTTCAGGAACTGATTTTGTCCGTGCCTCCTCGATTATAGCCTTCTTCTCATCCAGTGAGATTGGCTGTCGTTTTCGAATAGAGTAATTTGGCACAGGCATTTTAGTAGAAAAAAGTCGGAATAGTCGAGAGTAGAGATACAGAAGATAGACGTCCTCCTTATAAATGAACTGGGCCAGTGCCGAGCACGTGGATGATGCGTATCGATCTGCGCGACCGAACGGTCGCTCTTCAAATTACGAGATACGGCATACAGTCGCTCTTCAAATTCCACGTGAGACCAGCATTTTACCCTGAGCGCGTTATAACGGGAGTCAATTTGAATGCAGAGTTTCTCTCAAAACCGCGCTATAACGGGAGTAGCGTTGTATCCGACGCGTTCTAAGCGGAGTTGATTTGTATTGGCGTAAAGGTAAGCTGGCCGGGACCAGAGAAAATCTACGTTATATCGAGAGTCGCGTCCTAACCGGAAGCGTTATAACGAGAGGGACTGTGATTTACAAAGGTAGTTGAAATCGCACAAAAACATAAAAAGGGTAAAGGACGGCTTTATTCAATCCATTTGGGATTCACCACGCATTCTTCTTCTACGGGATGTCGTGGCGGCGATTTTGAATGCGTATTTGGCCGTACAATGACATGCGGTGGCCAGCCGATGAAGAAGTCAGCGCTTTATCCTCCCCAGACAGGTCTGGCACCAATCCACCGACCCCGGAGGGATGGAAGGCTTGGTTGGGCTGGGCGGGAAATCCGAGCCAGCAACCTGGTATCGGGTGCACGTAACTGCCGGCGCCTCCCCCGACTGCGAACCACCCGCCAAAAAGAAAATAAAGCGGTACTTGTGAAGCAGAGGGCCAGTGGTCTCAAAAACGAAGGCTCGTGGTTGGGTTCTGTGCCCTCCTGATGATGACGCGGAGGAGAACCCACACTGGGCAAGAGAAGGAACTCCAGTATGTGGCCAAAAGTGACGCAGGTGCAGTAGGTGAACCACCTCCTAGGGTTCTCTTTATGAGCACGGGCCCTCTGCTTCATAGGTACCCATAAAGCGTATATAAAGTTCTTCCTGCGAGTACGTCTAGCATGCGAATTATTCGCTCTATCTGACGGAACAGCAGAATGCGTACTCGTACAAAACTTATTAATATGGGGTAGCCAACATATAGTATCATCGTGAGTTATTCAAGAAATTAATTAAAATTTTAAAAATGACCCTAATTAATCTATTTGTGGGATGTGCTGCGCATTCCAATTTTACGGGACATTCTGGAAGCGCGTGAAGCGCGGTCGAAGGGGTGCCGGCTGTCGCGTGCAGCCGACACATACCAGGTTCCTGGTTCGGACTTCCCGCCCATGCCGACCAAGCCCTCCATCCCTCTGGGGTCGGTGAATTGGTACCAGACGTGTCTGGGAAGGCTGACTTGTTCATCGGCTGGCCACCGCAAGTCATTGTATGGCCAAATACGCATTAAGCACGCCTCCACGACATCCCGTAGAAGAAGGATGCGTGGCGCATCCCAAAAAGAGATTGAGTAACGCCGCCCTTTATCCCTTACTTATTCCCTTTATTCTTAGAAATGCCCAGTCCATAGACAAAGAAGTTCTACGTCAGAGGCTTCACAGTTACGGAAGAAAAGAAGGGTAGTGAGACTGAATTTTGTGATCGAATGTCACATGGGAACTGGTCTCAAACATTGTGAGGTGCATGCATTGACGGTCTTCTCGAGACTCTTGTATCTGAGGCTCGTACGTTTCACGACTTCGTTTCTTAGAAACTGAAGTTTTGATCAATCAGTCCATGTGAATATGCAGTTTGCGCACATACCCTTCTTTTTAGGTTACCGTTCAGATGCGAACAGAAGAACAATAAGCGTGTTGTGTTTCCAGTGAAGTGCTTCGGCTTTGTATAGCTATTATAAGGATAAAGGATAAAGGACTGCGTTACTCAATCCCTTTTGGGATCCGCCAGTGCATTCTACTTCTACGAGATGTCGTGGAGGCGATTTGAATGCGTATTTGACCATACAATGACTTGCGGTGGCCAGCCGATGAACAATATAAAACGTAACGAAACGCAAAATTCAAAGAAGTAAAGAAAGGTGTAAAATAATAGAAATTTTTAAATAATTAAAAGAATGATTGCCACAAATTATAAAACATTAAAAGGTTTGTTTCGCCACTGCCTTCAGACGAACCTTTGTGTAATGTAAGCGCTAGTCAGCGCTTTATCCTCCCCAGACACGTCTGCTACCAATTCACCGACCCCGGGGGAGTGGAAGGTTCGGCTGATCTGGGCAGTAAATCCGAACCAGGAACCTGGTATCGGGTGCACGCGACAGTCGGCGCCTCTTCCGACTGCGCTGCACGCGCCCCTAACTATTGCAACTAACCCTATGCAGTGTCGATGTTGTATTCGATCAATCAGCCCCGGTGGAGTAATGGCGTAGAGCATTGGCGTCCGGTCAGCAGGAAGAGAGGGTTCGAGACCCGTCTGGCGGTGGAGTTTTGATCGCAACAGAAGGTCGTTGCAACGGCTTACAACCTTGATTCCAGTCACTTGTGGTTTGAAGAAATTGTCTTGAATCATTTTTGATCTTTTTCGGGTTGCTAAAAGTTGTACAAAGCCAAAGCACTTCACTGAATGAAACCTTAATGGTTAAACTGTAGTGGAAGAGGAAGGTTCGAAGCTCGACGACTAAGCCTCTATTTCAAGGCATTCGAGGGATGCCGAGTTTCAACTATACTTCCGGTCAGGCACTCTTTTGAAGTGAAACCGTTTTCCACGTATGGTTTTTCTAAGCTACCACACAGTTGCTGGCGTTGAACACCTCGTCCGACCCACATCTCCACCATACCAAGTGTCTTACGGGCCCCTGCCCTCATCTGAGGAGATTAGCGCCGTCATCAGGAGAATTAATGCCTTCCACTTTCAATTCGGCGACGATTTTCCCAGCAAGTGCAAAAAGTGCCCCAATTTTGCGGTTAGTTACGGTTACGGTCTGGCGTTCAGTGAGATCTACACCGCAGGCCGGTTCTCCGAAGCCATTGAATGGGATTCCGAATTAGCTCAATCCAATTCGCCACGCTGCCGTCAAGCGTCTTCTCACATCTTGTCGTCAGAAACCGCACCCATAACCACAATCCTTATTCGACTACCGGACTTGCTTCAGTCTTCACTTCCGCTACCCTTGGTCAGAGCAACTACTGCGTTGAGATCTTTCCTGCTGTGGCCGGTCGACATCGGAGACATGGAACACTCCCTTTCCACTGTTTCTACGAATGCGAAGAGGAGATATGTGCGCGGCGTACTCCAGGAATATTCTTTTTGCGCAAAAACCAACGGGGTCGCACCAAGCCATGCATCAGAGTTCCTTGAGAGCCAAGTTTCTCAGAGAATTTTCAGAGGGTCTTTCGGCAACGTTTCCAATCGACCACATCAACTGTGTCTGGATTTCCTCCATTCTACCGCCTGAGATGTGCAGCTTCAAGACTACGGCTCTGACATTAAGTTCATCTCCAACAAGATTCATCCCTAAAGGAAATGTGCCGTTCAAGACATCAAGAACTAGAGGGCCATACGTCATGAAGCAAAGGGATAAGAGGAAGCACAGTAAGGGGAGTCACCGGCTCGGACGTGCAGTACCAGTCGGGGTTTCTTGTACGGGATCCGCCTCGACCAACTAAGCCTTTTTCCTCCGGGTTGATGAACTGGAAGTTAACCCTTCCTGATAAGAATACCACGCCTGCTTGTTCATCGGCTAGGCACCACAAGTCAATGTAGAGCCCAGTTGTGGGTTAAAATTGCCTCCACGACGTCTTACCTTCCATTAGAACACATTCTGTATCCTAAACTCGGATTTGACCGAACCCAATGCTGTTCTTTATATTTTATCACTATTACTCTCCTGTTATACCATGTACCGTGTGGAGCGCAGTCGGAGGAGGCGCCGGCCGTCGCCAGCACCCGATATTAGGTTCCTGGTTCGGATTTCCCGCCCAGGCCAACCAAGCCTTCCAACCCTCCGGGGTCGATGAATTGGTACCAGACTTCTCTGGGAAGGATAAGGCACTGACCTGTTCATCGGCTGGCCACCGCAAGTCATTGTATGGCCAAATACGCATTCAACTTGCCTCCACGACATCCCGTAGAAGTAGAGTGCGTGGCACATCCCAAAGGGGATTGAATAGCGACGTCCTTTATCCTTTATACCATGTCTCGTGTGTTAATTCATAAGTCCAGAACATGAACTCTATGTGACCCCGACTGTGACGAGTTGTTGAAAAATGGTCGCTTTAAAATGCTTATTTAAGTAATTACAATACCGAAACAATGTAGATATCATTGAAGTCTTAGAAAGTTCGTCAAAATACAGTTTTTCATAGAAAAGATTTTTGGAAAATAATGAAGGGACAAAGATCGGCATTAATCAGTCGCTGCTTGAAAAGCACCGGGCAGTTCTTCTGAGGGATGTGTTGAAGACATTTCAGATGCTTATCTGGCCATGACTTGCTGTAGACAAACGAAAGACATGCCGGTGTTTCTATCATCTCTAGACGCTATCACTTCACCGACTCCGGACGGAAGGAATGTTTGGATAGCCTGGGCGGGACTCGAACCTAAAGTCTCGATTCGCAGTGCACGTGGCAGCCGGCCTCTACTTCAACTGAGCTACCACGCGTTCATGTGTATATTAAAAAGAATGAATAGAAGTCCGCATGAGCGAAACCCTTTATACTGCTCGCATTTGCTATACGCACCTCTAGATCGAGCGAAACCTCTTTGGGTGTCTTTCCCTCTTCCAATGCGTCTTTCCCCTATAGGATTTCAAGCTGATTGACAAGAATCTGTGTTTTATCGTTCTCAAACAAGTAGATACTAATTTGCCAACCCCAGGAGGGGGGAAGTCATCGTTGCCCTCAGCGAGATTCGAACCAAGAACCACGATTTAAGGCGCACGTGACAACCGACATTCCTACGCCTGCGCTGCCACGTACCTAGGAAATCGTTCATAGATAAAGGCATCGCAGTTGTTAGAACGAATGGGTGGCTAACAGTGTATCATAAGATGTTCGACACCTAACCCGCCTCTCTTCCGTCACCGGGAACTCCCCCCCCCCCCCCCCCAGAGCTGTCACAAGATCTCTCCTTAGCAGCGTGTCGCGACCTCTCGTGCCTGCCTTTTTTGAGCCTCTTACAGCCGATGCTATCCACTCTGAGACTGGATCACTACCCATGCTCGAGAAACCCGTTCCGCGTGGAGAGTGACGATGACCCGGTGCTTTTTAATATCGGCTGCGATCAACCGAAAAACGCATTGGACAGCATAAGAACAATACAAGTCTAGCGCGCGAACTCGCTCCTGAACCGGGTTGGCCCACCAGTACGCAAGATACCCGCTTACTCGCTTCACAACCTTCGCTAACTATCCGACATTGTCTAGTACACACCTCAAAAAGTGCTTCATTCTTTCGAAGCTCATAGGCCAAGGTTCACCTCATGATTAACCTCCTCGTGACAATGTCAGACAACGGCGTCGGATGCTTATTTCCCTAATCAGACAACCTCAGGCGAAATTAGAAGGTGATGTAACCTCTTGCCTCTATTCTGCACACAAAGGAATAAAGGACGGCCTTAGTCAATACCTTTGCTGGATGCGCCACGCATTCTACTCCTACGGGTTTCGGCTAAGCAATTTGGATACGTATTTGACCTATTGTATTTATTATTATATATCTATTATCCACCGATAGGTATGGAAAGCTTGGTTGCCGGAAAACCGCTGGCTTGGTTGCCTAAGCGGGAAATCCGAACCAGAAACCTAGTATCGAGTACACGCGACAGCCCGCACCTCCTTCGACTGCGATACACTCGCCCACAGACTAAATACGCATTCGCAATACTTCCACTATTTTCCGTAGAAGTGGAATGCGTGGCTCATCGTAGAGGAATTGACTAACTCCATCCTTTCTCTCTTATTCTTTACTTTACAAGTGCTCCTTCTCTCCTCGTCCCCAAACGGTCAACCTCAGGCATAAATCGACATGTTCGATAGGTCTGATCGATTCTGGTCGCACACGAAAAGCCTCTTTGTCAGAGCCGAGGATTCCCCCGGTTTCTAACGCTATGTTGAACTGAAATATTTTCCACGCGGGACTACAGCAGTGTCTAATACTACTTGTTCCTCTTTACTGGGGTCATCCCCCTCACTGGTACTGGCCGAGCACTACTGGTACCCCCTGACTGGACCTGGTCCCCCATTACTGCTACTGGTTCCCCTCAATGATCCCTCCCTTAGCAGACACGTATTCGGCACATATACTGAATCCCAGGCAAGTTGAGCGACGTGATCGGCACGTCTTCTGAATCCCAGGGCACGTTGAAGGACGTCTGGTTGTTTTCCGCTATTTTGGCGCCCCTAATTTATGCCCTTAATTTCCCATTATTTTCCCCTATTTCCGCCGATCGATAACTCTTAGCGGATTTTCATACAGTATGATCTGGACTACCCCTAAGGCCGAAGTTTTGGACCGCCTGAACGACTTTAGATTCGTGTTCAGCGACCTCGATCACCCCAGGGCTGAAGTTTCGGACTGACTGAACGACATCCACAAAAAATCGATAATTTGATCAATATCGATTGATGACCATCGACACTTCAATAACGAACTCTAGGTTCGATTACTCTCAGGGCTGAAGTTCCCAAGGTGTTCTACGTGATTTCATGTACGTAGAAGTCGTCTCGATATTCTTCGCTGTTTTCGCGGCCCGTAATTCCCCCTCCCCTTTTTTTGCCCGATTTTATGACTGATTTAAGACTCATCTCTTATAGGATTATTATGTAGTATAATATATGGTGATAGGTAACAACGACCCTCATCTTTAGCCGGTAGTGAAGAATTCGAATCTCGTACTTCGCGCGGTTGCGTCGAGTGGTTATCTTATGTGAATATCACCGTAAATTCACCTTCAGTTGACCCATAGTAGTTTCAAAGTTATTCTCCCTAGGCAACGTTCATACTTCCGACGCCGAGCGATGCGACGCCATGTAAAGTTGATTGATCGCCACGCAATTGATCGATCGCGTCGCTCAATCAATATGGTCACAATGCGTGGCGTCGCGTCGCTCGACGTCGAAGTATGAACAGGGCCTTACAGCTTGCGACCGGTTTCATCAACGACTTACAGAGATTTGACAGAGAAATTACAGCGAAAACTCCTGAGAAAACGCGAGTTAATGCGACTTGTCGACAAGCGAAATGGTGAAATGTTGGCGTTATCAGGATTTTCCGCTGTAATTTCTTTGTCAAATCTCTGTAACTCGTTGATGAATCCGGCCCCTGACACCAGTGTCCTACATGAACGGCTAATTCACTGTGTTCTACCCAGTAATTAACTGTATTTCGGAATGCGCCGTGCATCCTACTCCCACGTGACATTGTGTGGAGCAATTTGCAGGCACATAAAGCCTATTCTTAGACAATAACTTGCGGTAGGGCGTGTAGCGCAGTCGGAGGAGGCGTCGGCTGTCGCGTGCACCCGATACCACGTTCCTGGTTCGGATTTCCCGCCCAGGCCAACCAAGCCTCCCATCCCTCCGGGGTCGGCGAGTTGGTACCACACTTGTCTGGGAAGGATAAAGCGCTGACTTGTTCATCAGCTGGCCACCGCAAGTCATTGTATGGCCAAATACGCATTCAAATCGCCTCCCGACATCCCGTAGAAGTAGAATGCGTGGCGCATCCCAAAAGGGATTGAATAACGCCGTCCTTTATCCTTTATTTAACTTGCGGTGGGCTAGCCGGTGTTTCATCCTTCCGGCGCCTAATATTTCGTCCATATCCTTGGCGGGCCATAAATTTCACACGTAGTACCGGTTTGGAATTTGTTACACGCTGACTCCCGTCTTCTTCGTCCTATGAATCAGCCCTCAGCTGGGTATATTTGGATTTCCGTGAGATCGATAGGGTAAACTGGAGCGTGTCGAGGCGAACGAGTTTCACTGGCCGGCCACCTAGCCGAGCTGACTCATCAGCGCTTTCGATAGGTGCCAGCCGGCCGTCCAAATGGCTTATTTCGTTAAACCAGCGTGAGAGCGAGACAGGGATAGGCGGTGCGCTACGAAACTCGTCGTCCCATGCTATCTATATGTTTTCTTCCCTGATGTAATGCCTATTTCTTGGCTCTGAATGGCTACCAGTCTCTGCTTTCGTCAGCGTCCATAGGTCTTCTCTGCAGCATTTGCTATTCAGAATCAAGTTTCCGCAAGCGAAGATTACCCTCAAGAGTCGGGTTTGTTCCTTCGACCAAGTTAACAACCCCAGCCACATCCGTTCGCACCTCATGCCCAAGAGTCGGGTTCGATCCTTCGACCACGTTAGCGAGCTCGCCACATCGTTTGGTACCTCAAGCCCGAAATGGCGAATTATTTGCTGTTCTGAGTATTTTTATATGAAGAATACCACATATCAAGTGAAATTTCGACCTCAGAAAGACCGAAAGTTCCTAGTCCTCTGCTTGACGGGTCCCGAAGCTTTCCGCCTTACCCAAAGACTGTGCCACACGTTCGCCAAGCATAAAAATAACTTCCTTTCGAATTTAGCCTTTAACTCACCTCCTTTTCCTGTCCTTGGTTGTGAGTTTTTAAGATATTTCACCTATTGTCGCGCGTCTAGTGTAGCGCAGCTGGCAGGAAGCGGCGGCTCTGGTTTGCACTCGAGATCGATTTTATGTCTGGTTTGCGTCCAGGTCATAAAGGCATTCCATTTCTCTAGTGTTGGTGAATTGGCATCGAATCTATTAGAGTCCATTGGCGTTCCATCAATAATCCTTCCGTAGGCCAAATAGCCGTTCGAACCTATCTCCCGATTTCCGATAGAGGAGATGTGCGTGGCGCATGCAGAATGAGAAAATAAACAATTCAAATCAGTTTCTTTAAGCCTCAAGTGGCTGGTATCGAGGTAGTAAGCTGTCACAACGATGTTTTGTTGCGATCAAAACTTCTAGCGCCAGGCGGGACTCGAACCCGCACCTCTCTTTGACCGTTTACACGTGTAAAGGCGTAGAGCATTCCCACCTGGTCAGAGGGAGGTGCGGGTTCGAGTCCCGCCTGGCGCTAGAAGTTTTGATCGCAACAAAACATAGATGTGAGAAAATAAACATCAATTTTATGCTCTCAAATCCCTCATGGTAAACATTATACGGCGAATATTTAGAGGCTGTATTCTATACGCTAATCTACCCTGCAATCTTAAAGCCAATCGCGAGATCTACAGGGTGATCCATAAGTCCCGCAACAAAATTAGGCGACCTTTTAGGAGTCTTTTTCCAGTTGCAAAGAACCGCATAAGAACTGCTATGTAGCATATCCTTACTGCTATACCCTTTTGCAAGGTTACCCTCACGGTTTTTCTACTTTTATTGGAAAGTAGAGCGCTCTCACTTAAAACTATCGAAAATCTTCCTCTGGTCCGCGGTGGAGCACTGCCATTTCGATGTGGCTACACTTCTGAAGATTGGTGTTGGAGCATTCTTTTCTATAGTACATGCAGTAGTGTAGTGTACTGTAGTACAAAGACTGACCTATTTTTTCTCAACGTCGGCAATGGTACGCATTCGAACTGCGTGATGTTCCGTGAAAGGACGACGGAACGCATGGCGCAACCCTGTAGACGAGTAGGCCTTGACCATTGTCTTTCCTTGATTGCAATAAATTCTTTCGAATAGCAAGTATTTCACCAGCACATGCTCAAATTAGCCGTTCCGTATCCGTAGACATTCTTCATTCGAAAAACCCGATCAAAAATTTTAATTACGTCGTCTAATCCGCAGACAATCTGGAAATTGTGTTGTAATAGCATTGGGCGCGTGAGCGCAGTCGGGGCGTGTGTAGCGCAGCCGGAGGAGGCACCGACTGTCGCGTGCACCCGATACCAGCTTCCTGGTTCGGATTTCCCGCTCAGACCAACCAAGCCTTCCATCCCTCCGAGTTCGGTAAATTGGTACCAGACTTGTCTGGGAAGGATAGAGCGCTGATTTGTTCATCGGCTGGCCACCGCAAGTCATTGTATGGCCAAATACGCATTCAAATCGCCTCCACGACATCCCGTAGAAGTAGAATGCGCGGCGCATCCCAAAATGGATTGAGTAGCGCCGTCCTTTATCCTTATCCTTATCCTAATTGCATAGCAGTTACCAGATAGAGATAACTCGTATAGTGCTGAGGGAGTGTAATTCTTGAAAAGTTTTGGCTGAATTTTGAAAATAAAGCTAATCAAAACCATGGTTTTAATCCTAGGATATCGGTCGCCAATAGAACAATGTTGCAAACCAGTTTCGCTCGGCAGGTGGTAATGGTGCGGTAGAAGTACACCGACACAAACGCCCCTCTTTAAGTGACACTTAGCGTAATGCGATGCGAAATGTCGAACTTCTGAAGAATTCCTGCGGAATTACGCAAGCATCGCCCGTTGTTCTTTCGCTTGACTGCATCTGGTTAACATCAGTCACCTCTATTGTCTTCAGCCTTAATTTTTTCGCCTGCGCTAGGTTCTCCTATTTGTTTGTTTGCTTTGTTGCATGGCTTTCCATGTTTAAAACAAATTTATTTATTGATTTAAAAACGAACTTCAGTTCGTTTTAAAAGCAAACATGTGTGACTTGATCTCTCGGATGTCCTCTAGAGTTTCGAAAAAGTTTCCTGCCAAGCATTTTTTTACCATTTTCAAACAAAAAAGACAATTGGGCACAGATTAGCCTAAAATTTGAACACGTTAAAACGTCATTGCGTTACATAACCAAAAGATAGAAGTAAAGGTACAAATTTCTGCTTTATTATGTACTTACTTTACTTTAAGGGCACGTGTAGCGCAGCCGGAGGAGGCGCCAACTGTCGTCTGCACCCGAAATCAGGTTTCTGGTTCGGATCTCCCGCCCAGGAAAACCGAGCCTTCCATCCCTCCGGGGTCGGTGAATTGGTGCCAGACTTGTCTGGGAATGGTAAAGCGTTGACATGTTTATCGGTTGGCCACCGCAAGTCATTATATGGCCAAATACGCATTCAAATCGCCTCCACGACATCCCGTGCGTGGCGCATCCCAAAAGGAAATGAGTAATGCCGCCCTTTATCCTTTATTACTTTACTTTGATACTTTAATGGTCCGTAAGCAAGAGTGGTATCCTAGCGGGGACTACAACTCTTCCATTCTGGATTTCTGGCAACTTACATCCTGTATCTCCGTCTGCGCTTCCTAAACCACTTGTTTCTTGGAAGCTACATATTTGGTAATTGGTAGATCAATCTGTCGTCCCTTCATCGAGGTGAACAGTCCGGTGATGCTCGGACTTCCTGATGTACTGCAACGGGTCCGTCAAACGCGTTTTATCCCTTAGATCTGAATTTCGTAAGCCGAGCAGCCATTGTAGACGTAGATTTGTCAAATTGCGTTTTAAACAAGAATTTTTTCTAAAATGAATAAAAAACTTAAAAATTCAAACAGCGTGCCCACGTATTTGGGAAGGTGAATTAAACCCTTTCAAAAAAGTCACACTTGATCTTTCCTGAGCAGAAAACTATTTTCTTGGAATTTGTCTGTTTTGTTCGGAATTTGATAATTTTGTTTTTTCTTGGAAAATGGGCGCATGGAGCACAGTCGGAGGAGGCGCCGGCTGTCATCTGCACCCGATACCAGGTTCCTGGTTCGGATTTCCCGCCCAGGCCAATCAAGCCTTCCATCCCTCCGAGGTCGGTGAATTGGTACAAGACGTGTCTGGAAAGGACAAAGCGCTGACTTGTTTATCGGCTGGCCACCGCAAGTCATTGTATGGCCAAATACGCATTCAACTCGCCTTCACGACATCCCGTAGAAGTAGAATGCGTGGCACATCCCAAAGGGATTGAGTAACGCTGTTCTTTATCCTTTTATTTATTCTGGAAATTGTATATTTTGTTTGGAATTCGATAATATTTGTTTTTGTTTTTTTTAGTTCACATTTATTTTTGCTCTTCCAGAACATCTAGATCTAAAACTCGAATTCTTGCGCTTCACCTTTAGCTCACAGTGTTTTTATTCGTAGCTACCTCTGTTTTTTGAACAGAACCAGAACTTGAGATAATGCAAAAAAAAAAACAGTTGTGTACGGGTTTTGAAAAATGGAGTGATTTAAATCGGATCGGAGACGTTAAGATTTCTGTGAAGAGATGCTTACCTAAAAGAAAAATTTCTTTCCTTACCTTAGGCGCACAGATATTCCATGGTCACACACCTAAACTAGGCGTGCGTTTGTGTTTTGAAGACGCGAGTACTGACAGAACATTCCTTATGACTTTATAAGTAGCCAACTAATTCTCTACAAGTTTAGATTTCGATCTTGAGGACCGTCCTTGTTGGTTTGCATCGTTATGATTGTATGGTTTGTTTGTCAGCTATAGCAATTGCTAGCAGTTGAGGCGAATCAATTCTGCAACCATTTTCGATGAACGATAATCATCAATCAATCCTTTTGTGACATGCTATAGGCATATCAGTTTTACGCAGAGTTGCGAAGACAATCTGAATACGTATTTGGCTTATACACCGAACTGTGTGGGGCCAACCAATGGACAACTTCGAGTTGTTCCCCTCCAGACGAGCTCAGTACTTGTTTACCAATACTGGGGAGGTAATAATCAAAAGGCTTACCCGCGTTTTCGCCGATTACTTCAGCCAACATTCCTTTCAGTCATTCTTCCTTCAAAAAAGACTCATCTTATAAAGACTCATCTTGGCGCCTGATGATTACCTCCTGTTTGAAGCCCAATTAATTAGTTAATTAATTAATATCGTTGTTTGTTTTGAAATCTCCTTGCCAATTTCTTCCGGTTTGTTACTTGTTTGCTCTTTCTTTGTCTCTTGCCATTTATTTCTGCATCACTTTCTTCATAAAGGACAGCGTTACTCAATCTCTCTTTAGGATACGCCACGCATCCAACCTCCATAGGATGTCGTCGAGTGCACATGTGGCCTACCATGACTTGCAGTGGCCAGCCGATGAACAAGTCAGCACTTTGTCCTTTCCAGGCGACTCTGATACCAGTTTATCCTCCCCGGAGGGATGGAAGGTCCGGCTGATTCAGGCGGGAAATCTGAACCAGGAACCTGGTACCAGGTGCACGCGACAGTCGACCTCCTCTGACTGCGCTACACATGCCTCTGTAATAAATAACAATAATAATCAAAAGACTAAATTACGGCATTAGTCAGCCTCCTCTGAGATAGGCTACGCTTGCACTTCTACGGATGAGTACAGGTATTTTAAACGCGTATTTCGTTCATACTTGCGATAGCCAACCTTTGAACAAGTCAGCGTTTCATCTTCACCATCAGATAATTTTGATGCCAATTCAGCAACCTCTAAGAGATGGTAGGCCTTTTTTGGCCTGGGCGGAAAACCTGATCCGAGAACATTATTCGGGGTGCAGTCGACAGCCGGTGCGCCTCCATGAGCTAGCCCTGCTCTCTATGGAAGGATAAAGGATAATAAGGATAAAGGACGGCGTTATTCAGTCCTCTTTGGGATGCGCCACGCATTCTACTTCTACGGGATGTCGTGAAGGCGTGTTGGATGCGTATTTGGCCATACAATGACTTGCGGTGGCCAGCCGATGAACAATTCAGCGCTTTATCCTTCCCAGACAAGTCTGGTACCGAGGCAGGAAATCCGAACCAGGAACCTGGTATCGGGTGCAGGCGACAGCCGGGGTGGAACCCGAACCAAGAAAGTCGATTATTGGCTCCCGCGACAGCCACCGACTCTTCCGATTGTGGCACGCACCCACACAATCACATTTTCTTCAATGCGGCTATTTAGTGACTCCTTGCATATTGGTACAGGTATGCCCATCAATGCCGCTTTTTTCATAAAAAGAAGTCCATGTATGTAACCTTGCTCATACCCTAAGAAGATGTCGATTCTTTCTCCTCCCGCTAGTAACGCTAACCCGTGCTAACCAAACCTTCCATCCCTCCGTGCTCGGTGAATTGGTACCAAACTCATCTGGGAAGGATAAAGTGCTGACTTGTCTATTGGTTAGCCACGGCAAGCCAACGTATAGGCCAATTAAAGGATAAGGATAAAGGACGGCGTTACTCAATTCCTTTTGGGATGCGCCACGCATTCTACTTCTACGGTGTGTCGTGGAGGCGATTTGAATGCGTGTTTGGCCATACAATGACTTGCAGTGGCCAGCCGATGAACAAGTCAGCACTCTATCCTTCCCAGACAAGTCTGGTACCAATACACCGACCCCGGAGGGATGGAAGGCTTGGTTGGCCTGGGTGGGAAATCCGAACCAGGATCCTGGTACCGGGTACAGGCGACAGTCGGCGCCTCCTCGGACTGTGCTACATGCGCCCATAACTATTATAACTAACCCTACTTAGTGTCGATGTTGTATTCTATCAATCAGCGCCGGTGGTGTAATGACGTAGAGCATTCCCACCCGGACAGCAAGAGGGGGGAGGGGTTCGAGCCCCGCCTGGCGCCTATGTTTTGATCACAACAAAAGATCGTTGCAACAGCTTAGGCGGAAATCGGAACCAGGAACCTGGTATCGGGTGCACGCGACAGTCGGCGCCTCCTCCGACTGCGCTACACGCGCCCTTATAGGCCAATTACGCATTTAAAATATCTCCATGACATCCCGTAGAAACAGAATGCATGGCGCATCCCGAAAGCCCTACAATCCTTTTTATCATCGATGACGCTGAAGCTCTTGCAGCGGTTCTCCGAACATACCCTGAAGACACTGGGTCTATGGTAACTGTTAACCAGACTTTTTTGAGCCTCACCTTCCAAACAAGTGCGCTTTATCGTTTCAAGGTATGGCCCAGATCAACCACTACGCTACAACAGCTTCAGTCTCAATAGTGACTCTTGACATGTTTTTTAATAAACAATAAACATTAAACAAATAAACGATTTCTACTGATGGTATGACCGAACCCGCCTTGAAGTATTAGGTTGGAAAAAAAAGTCTTTTCATTTTTTTTCAAAGATTTATTACTTCACAACTACAAAGTCAAATCAATTGAGATAAACTCTATTTTGTTCTACTACACTTCTCCAAAGACTGGGTGATTTTCCAATTCCTCTCGCGTAAAAGACTGCAGTTCTGAAGTCGAATCACCGCTGAATCCAATTTTTGAGGTCCTCGTCCGTTTCAAAATATTTCTCTCCAATTTCTTGCTTGAGAGCGTGGAAGAAATAGCATTCGGGAGGGCCGAGGTCAGGGCTATACGGTGGATGTGGCATTACCTCCCAGCCCAGCTTCTTTATTGTTTCTCTTGTGAGTCTTGCAGCATGTCGCTTTGCGTTGTCATGCAGGATCATCACCTTCGACTTCTCCGGCCTGTTTTCTTGGAAAGCTGCGGCGACTTTGTGGAGTTGGCCACTGTATGTGGCAGCAGTAAGTGTCTCTCCACTTCTGAGAGTTTGCCGATAAATCACTCCTCTGATATCCACCAAACACTCAAGAGAATCTTCCGTTCGTGAACATTGGGCTTGAGATCAGACTTAGGGCTCTCTCCCTTTTGTACCCATTGCCTTTTCCTCGGAAGTTGGCACACAGAACCCAGGACTCTTCGCCTGTCACAATCCGCGGAAGAAACGATTTTCTTCCTTATCTGGACAGAAGAGAAGCAGCGATGGAGAGCCGTCGACCTTTCTGAGTGTCTGACAGGGCATGTGGAATCCAAGCTCCAAATTTCCATGAAAGCCAAGATTCTTCAGATGGATCCCCACTATCCTATAAGACATTTCGAGCTTCTCTGCCAGCTGACGTGTCGTCTGCCAACTATCGGTACGAAGAAGATGGTGTAGTTCACTGTCGTCCAATCCAGTTGGCCTTCCTGACCATGCTTTGCCCTCAGTGAATAATTTCCCTTTAAAGACTTTCCGAACCACTCATAACAGGCGCGATGAGTAGTAGATCCCAAGCCATATATGTGGTTAATTTGGTCTGCTGCCTGACGTGCTGTGGATTCTTTAATGAATTCATGAAGAATGCCGTGCTGAAAACGGCCATGAGGTAGATCTGGCATTGAGTTCGGAAGATTGGATGGATAACGAATTACAAGAAGAGTCTTAACCTGTGTCCGCGTGCGAACGGTAGACAAGTGTGATAGGATTACAAAATCAGCAATCAACATTGGCTAGTGCGTTTACAAGGGGAAGGGTAAAAAAAATTTCGAAGTGTGAAGAGACTTTTTTTCCAACCTAATACTTATGCATCTAACATTCACCAATGCGTGGTGCATCCAGTATAGGCTGATAAGTCTCCAACTCAATCTCGATCCATTGGAAAGCTATTCGAACGCTCATAAATGCTTCATTCTCATACCCTTGTGCTCTTTTATTGCCCGAGTTTCACTCTCAACGGGTGCCTCTGCCGTTCGTCGATCACTCACACGAGTCCTTCAACTGCGCAAAAAATACACTAAAACCCACTGTGAATGCAATTTTTTTCGACTTTCGCCCTAGCCTCTGTTTGCATTAACAACGACCTTCCTAGCCTTTTATTATCGCTCTCGCCCTGACACTCGCACTTAAGCAACTGGTTACGTGCGCATTAAGTCGGCTCTGCATTACTTAGTACGCGACGAGCTAACCGAGACCTTTCAAGAACCTGTTCGTGTCATCCGCAAAAAGCACCGTTTGATGGAAGCGCTCGCGTCAGAACTGGAGTTAAGCTCAAGAAGCAGGCCCTCAAGGGTGCTTCGTAGCACTATGAGGAATGCCTTGAAAAGGTCTTTGTTGTACAGCCTTGCAGATTAGGAAAATAAAGCACGGTGTTAGCCTATTCCTTTCGGGAAGTGCCGCACATTCTACTTCTACGGGATGTCGTGGAGGCAATTTAAAGGCTCCTCTCAGTGACTTGCGGTGGCCAACCGATGGACCAGTCAGTGCTCTGTCCTTCCCTGATGTGTCTCGTACCAATTCATCGAACCTGGAGAGATGGGACGCTTAGTTAGCCTTGGCAGGAGATCCGAACCAGGAACCTGAAATCGGATACATATGACAGCCGGCGCTTCCTCCGACTGCTCACCCCGTAGAAGCGGATGATCCACCGGCTCTTCATTTCATAACTAAGTTCTAGAGGGACAATGACGACCTGCTAATTGAGGTGCTATTCTTCGTAACAAAATCAGTAGGCCATCAAGGCGAAGAACTTGCTCGGCATGGCTACGTACTCGAAACACTCTCGAAGCCGTGCACCTATGTGTAAGTAACTCGCCCCTCTACCACTCTTTTCAAAAAAATATATTTTAAATGGCTTCTCATAGCTCTTAGAAGGTTGAGCACAGTTTCTTTTAGCCAACCGAAATTCTTGTACACATAAGTGTATATATGTATGTTTATAACCACATAATAATATTAGGTGGATCGAAAAGTCTTGCAACACCTTTTACTGCCCGTTAAATTTGTTAAAGCTCTTACAGTATTGATCTTGTGTAGAGACGTCACAGTACATTTTCGAAGCTTCCTCAAGCATACTACATATATAAGGCCTCGTCGGGTACGAATACTGCAACAATGTCAACGATAAGCAGCAGCATTCTACCACCTATCGTCTTCTACGAATTTCTGCAAAGCCATTCCGCAAGGACTGCAGCCTCCAACATCTGCGCTGGGGAGGAAGTCAATCACTATTCCACAGTGGCCCGTTGATATCAGCGCTTCAAGGCTGGAGATTGTCGGCGACACTTGGATGTACGCAAGACACCGTCGTGGGATAGCTGGAGACCCTTGGGTACCGCAAGGTTTTGTCGTCTTGGGTACCACATGAGCTGCGGGACTCTGACTAGGCATGCCAAATCAGTGCTGCTGAGTCGCTGCTTCTTCGCCCACACAGGAAGGACTTCCTGAAGGACATTGTTACTGGTGATGAAAGTTGGGTTCCTCATGCTGACCAAGCCCACAAGAGCGAATGGCTCCCACGCGGTGAACCGGCTCCAAGACAACCAAAATGTGGACACCACGAAAAGAGGGTTCTTCTGTGTTGCTGGTGGGGCTCAGAAGGCATGCTCTACTGGGAGTTGCTGGATAGTGACACCACAGTCACAGCATCTGTCTACGCTACCCAGCTTTAGAGCTTGGCCGACGCCATGCGCCAAAAACGTCCAGAACGGGAAAATGTCTACCTGCTGCACGACAACGCGCGTCCTCGTGTCGCGAAAGTAAGTCGCGAGAAAATCCAGGAGTTAGGCTGGGAAGTTCCGCCCCATCCACCGTACTCTCCAGACCTCGCTCCTTCCGACTACCACCTGTTCAGAGCTCTGAAGCAGCACCTTCGAGGCAGAGAATTCGATGATCGACCGTCAACAGGAAATGGAGGTTTCTGACTTCTTTTCCTCCCAGCCCTCGGTGTTCTCCCAGAAAGGAATTGAAGGGTTGTCTGAAAAATGGCGCAGGATTTTAGACTTGGATGGGGAATGTATCGTGGACTGAGTTTTTGTATATTTTATCATATTGTATTGTCTTGTATAATATTGTTGTGCTACCTAGTGTTGCAAGACTTTTCGATCAACACAATACATCAATTTGCTCCTAGCATATCAACAGAAACCTCCTTCTCGGCTGACTCCTTTAGAAGGGCTACTTCCAACGCCTGAAATGGTCACGCAGTTGAGCGACTAGGCAACCCTTAACTGCTCTACCTTATTTCTGTCACACCATGGCGATTAGATTGTGAACCATGTGCCATTTACCGCAACTCCTATAGTTGTTCCTGTCACGTGCCAGAGCAGCCCAGTAGCCGAAGGACATAAGTAGCGACAAATTGCCCTGGCAAAGCGTTCATATGTACTATGTACCCTTCACCAAGGAGTCTGGTAGGCCTACTGCTTTTAACATCGCGCTTGATCCACTTGGCACTATCGTTCGATCGGTGTCAGCGAAATGCACTACGTGACTGATCCATCTAATTTTCCTCATATTTTTCTGGTCCATGCGACAGAGCAACACGAACGATCTATGCGACCATGGAACTCGAATCCTTCAGATCCTTTCCCTCACATGCGTATATATTCTTAGTTCGAGCTCCGGCTGAGCTCACTCCCTGTTCGACTGTCAATCTGGTGCCGACTTCATCAACCGCCTACCGCCCTCTAACCGTGAAAATACAGCCAAACCTGACGCTGATGAATATCATATCGGGGTGGGGGGGGGGGAGTGGTATTTCCACCACCTAGCGGTGTTTCCTTAGCGGTATTTTCACCGTTAGAGAGCGGTAAGCGGTCTGGCCCCTGTTTATTTGCCTGCAGCAATAGTGATGTGAGAAGTCGGAGGAGGTAGCTGTCGCGTGCATTCAATGTTACGTTCTCGGTTCCCTTTTTCGAATTCCCCGCCCAGGCCAACCAAGCCTTCCATCCCTCCGGGGCAGGTAAATTGGTACAAGACTTGTCTGAGAAGAATTGAGCACCTGTGACTTGTTCACCGGCTGGCCACCGCAAGTCAATGCATAGGTCAAATACACATTTAGATCTCTTCCAGGACATCCTGCAGAAGTAGAATGCTTTTTGCATTCCACGATATGATTCAATTACGCCGTAAACCTCACCACTGAGACCAGCAACTCCGTCCATTCCTCACTATCAGTTATCAAGTAGACTGGGATTTTTAGAAAAAAATTGTCGCACTAAATAATTTAGCTGCTGCCTCTTTAGCAACCTTCTATAGAAAAGCCACTCCCAAACTCCTCCTCTAAAGCACATCGAAGTGGGGCGTTTCTGTATTCTTAATGGATTAATTCATTAATTCCACCCTTAACATTTTAATGCATAGTTTACTTCACTAAAGAAACTTCTCAGCTTGACACTACTACCCATCCTGGCTGGTAAGACAAAGTGACAAACTGATAAGAGGATTGACCTAAAAATTAGTGGCGCCAATTTAGTCGTGACCCCGCCCTTTTTGGGAATGTTCGAGTGCATGTTCAAGGCTGCTATCCTTTTGAATAGGAGCTCTGAACACACAGTAGATATTCTGTTTCTGCGACTATTTCTTCAACATATTGTTTGGAGAACAGGAGCTTTTAACCACTGGATGAAAATGAGGTAGTTGGAGCTTAATTTTCTTCATCTGTAGTGTGATAAAACTCTTGTAATAGCTTGCGCTCATCGTCAGTCAAAATTCAAAAAACCGCCTTGGTCCATCTGATCTCCAGGGGTCGGCTTGTCGTTTCGTTTTAGTCGTCTCTGTGTTGAGTAGCTATGTAGGGCAACAAATACTGTTGTTACGATCAAAAATCTGGCGCCCAGCGGGACTGGAACCCGCCTGCCATGGTTAGCTGGTGGGATGCTGCGCCACTACACCATCAATGTCTACAGCGTACCAGGTTACAGGCTGATGTCAGCGGCCGACTCATTCCGATGCTTGGTTGATTGCTAATGGGTCCCACGAGTGTGGATGTTGCTTTCGATCATACAGTGCCGATGGTGTAGTAGCGTGGCGTTCTTACCGGTAGCATTGATGCGGGTTCGAGCACTACCTGGCGCTGCGGTTCCGATCCCAAAAAAACATCGTTATAACAGCTCATAACCTCACTAACAGTCACTTGAGGCTTAAAGAAAATGACTTGCACAGCAAAAAGAACCGAAAGATCCGCTTCTTCAAAGAGAGGTGGCGGCGGGTCCAACATTCTCACTTTGGGAACATGCTGATTTTCTTGAAAGTACATAGTCGCTTTCAAGAGCGTCGAAGAAGTCGCGAAGAAGACGAAGAACGTCCGACTCCGACCTATTCGACTCTACCGTTCTTCCTGCCCTAACATACGCCTCAGAGACCTAGACCCTACGAAAGCAGGATGAACACGCGATCAGCGTCGCGCAGCGTGGAATCGAGAGGACGATGCTCGGAATGACACGACTCACGCAAGTGAGAGAAGGCCTCCGGAGTTCCGAGCTTCGCCGACGTTCGAAGATCAGAGACGCTGTCGCGTGGGCCAAGTTGTCGAAAATTAGGTGGGCCGGCCACGTAATGCGCTTCGCAGACACCCGCTGGACGAGAGCCGTTACCGACTGGATTCCGCGGGATGACAAGAGAACACCGGGACGCCCACCAACGCGTTGGTCGGACTTCTTCGTGAAAGTCCTGAACGACCGATATGACGCTCTTCGTGTCCCTCGAGCGAGGAGGATCCATTGGACCACTCTGGCACGCGACAGGGACGAATGGAGACGCTGCTGGCGCCCGCTCGAGCAAGTCGATGATCAACGGGACGACAGATAATACAGGTGATACATACTGTAGCCCATCGTGTGCGGAAGGACTGTCTTATAATGAGTTCGTTCATTCTGATAGGGTCGTCTCATGAAGGCGTACTAAAATGATCTTCTGCCGAGGTGCGGTGAATTGAAGTAATGTATAGTTCGGCGGAAATGGATTCGGATTGGTGACAGCCAAGTTCTACCGGAATGCGCCATGCATTCCTTCTCGATGTGGCGGCACGTTGACAGGCTGCTTAATTAACTTATAACTAAATCATAATTAAAACATGCTCCTCTTCTTCACTGTGCAGCTACGAGAGGAGCAAATACAAAGGCTCTTCTGAAGATAGTGGCGGAACGCATCTTTTTATATTTTTCACATTGTGCGGCATTGTTTTATTCACTTTCAGTTACAAAATTAACACTTTACACCTCCCTTTACTTCTTTGAACTTAAATCTTTTCTTATGCTTCATACTGTATACATTAACTCAAAACACTTTTAGGTACAAGCCTAGAGCGGTTGGTCCACCCTGTACCTCTTCCACACCTGGCATGTTTACACGAGTCGAAGTAGGCCCTCAACAACTAAAGTGTATTTGTTTTCAGCAAAATGTCGTCATTTTAACAGCTTTTGAGCAAACTCCTATCATTTTATGGAGGAAAATGACGATGGAGCCTTTTCAGACTTGAACCTTCTACTTTCTAGGCGCTCCGGACAAGTCTACTATTGATTCCCCAATCCCCAGTCAAGTGCGGGATGCCTGCTGAGATGATCGCGGGATCCCTAGACCCTTTTTCAAGCTATTCAACCCCAAATCATGGCCTCTCGAACGGGCCCAGAATGCAACGAGACGTGGCGGCGGACGCTAGCGCGCGACAAATGAGGCAATCCGCTGATGGGTCCACCGACGGGGCAGACGGATTGAACCGGTTCGTCGGCCCGCTGCTGACTAACTTCCACAACTACTTAAGTCCATACTACCCATCTAAGTGCTCCTAACTGCGGCAAAAAACACTCAACTTCATGCCATGACAGCGCCTCATCATGTAAGCAGGCTAGACATCATTCCGCCTCTGTGTCCGCCTGCCTGATTTAAACAGAAATATTGTGAACCGCTTTTTTGTTGCAAAAATGGTGGTCTATTTCTACTATGCGCTTCATCTTTTTAGCCTCAACTCTTCTGCTATATGAAGGAAGCGCAGTCGATGCACTTCATTGACATCCTTACCTTCCTATCTCAGCCCAAATTTCGGATCTACCCTAATCGGAGGGGGGGGGGGGGGTGTTCCATGCGGAATCCTCTATTTGCCTCTCTATTCCCTTGCTTTAGTTTCTAAGAGAGCCTCAGTTGCTATCCCATAATTCCAGAGCTTTCAATTAAATTCAGTGGACATGGTTGTGTGGCATGGAATGACATACGAAACTGACCCTTAACAGTTGCTCCCTCCCGACTAGACATTGGATCCGACACCGATTCTGATAATTCGAAATCCGTCATTTTTTCAAACCCGGATAAAAAGAGTATGCGAATAATAACGTCTTTTAGAAGCTCTGGATTTTGAAATGTTTCAGATAAGCGTAGCTTTAACACAATAGATTTTTAGATGATCTAAATAACTGTTTTATCGTCAGATTTCACATCAGATCGGATAGGATATCAGTTTTCCGATCAAAAATCTGTCATCTGAAATTCAAGAAAATTCGATCTGCTGAAAATCGCACTGAGATCCTAGCTTTTCAAAGATGCCATTATTCGTATAATCCTTTCGACCAGGGTTTGGAAAGAATGACGAAAACGATTTATTCGAATCGGCGTTGGATCCAATGTCTACTCCCGACTAGGATAGATCCCAAATTTCTCTCCATCAGACAGAGGGAGGCATTGAACAACTCATTGGTTTTATTTACCTTCGTAAACCTTTTCTTTACATTTTCTTGCTGAGCCTTGAACTAAAGTCCTAAGTCTTAATAGTCCTAATCGCCCTCAATGTCACTGAGTCAAAATGGCACGACCGTCAGCTGGTACCGCCTCCATCCCTTCAAACAGTGTCCATTGCGAAACAAAGCTGAGAGAATGGGCCCTCGTTGCCAAAACTTGCTCTGAGAACGTACCATAACGTTTTTGTTTGTGAAGAACAGAACGCTAGCCAATCTATTGCGCCTGTGGAGTAAGGGTGGCATCAGACCCGTAAAGCAGAGGGTGAGGGTTCGAGTCCCGTCTGGAGCAAGAATTTTGCCGCAAGTAAACATCTACACAACATCTTATAAGCTATACTAGAGCGTCTCTAGGCTTCAACCAACATGTAAAACAGCTAATCTACCGTTTGTAAATCGCAGTCAAAGGAGGCGGTCCAGGCCTTTGAATCGATCCGAGGTTCATGTCCTGCTCATGGCTGTCAAGCCTTCCATCCCTTCCGGGTTCAACTTTAAGCTCCTCATGAAAAGAGCATGCTGCCGTGGATTGGCCACCCAAAGTTTGTGGAGGACAAATACGCTTTCAAACTATCATTACGACGCGTCGTAGAAGTATGTAGTACATTCCACAGATCGATTGATTGAAGCTGACCTTCATCCTTTATTCTTTGACGACTTAACGGTCACCTTCCTTAGATTGGTCTGTTATCCAACTTCAACCTCGATGAAGTCCAAGGTTCCAATGGCTTGGAAATCAGTACCCTAATCATGTTGTTCCATACTCACAATTCATCATAAACATTTGCTAGATCATCTTCTTTCTCATTCTACTCAAAAATCTTTTGTCCTCTAAACAAGAAATTAGTGCATTATCTTCTTCTGAATGCATTTCGAAAATAGTTCCGGTTTCAACCTCTCTACAACTACCTCCTACAGGTGGCCTTAAGGATTTTCCGCAGATTAGGCGGACGGCTCTGACTTCGTCTTGGTACAGAAAGACCTTGGAAAGAAAGAAATAAAGGACCATTGTCCTGTTTGTTCCTACCCTTGAATATCAGCGAAGAGTACAATTAAAAGAATATTTCCTCTTTCCTAAGACATCGCCTAATATAAAGGTGTGGGAAGTGGTCCGTCTGCTTTCGCTTTTCCCTTCGCTAATGGGAAGCTGACCTTCTTCACTCTCCTGCTTCTTTTCTATGTTTTCAATTATTACTGTAAGCTGTTACTGTAAGCTTCACCTTCTTCAGTTATCGTTGAATTGTTCTAGCGAGCTCTAATCTTTGTTTGTTCCTGTCGCAGTTTAATTATTCCGATCGTATTTCTTGTTCTTGGCACAAAAACATTATCGAATTTTCTGCGCTTCTTTAAACGCCCTTCTTATTTCTGTTTCTGAGGTACCCACTAGCTTGTTGCTACGGCCATTTTTATTATTTTGATGCATTTCGGATTTTTGCCCGACTCGGTTGGGTCACATCCTGAAATTCCAGCGAGAAAACAAACCGAATGCTAAAGCTAGATAGTGGATGGTACCCAAGGTGAAGAAGTGTACTAGTTGCTGCAGTGTGTTGATTGGCTAGCGCCATTCTTTCCACGCCCCTTGCACTCTATCGGGCAGAGGCTCACTTAGTGTCTAAATTTCAAAGAAACGCTCTACTAAGAAAAACGTAATCAACTACTTCTAGAGCTATTACGCCACTTCTAATACGAATGAAGTTGTTGGCATTAGCAGCAACGGTTTAATAACACGCCATACTTTTCATACTGAAGCGAGTTTGAGAGCTTTTCAAAAAATGTTTGCAATAAAAGGAGAAATGATAAAGGACCAAGGTTAACCCCTTTGGGTTGCGCCACGCATCCTACTTCTACGCAACATGGTGGGAGCAATCTTAATACATATTTGGCCTCTACAATGAATTGCGGTCAGAAACCGATAGCAGCCGATGGACATGGCAGTGTTCTATCCTTCACAGACAACCCTGGCACCAATTCTCCGATTCCAGAGGGATCGAAGGCTTGGTTAGCCTGGAAGGATTCGAACCAGGAATCGCAACGAGAGCACGCGACAGCCAGCACTTCCAGTTGCGCTACTACCCTTTAAAAATTATTGTGTGATCTACATAATTACCCGAATATTCCGAAATTCGAGTTCGAACGAATACTCGAAAACCTAGAAATATCGAATATTCGACTACTCGAATAATTATTCGAATACATTGCTTTGAGCACGACTAACGTGGTTAGGACAAGTCAGTCTTCTATTAGGGGGGGGGGGGGAGGGGCAAAAGTAATGAGACAAAAATTTTATCTCTTTATAACTCATTTACAACTCAACGATGCTGAGGAATGTATTTGCCATTAAGGGCAATGACCTTGCTGCCATCGCTCAGCCACCTTCCTGATCCCATCCTTCCAGAATTGCTTGGGCCTGGTGTTGATCAACTGCTCAACATGGTTGTCAAGGACTCCTTGGGTTTTTGTGTCCCTTCCGACCAGGAAGTCCTGTAGGCTTAGGTAGTAGTGGTAGTGGCATAGAGAGATGTTCGGCGAATACGGTGGGTGAGGCATGTGAACGTAGTCTAGCTGGGCAAGCTTATCCGTGGTTACTTGTTCCCGATGGGGTGCGGCGTTGTCGAAGAGGAGAACCTTCTTGAAGCGCTGCGAATGAATAAGAGCGAGTCGCAGGTCCTTCTCTTCTATTTCGTTCACCATGGCTTTGGGGTCCATGGTCGTGCGTTTGGTAAACAGCTTCCACTATACCGGTCCATGGGCGCAGACCCAAAACTCTGAAGGTGCTTCTCGCCGTGAACATCTCGCCGAACGAAGGTAGGTATCGGGTCACCAGGCCTCACCCAGACTCGCTGCTTGGCAGGGTTAAGGTAGAAGACGTACTTCTCATCTTGGGTGAATATTGAGCCCAGGCTGCTCGGGGTTGGGAATTGGGCGAGATTTGCGCGGCACAGGTCGACTCGTCAGACTGGGGTTTCGGTATGAGACAGACTGGGGTTTTGGCATGCTTCTTGAAAGGGCGGAAGTGGTAACTTTTCAGATGGGCTTCAGTAAGTAGCATACAAACATACAAATACAAGAAACACAAAACCAGGCTCCAGCCACGAGATATATGGACACGGCATGGAGAGTGTCATTACTTTTGCCCCCCCCCCCCTAATATTTCGCCCAAACCTGCCTGTGCCAATCCGCGCCAAGGTTGGTTGGCCTGAGCAGGACCTATGTAGGAACCTCTATTATCCGGCAGCTCCCTCCTCCAACTGCGCCTCCAGAACTGGCCTATAGGCAACATTGTTCCACATTGTAAATAAGGTCGTAATAGCCATTGGGTAACCGTTTAAGGGTGCATCACACGCCCTACCTCTCAGGTTATAATCACTTGAATGAGCAATTGCTTAGACAAAGGTTGCAGAGCCAGACGCTACTCAGAATTGGAAGCGTTTTTCCACAAAAATTGACATCAAAGAGTCTCATTATTTATTGTCCTTCTATTCGGGCGCGTGTAGAGCAGTCGGAGGAGGCGCCGACTGTCGCGTGTACCCGATTCCAAGTTCTTGGTTCGGATTTCCCTCCTAGGACAACCAAGCATTCTGTCCCTCAGAAGTTGGTAAATTGATAACGAATTTGTCCGGGATTGATAAAAGCTGACTTGTTCATCGGCTGACCACCGCAAGTCTGTATGGCCACATGCGCATTCAAATCGCCTCAATGACATCTCGTAGAGGTAGGATGCGTGGCGCACCCCAAAGGGGATTGAGTAACGCCTCCCTTATCCTTTATCCTTACTCAGGAGTACACGGAAGTTTATCAGGTGGCGTGGCATCAACCGCCTCCGATCCTCCCGTTCCGTGTGCCAAGGCACTCATAGTCTTCTCGCTATCGTACGCAATCGTTGGCTGCTAACCCACTTCCTATGTTGGTCAAGAAGCCCGAAAAAAGTCCCGCGGGTGACCTCGCGGGGTTCACAGCGACAAAATTCGGAAGCTTCTCTTCACAAACAGTTCTGCGCTCAAACTGTCCCTCGTAGCATTTAAAAATTTAGGGATATCACTATCAAAAAATCGAAGCAGCGTTGAGAGCGTTGAGCGTTGAGAAGTGGGAGCTTGCCAGCCAATAACAATCAAGTAGAGCACTTAGCAAACACACCAGCGAATCAGGGTGTCATAAGTACACTCTCCTGAATTGCGCTCCCACTCAATGCGGCCTGCTTGTCTGGCGCGTTTCAATGCTGCGCGCACTCGCTACATGGACCCAAATTTCTATACATGTGGGCATAAAGGATAAAGGACAAATAAGGGCGTTGCTCAATCCCTTTTAGTGAAGCCCTTCGAGAAGGGGTGTCCTGGAACGTCTGATCACGGTCATAAAGGACATGTACGAAGGCTGGAAAGCGGCGATACGAACTCCACACGGGGTGACAAGGAAAGTGGGCATCACAGTGGGGGTACACCAAGGATTGGTTCTGAGTCCGTTCCTCTTCCTGCTCACGCTTGACTCTATAGTGAGCCACCTTGGGGAAGGCCCTCTCAGAACGATCCTCTACGCGGACGACATTGCCCTAGTAGCCAATAACAGGGAGGGGCTGGAGGAGAAGGTGCAGCTGTGGCAGAGAGCCCTCGCAGTGAAAGCGCTACGGCTGAACGTGAAGAAGACGAAGTTCATCAGCTCTGAGCAGTGCGCTGGATCGATCCTAGACTGCCAAGGGGAAACGATCGAGAAGGTGGAAGAATTCCGCTATCTCGGAAGTGACCTATCCGGGGAAGGAAGTGTGGACCAGGCGGTCAGGGGACGGATAAACGCAGCCTGGCTCAAGTGGAGGGAGTCCACAGGGATCCTCTGCTACCGTAGATGCTCCAGGACGCTCAAAGGCAAGCTCTATAGAACAGTTGTGAGGCCTGCCCTCCTCTACGGTAATGAGTGCTGGGCCCTGCGTAAGGCGCAGGAGCGGCAACTGCACGCTGCGGAAATGGGGATGCTCAGATGGGCATGTGAATGGACCCGTCGGGACAGAGTGCGAAATGAGGATGTTAGGGCAGTGATGAAGACAGCCCCGATCCAGCTGAAGATGACGGAGCAGCGCCTGAGGTGGTACGGACATATCCTTAGAAGACCAGAGGATCACCCCATCAGGTTAGCCCTAAATTTCGAAGCACCCGGAAGGCGTCCGAGAGGAGCCCCAAGGAGAAAGTGGAAGGACGTCATCAAGAGAGATCTCGCCGAACTCGGCGCCACGCCAGACGACGCCCTTGATAGGATGAGGTGGCGACGGATCATAAGAACAGCGGACCCTGCAACTGCACGGGACTAAACGCTCAGGAGGAGAAGAAGAAGACTCAATCCCTTTTAGGGTGCGCCATTCTACTTCGACGGGATGTCGTGACGGCGATTTGAATGCGCATTTGGCCGTACAATGTCTTGTGGTGGAAAGCCAATGAACAAGTCAGCGCATTATTCTCCCCAGACAAGTCTGTTACCAATTCACCGACCACGGAAGGTTGGCCTGGACGGGAAATCTGAACCAAGAATCTGGTATCCGGCGCATGCGACAGACGTCTCCTGCCTGAGTAGCCACACGCGCTCGTGGGGTATATTCTGATTAAAACTTTGACTCACTTTGACTCAAAATGGTAGCGCAGAACCTCCTTCTTCAAAGAAAACACTCTGAGCTCTTTAGGGCTGGTAACTAGCAGCACATGGCTACGCCTTCCCCATTCCACCTCCCACTTCAATGCGCCCTCAAAAATCATGCGCGAAGCTGCCACATTGCTTGCTGTATGTAGTCCCTTTTCCTAGATCAGGCCACTCATGCTGGCGGCTCTTGAGTGTCGCTGGACGGCGCTTTGAGCGGCCAGTTCCGCCGGCTCCGGCGTCAAACGATGACGCGCGCTGACCCCTTCAGAGCTGGACGGACCCACTCTTTCCGCTGACCATCATCTACTGGGCGGGGTCTTGGCACTTCAGACCACCTACCAGTTGACACTCGACATCATCAGATCTGGGCCGGCTGTCGTCAAGTGGCTCCTTTGTTCGTTTTGCTTCCGGATCGCGTCACTTCCTAGTCAACTAGTTATTAGGTTAATAGATCTGATTTTCCACAATATTTTCATGTTGAATTTGGAAACATGGGCTCATGGCAGCGAAAGGCGCCAGCTGCAGCCTACACCCGGAACGTAGATTCTCGGCCAACTAGGTCTTTCATCCCTCCAGGGTCAGTGGCATCAAAATTCTACTGACCACTTTGGCTCTCCAGCATTCAGTGCACATTCTTACAGTTCTTCTTCAGTCAATTTCTAGACCAGAAAGCGCGCTCGGAGAAGTTGTCGAGTTTGGTGTGCATTCCGAACTGATTGAAATATCAGCTGCCGCCTGAACCAGTCAAGCCTACCAACCCTCCGAGCTAGGTGAATTGGCAGTGTACTTGTTTGGGAAGAATAAAACGTCAGGTTCTTCATTGCTCGGTCACGTTAACTCACGGAACAGGCTAGATAGCTAGGTCGCCTCCTTGATATCCCGCGGAAGTTGAATGCGTGGCGCATCCCGCAACGGCTTTGGTTAACCCGATACTTCATCCTTTGTCCTTGTATTTCAAAACGAATATAAATCAAGGGGCTAAGCATTGCTCAATTGTTCGTGAGATGCGCCACGCATTTGAACTTTAACTGATGCCAGAGAGATCCAGCCCAGTTTATGCTATCCAAAGTGAACAAATGCGTATCCACCGTCTGTAGATGAACGGAGAGCTTTATTGACCCCCATATGGGATCAGAAGTCTACAATTGCGCTCGGCTAATTAGAACATATTCCATAGACTTATGCGCAGATTTTTTAAGGGCGATGTTTACTTCCAAAGAATACAGGGGCCAGTCGGAGAGGGGTCAGCTGTGGCGTGCCATCTGACTCTTTCCCGCCCAGGCCAATCAAGCCTTCCATTCCTCCGAAGTTTATGAATTTATACCATACTTGTGAATTTATACCATACTTTTCAATCTTCCATAAGGGTAATCGAGAAGTCCAAATACGGCTTCCACTGTGATCTCTCCGATAGCCACGTCTGCCTGCCCTAATGCCAACTTCCGCGGATGCGTCGTGCCCTCTGCCCTACATTCCGAGATCCGACACGCTATCTCGTCGGTGAAAAACCGCTCAGCACCCGGTCCCGAGAGGATCAGATCCAAACACCTGAAGAACCTCCCGTCAACGCTCGTCAACACCCTCTTCACACGCTACCTGTCGGAGTGCAAGGTTCCATGTCAGTGGAAGCCCAGCAGGATCGTCTTGCTGTACAAGAAGGGAGACGTGCACGACATTGGCAACTATCGCCCGATCTGCCTGCTGTCCGTAGTCTACAAGCTGTTCACTCGAGTGATCCTGAATAGGATCAGCAGAACGCTGGACGAAAGACAGCCATGCGAGCAAGTAGGATTTCGGAGAGGATTCAGCACGATCGACCACATGCACACCATTACGAAGCTGATCGAAGTGTCGCAGGAGTAAGCTGCCGCTGTGCCTTACGTTCATAGACCTGAAGAAGACATTCGACTCCGTCGAGACTGAAGCGGTCCTCGAAGCCTTGCTCACTCAGGGCGCTCCCACTCAGTACATCAGAGTCCTTCGAGAGCTGTACAGTGGATTCACGAACAAGATCTCACCATTCTTCAACGACGTTGTCGTCAAGCGAACGTCATGGGGATACTGCTATACATCCCCGAGGCTTTACAATGCCACCCTCGAAAACGTAATGCACCAACTGTAATGGGAAGACGTTGGAGTGAAGATCGACGGCGGGCAACTGCACCTTCGCTTCGCTGACGACATCGTGCTCATAACACCGACCATCAGCCAGACGGAGCGAATGCTGGCCGACTTCGATCGTCGTGGGAACGATGGACTGCAGCTGAATCTTACGAAGACGATGTTCATGAGGAACGGACAAGTTTCTGATGCCCCATTCTCGCTCAACGGAACGAACATCTCCGAATGCTCCAGCACGTGCATCTGGGTCGCGAAGTCAATATGGCGAACGACCTAGCGCCGAAGCTAGGAGGAAACGAGCAGCTTGCGGAGTTTTTAACAGCGTCGAAGATGCCGTGAGGATGATGAAGAACGTCCGGCTCCGTACCCACCTATGCTCTATGTTCTTCCAGCGGTAACGTAACTTCTAGAGACCTGAGCTCTACAATCGCAAGATGCTTTATTGAAGATAGCATAGGACGGACAAGGCCAAGCCGGCGGAGGGCGTCCTTTCTCTCTAGGAGAAAAGAGCAAGAGTGACCCCCCCTTGTTATTTGCGTGCAAAGGCAATCAAAAGTCTAACAAGCGGAGATTTTATCACTCTCTTGTCACCTTATCGCCCACCTTTTCTCCTTGTCGTTTTTGTGTGATTGGGATCCCGTTAGGACTGGACTAAGTCTTGCTTCCGAAAACGCGAATATTTAATTGCGGTCCTCGAGCGCGAAGATGCACGCACTTCCCTATCTAGCATGTCTGCACTACAAACGCCACAATCTTTGGAATGTCTACTGTCTTGATCTGTCTTCTATGACGTCACCACTTGCTGCTTCTGCTCTGCTGACTTATTGTTATACTTCCTCTTACTCCCTCTTACTAGCTGTTCTACCATGTAACTAGGTGTGGCTCTGTTTTAGCATCGTGAACAAGGACGTACGCTGAAGAGCCAAGATTAGTAATGTACACGCATGAAACTCCTTGAGCGTGAACATCTACTTCTCTTTCTTCTGTTTTCCTGCTCATTTTATATCTTTTTTGGTTCGTGTACCTTTTCTTTCGTCGACCCTTTTCTTTTGCTGCTTGCTGCCTCAGCTCAGCCTTCTTCTTCCTGTTCCTCGTTTTCCTCTTCTTTGTCTTTCCTTCCAAGCCGTCCTTTTCCTAGCAATCCTATCTCTAGACTTTCAGACATCTTCGTCATTTATTCTTCCGCTGCCGATGTTTTCCTATACATATTTTTTTATCCGACTGGCCTGATTCCGGGCGCATGTAGTGCAGTCGGAGGGGTGCCGGCTCTCGCGTGCACCCGATACCAGGTTCTTCATTTGGATTTCCCACCCATGCCAACCAAACCTTCCATCCCTACGGGGTCGTTGAACTAGTACATATATGTGTTTGGGAAGGATAAAGCGCTGACTTGCCCATCGACTGGCCACGGCAAATCATTGTATAAGTAAAATACGCATTCAAATCACTCCCCCACATCCCGAAGAAGTAGAATGCGTGGCGCACCCTAAACGGGGTTGAAAACATCGTCCTTTATCCTTCATCATTATCCTTCTACGTTTACATCAATCTTACATATAGCTTCAGTATGTCTCTCCCTCATTCTCCTACAAGCTATATGCCTTGCTTTCTATTCTTCTTCTTCTCCTTCTTCTTATTTTTCTTCAGTGTTTGTCCCGGGTCCTCTCTTCTGATGTCGTGACGCCACCTTTCCCGATCCTCCGCTTGATCAGGGTGCACGCTTTCTGTTGTCTCTTTTTTTACACATTTCTCATCTCTGTCACAGCTTTGTTTGCAGTTGGTGCTCTCCTTGGTTTTCTTTTTTACGTCATTCTTCTCTTCATCTGCTCTTCGCCGCATCCTCCCAGCTCGTTTGTTGCTTTTTTCCTCTTCCTGTAATATAAACTTCCTTTCTCCCCTCAAACTGCTCCTTCTTCCTTTTTTTCTTCCAAAATTAACCTTCGGTCTCTTATTTCCACTCCAATTATTTCACTGGCACTGTAGCTCTCATTACTCCTATCTCATCGTAGATTACCTCTTTACCATGCATTCACTGTTTCCCTACTTCGCGCTTGATGTCTTCTTCTTTAATGGTTCATGAATCGTCTTCCTTATGTATAGAAGATCTTTTATTCCTTGCCTGAAATATCGCCAGAGTTACCTCCTCATTCGTCGTCTTCACTACTCATTACTTCCCTCCTTCTCTTTCCTAGCACATTCACCGTCTTAGTTTCTGCTACAGTATCCTCTAGCCTCTGATACTAATCTTTCTCACCTCCACGTCTGCCGTTTCGGTGGCAACGTTGAAGCAAAAAGCACTCTTTCCCGAACAGCACATTAAGACTAGCATCGTAAGAAGATAATGGATCCAGTGACGGAGTCGTTCGAAAAGGAAAGGTGAAACCCAGGCAAAACCTACCAGACTGCTGGAAAACGTCGCCGACAAGGGAAAGCCCTTCGTTTTTCCTATCTTCAGAAGGTGCACCTATTGCGCATGTCAAGGTCACACATCTCACTTTGGAAAGAGTGGACTTTTAGAAAACGTCCGACCTCCCTCAACTTTCTGAACCATTTTTCGAATGCGCGGCGCATTCTAAACGACGCTTGAAACGATATTTATTTATTTATTTTGCAGTGGAGACCACGCAATTAAACAGTTCAAGTACGGTAAACAAACAGTATTTAAAACAACAATGAAAAAACAATTTGAAGTCATCAAAACGGAATAAACTAAATAGTAACGTCCTGGAAATACCTATCAACGTGTCTTTTGTACTGTCCCAATGAGTTAGGTAGACCTTTTTCTTTGAGAGCTTCAAGAACTAGGTTCCTTCTTGTTTATTAAAGATACCTTATCTTACACCCCTTTTCCCCTTGGGATTCTGATCTTCCACTGGCCTCCTCTCGTGTTAGAAGAAGAAACGGAATAGAATTACTGGACTAAAATGCCTAACATATCAGTTACCATTTTATAAACCATGGCAAGATCATACTTTCTCCTACAGTGCGCAAGTGTCGGCAGGTTATGGACGGTTATGGCCCCCAATTTAACTTCCATGCCAAAAATGCGAAAGGAAAATACTAAATCTTTAACATCCCTTTCATATTTCAGAATTTTCAGACAGAGTAAGTGAAGCCGTTCTCTGTAGGATGGCAAAGTTCGTGGGTAATTTGGATCGGGAAATGCTCTAAAGTAAACTATTCTGGTGAAAATTTTTTGAATTTTTTCTAATTGCCGAAGGTATTTCTTAACACAAGGATTCCAAATAGTAGAGCCGTACTACAAGTATGGTAAGACATACATTTTATACAATTTGACCAGAAAAAGGGGGTCGTTGCACTGTACATTCCTTAGAATTATTAGGTTGTTCCATAAGTCTTTGCCGTTTTTTTTTCAACGATTCACTGCAGATTTCGCTGGCGGTCTCTTGCATAGCGCTGCACAGCTTTTGAAAGAGAATGATTTGCTCTATCAGAGCATGTACTGCGTTTCTTTTTTCATCCTGAATTTTGTCAACTTTTAGGTCGTTGAAGTGAAAAGTGAAAAGGGAAAAAGTAGCCATTTGCGCACTTGTTCTCTCCGCTTAGGTTTGTAATTTTTTGCGCAGTTTTTTATAGCACTTGGAAGACAATGTTCTGTGCTACAAGAATATGTGTTAGTGCTATTTGCTCATTTGTTCTTTATTGATTTTTACGTCATCAAATTGGGACGTCCGAAGGAGGATGGTTATTTTTGCCGACAGCTTCTGCTCTGTGGTTGAATTTTTTGGGTTGGTGTTATATGTCATTCGAAAGAAAATGTTTTGCTCTACAAGAATCTGTGTGGCGTTTATTGATTTCTGTTGAATATCAACAAAGGCCAAAAAGAGAAAAATCGTCCTCACCAACAACTCCTTCTCCTCCTTCAGTTGTTGATATTCGACAGAAATCAGCGTGAGCCAATAAACGCGACACAATTCTTACTGAGCAAGACATCCTCTTACAAACGACATATGACACCAAGCAAAAAAGTCCAACCACAGAACCGGAGTTTTGGTAAAAATCCGGACGGAAAAGACGGAATTCCCATTTTTTTGCCAATTTGATGGCCTAAAAATCAATAAAGGGCAAGTGAGAAAATAGGACCAACACATATTCTTGTAGTACAGAACATTGTCTTCCAAGTGCTATAAAAAACTGCGCAAAAAATTACAAACCTAAGCGGAGAGAACAAGTGCGCAAATGGCTACTTTTCACTTTTTCACTTTTCACTTCAACGACTTCAATTGACAAATTTCGTGATGAAAAAAGAAATGCAATACATTTCCTGATAGAGCAAATCATTCTCTTTCGAAAGCTATGCAGCGCTATACAAGAGACTGCCGGCGAAATCTGCAGTGAATCGTTGAAAAAAACGGCGGCGACTTATGGGACAACCTAATAGAAAAAGCGATGATAGTGCCTTTCTTTTAACGGTTTCTATTTGCATGCTGAACTTTGAAAAAGAGTCAACAATAATACCCAGATCTCTAACATATTCGTCCTGTCTTAGCACAAAGTTGTTGAAACTGTATCTGGGTATTGGAGGAGAACCTAAATGTAAATGAACTGTTCTACTGGGGTTAACAGGATTTTCCCACTTGTCATGGTTCTCGGGGAAGAGGAAATTCAACTCAAGTTACGCTGCAAGATTGGATTTCGATTTTCTCTCAAAAACTCTGGCAAAAGCCGAAGTGATATGTATATCGTTCCTTCGCCCTTCCAACTGGCTAGCGCTTATTGTTTTGTCCTCTGCATCAAAGCCTTTGTATTGCGAACGTTCATACTTTTGATCCTCGAATAGTAGAACTAAGCCGGATCATCCAGCAGCCTAGGCAGGTTACCCGCACACGACATCGTCGCCGCCCCACCGTCGTCATCTAACCTCATATTAGACTCTTGCGAGGGTCATCGCACTCACGCCATCGCGGACGCTAATTCCACAGTGTTCCCTTCGAAATCTTTGCCAATTCCGTCGGGCACGTCCTATTCATCGCGGCAATTCTGCCGTGTCGCCTATGCATGCCGTCTGCCCTCCCCTGTATTCAGTCCTTCTGTGGGAGCACCATTTGCTCGGCCGGACATGGGACTCGACAACAGAATTCGAGTTCTTCAGGGTACTGTCGTTCGTTGAAATATTTCCAGAAAGCTTTTTTTGGAGAAAGAAAAAAGCTATTAAAACAATTAAAATAAAGAAAATTCAAAGCGTAGTGAATAAAATTACACATTTTCCTTTTTCAAAAAGTTTCGTTTCGTCACCTATCTTCAGACGAACCCTTTTGTTATAACACCTCGATGGGTCATCAGTGAAGAGGAAGGTGTTATAACATTTTTGGATGTGTAAATTATTATTTTGCTGATTCAATTTCTGATAGTTTTTATGTTTATTAAACTTAAAATGTTTTATATATTTTTAATTTTTTTTAATATTTTATGTTTAGTTTAATATTAGGGGGGGGGCCAAAAGTAATGAGACAAATTGAAAAAAATCTTTATCTCTTTATAACTCAATTAAAACTCAACAATGCTGAGGAATGTATTTGCCATTAAGGGCAATGACCTTGCTGCCATCGCTCAGCCAACTTCCTGATCCCATCCTTCCAGAACTGCTTGGGCCTGGTGTTGATCAACTGCTCGATATGGTTGTCAAGGACTGCTTGGGTTCTTGTGTCCCTTCCGACCAGGAAATCCTGTAGGCTCAAGAAGCAGTGGTAGTCGCATGGAGAGATGTCCGGCGAATACGGTGGGTGAGGCATGTGAACGTAGCCCAGCTGAGCAAGCTTATCCGTGTTCACTTTTGCCCGATGGGGTGCGGCGTTGTCGAAGATGAGAACCTTCTTGAAGCGCTGCGAATGAATAAGAGCGAGTCGCCGGCCCATCTCCTCTATTTCGTTCACCATGGCCTTGGAGTTCATCGCGGTGCTCTTGGGGAGCAGCCTCCGGTAAACCGATCCATGGGCGCAGACCCAAAAGCTCCAAAGGTGCTTCGCGCCGTGAACATCTCGCCGAACGAAGGTCGGTAGCAGGTCACCAGACCTCACCCAGACTCGCTGCTTGGCAGGGTTAAGGTAGAAGACCTACTTCTCGTCTTGCGTGAATATTGAGCCCAGGTTGCTCGGGGTTGGGAATTGGGCGAAATTTGCGCGACACAGGTCGACTCGTCAGACCGGGGTTTCGGTATGAGACAGGCTGGGGTTTTGGCATGGTTCTGGAAAGGGCGGAGGTGGTGGTAACTTCTCAGATGGTCTTCAGTAAGTAGCATACAAACATACAAATACGACAAGCACGAAACCAGACTCCAGCCACAAGATATATGGACACGGCATGGGGTTTCTCATTACTTTTGCCCCCCCCCTAATAGTATATTATATTGATATATAATTTATTATACCATTCAAAATTAAGTTAAAATTATAAAGGTTTTCGAACTCACACTGGTCGATCAGCTGACGACCAGCTGACTCTCGTCTTCGTTTTGACAAAAATATAATAACTCCACTGTACTACAGTATTATAGTATTACTATCAGAACAGATAACTCATATCATTCCACAGTGTAAGTCATTTTGCTTTGTTAGGAATGATATCACGGCGGCATTATTTTCTATTTTATTATTTTCTATTTTTTATTTTCTACAGACGAACGTACACTTCAGTTCATGAACACCCGTTTCGGTTAAAAAACCTAATTTAACTTAAGACGAGTACTGTACTATTAGAACAAATAAAAACGAGCACAAAGTTCAGTTTATGAAATACACGTTTCGCTAAAAAAAAACATAATTTATCTTAAGACGAGTACTTTGTAGAGAAAAGATACCTGAGGCTCATCAGTCAGGTATCTCTTCTGAATAAAAATATAGTTATTTATTATTCTTCTTTAATATCAATTTTTAATTTTTCAAATGAAAAACCTTCATTTTTCTTTATTTATCTGGAATCATTTCATTGTTTACATTTTTTGAGGCCATCCTACACAATCTCGAAAAAAAAGCATTTAGTTATTGTAAAAAAGGGAGTGGCGAGCTGCGAGCTGTTAGTCGTCGGTTTAAGTTTTTATTCTTTTTTTTGTTTTTTAAAGGCATTTAAAAATTATCAATTTTTATTATAATAAACAAGTGCCGGGCTACTCCACGGCAAAGCAAGCGCCAGTACTTCTCTTAAATTTTTTAGACTTCATTTCATTGCCAGTCTTAGATATCTTTCTTGTTTATTTTATTAACTTATTTGTTATTGCTATCATAAATATAAATATAAGCAAAAATATTACTCGTTTCTCACTCCTTGCGGAAGTATCCTATCATATTAGTACTGATTTCAACCCCTTCATCGCCTATCTTCTATCGTATATTTGTTCATGTTGGCGATCGCAACGCATCTATTCGTCCCTGTCGCGTGCCACAGTGACCCATCGTGTTCTTCTCGCTTAAACAACACGAAGAGCGTCACATTTGTATAGCAGCGCCTTTGGGAAAATGTTCGACTCACGTGTTGGTGGATCTTCGTGTCTTTTTAACACTCAGTCAATTATGGTACACGTACAGAGGGTGTCAGCTAAATGTTACTTGCGGTCAAACAGCGCCGGTGGTGTAAGTCGGACAACGGTGCCCGGAAAGCAGAAGATGCGGGTTCGAGTCCCGCCTGGCGCAACAGTTTTGATCGCAACAAAACATCCTGCAACAACATATAGCCTCTCTACCAGCCACTCCAGGCTTAAGCAAATTTGTCAAAGCTAAATGCGTACTTGGCTCATCTAATTTTCGACGACGTCACCCGAGCGACAGCGTCTGTGCTCGTAAACGCTGACAAATCACCGAACTCTAGAGGCATTCCTTCCTTATCATTTCACATTCATTCCTCGCTGCGCTACACTGATTGCGTGTTCACCTTCCTTAGAAATATCTTCGCTGTTAAATACGTTCAGATTTTTGTTGCTCTCTTCCGTCATATTTCTTGTTTTGGTCCTTCGCTCCTAATCAGCAGTTCAGACGGTCAATAATTTTCGACCCTGTCGACCCTGTGGACACTCCTCGATCATATATTTCCTCACCAACAGTTGGGTAAAAAACACGGACAATCACTTAATCTGCAGAGGGGTTGAACCCCTTATCAGCATCTACCGAGACAAAAAGGGGCTCGCTATCTGATAAGCGCTCGCTCGTGCCGGCTGTTTTCCTTTCAACACACCTTTTCTGAGAAATCCGTTTATCTTTCAAGCGTTGGTCCGCTTATGAATATGGTACATTGATTTATTGATTTATTGCACATGTTTGTGCGCTATACAAGAATGGAACATAATCGAAAAAAAAACATTTAAAGGACTTGAGTGTTTCTCGATTCCATGTTTGTCTCTGATGAAAAATTGAATGAATGAATTGTAGTGTCGCAGCAAAACAAGTTCTCAATTGCAAAAAAAAGAGTGAAGAGATTTTGGAGGAGAGACTATGATAATGATATTGAGATAAGGACGATGAAGTTGTGTTGAATGTGTTAATGCTTCAGTGCCGATACCATATCTGAAAAAAATAAATTATTATTATAAGCTCAAGAAATCATGTCAAAAAAAAAGAAAAAAACATGTCGTGTCTGGAAATGAAATTTTGGGATAACAACCAATGAGATTTCAGTATTTAAGGGAGGATAAACAACATAAGGGCGCGTGTGGCGCAGTCGGAGGAGGCGCGACTGTCGCGTGCACCCGATACCAGGTTCCTGGATCGGATTTTCCGCCCAGGCCAACCAAGCCTTCCATCCCTCCGGGGTCGGTGAATTGGTACCAGACTTGTCTGGGAAGGAAGTAGCGCCGACATGTTCATCGGCTGGCCACCTCAAGTCACTGTATGGCCAAATACGCATTCAAAATCGCCTCCACGACATCCCGTAGAAGTAGAATGCGTGGCGCATCCCAATAGGGATTGAGTAACACCGCCCTTTATTTTTTATCCTTATCCTAGTCGAAGAGGGCACCGATAGAAAAGCGGAAGAGTCTCCAACAGCATGGCCTGCAATGTGCTCCCCTCGCCCTCCAGGTCCTCAGTTCGGATTTCTCACCCAGGTCAACCAACCCATCCATCCTTCTTGGGTCGGCGATTTGATGCTGGACTAGTCTAGACTAGGATAGAGCCCTGAACTGTTCATCAGCTGGCCACCGCAAGTCACTGTATGGCCAACTACGCATTCATATCGCCTCCACCGTCCCGCAAAGGTAGAGTGCGCGGCGTATCCCACAGAAGATTGAGTAATGCCATCATTTATCCTTTATCGCTATGGGAAATGCACATGGTGCGTGGATAGCATAGTCGAAGGTTCAGGTTCTAGCTTTAACCTTGAATTGTTCGAGGTTCGGGTTCCGCTAAGGCAAACAAACCCTGGTACAGCTCACAAAGACACATGCAGGAACGCGCAGTTGCTTCTTCGGTAACCGGGGAGAGAGGGAAGGTGCAGAATTCGAACAAGATTGACAATGGCAAGGGCTAGACAGTGACATGTCTCCCGGATGGTAGCCACAGGTCGCTGTATATAGGTCAAATACGCATTCATACAGCCTTCATGGTGTTCAGTCCAATTAGGATGCGTAGCGCATTCCACAAATGAATTAATTATTCCCGACCATCGGCCTTTACTAAGCACTCTCCTTAGGTTAGTGTTTCCATCTCCATGCAAATTCGTCAAACTCTCAAAAAAAGAAGCTTCCAAGGAGAAACGTTGTTTTCGCTTGCGGCGCTATCGAAGACGCATCATCATCGTCTTAGCTGCTGTAGCAGGGTGGCCTCGAACGGCTTAGGCATAGCGATCTTTGCCTCGCTCAACAGTCCTTGATCGGGTCCGCGCACGTTGCGGCGGGTCTGCTTAGCCTCTTCGATTACACTTTTTACAAGCGCGACTTAACCTGAATCAAGGAAATCCGGTTGTTCAACATTCTTAGCGCCAATTGACGGCGATATTTTAGTTGCGAGAGACTGGCATCGAAGCGGGTACTTGAGAGACGTTCACAATTCCTTCATTGGAAGTCTTGTTCCAACAGCATTAGTCTAGAATCCCTACCAATTCTGTTCTAATTTCTAAGTAGTCTAGGTGGCCGCAGAGTAGCGCAGTCGGAGGGTGAGTCGATTGACGCGTACACACTGCATCGAGGTTGTTGGTTCGGGCGCCGTTCAGAACGAACAAGCTTTCCCTGTCCTACGAGGTCAATGAATTGGCGTCAGGCTTGTCCAGGAAGGATAAAACACTGGCCTGTTCAAAGGAAGGTCACCTATTGCATGGGGAAAATGCGTATCCAGATTTCCTCCAGGATATCTCGTGGGAGTAGAATGTGTGTCTATTCCAGGCAGGAACTAATTAACGCCATACTTTGCTCTTATCCTTTAAGTGCAAGGAGCAGCCTTAAAGGTCTTATGTTGCAGAGCAGGTTTAAGGCACCGTACTCATAGAAAGATACCTTCTCGACACTCTAAAGAACGTAGCGTTTAAAGCAAGGCTTCAGAATCCGAGAGTGATGGGGCACAAGTCTTTATCATTGCTGCGCATATTCTCATCAAGGTAGGAATTCATAGTTAACCAGCAGTAGCTGACCTAGCGACAAAGATGACTACTGACTGGGGCTTTGCCCTAAAAGTGCTCTGTAGTTGATCAATATTGTTGTGATTTCTGCCCACCGACTACGATATTCGTGCACCTACCTCCCCAAGTCTGGCGAGCACCATATCGGTCGCTGCTGATTGGTCGTTTAAACCCGCCGACCAATATTAATGCGCCCTCAAACGATGAAGTTATCTTAAAAAAGAAATGCAAAAGCAAAAATCGATAATATCGACCGATTGGATGATCCATTCCATTGATTCTTGAATCAAGATCCCTTTACATCCATGTCGGCCCTATTATGTGCATGGATAACGAGGGGTTGGTTGAATCTGTTCGCATGTCATGAAGCATGCTCAAAGTATCAGATGGATGCACGCACGAACGAACAAGCGGATTAACCCAAAACTGAAAGTTTTATCCGAAGTCGTTCAGTCCTCGGTAATGCTCGCATACTAACCCCTACTTAGACTGGAGGTGAAGAATCGTCTGTATCGCCTGTCGTCCCGTTGAGTGTCGAGTTGCTCGAGCGTGCACCAGCAGCGTCTTTATTCGTCCCTGTCGCGTGCCAGAGTGCTCCAATGGATCCTTCTTGCTCGAGGGACACAAAATGCGTCATAGCGTTCGTTTTCGTTAACACTTTTGTATAACTCTGATTGTCTTTACTCCATGGTCCAAGAGTAAACTTTGTACCGCCGCTATGGCTATGGATTCTAAGCGCAGAACTAGGCAATGAAGGGAACTCTGGGATGATCCACCGAACCATAAGGTACAGACCCATTGAGCATGGATCGACTGCACCCCTCGTCCCCTCCAGAGTGGGGTAAAAAGGTAACTTTTACCTTTTTTGAATACGCATGCTTTCAACTTTCAGATACTGGCAATTATTATAGGACCTTTCCATTTGATAGCCACGGGAGGAGCATAAAACAAACCTTGTCTGAAGAAGGTGGCAACATGAAGCTCTCCCCTGCTCATCTTTGAGAATTTGCCTGTCTTGTCTTCTTTGATCTTGGCTACTCTACTCTATTATGTTCATACAACTATTTCTTTCCGTTCCTTTCTTATGCTTTCACTTGCTAGAAACTGGACCCTTTGCTTTGAATTCCGATCTTGGAAACATCCGATTCATCTGGGGCCGGATTCATCAACGGTTGTATCCGAGAATATTCGGAGCAGGATTGAGAGACATACCCATGATGTGGCACTCATCCTTGCCCTACCCGTCCATTTGCGGATATAAAGCTAGGTGGAGGATACTCGATGATGATCGCGGGTATCTCCGCTACGCACGAGAATTCCTTTACGCCTTCTCCAAGATTGATGAATGCGGCCCCTAATCTGATTCAATGAATCATTTCTCACATTGTCACTCATTACCACAACCTAGTTGATAAATACGGAAGTATAGAACTTCCATAGATTAAGGGTTGAAAAGAATTCTCTTAAGGACTGAAACGAGCTAATTCCTTTTATGCTGCCAAGAACTGAGTCTTGAACTAGGCTCGCTTGACGATGATTACAACCATGACGCGTCACGAAGCCCCAAACTTGGGCAATTAAATCTTTAATATACAAACCACTATTATCAACAATGATCAAAGATAAAGGATAAAGGATAAAGGACGGCGTTACTCAACACCTTTTGGAATGCGCCACGCATTCTACTTCTACGGGATGTCGTGGAGGCGACTTGAATGCGTATTTGGAGATACAATGACTTGCGGTGGGCAGCCGATGGACAAGTCAGCGCTCTATCCTTACCAGACAAGTCTGGTACCAATTCACCGACAGGGATGGAAGGCTTGGATAGCATGGGCGGAAAATCCAAATCAGGAACCTGGTATCGGGTGCACGCGACAGCCGGCACCTCCTCCGACTGCGCTACACGCGCCCCTGTGGAACAGCATATTGCTAAGAATGGAGAACAGTTCTTCCGTGGGGCTTCGGAATCCGGCCGAATAGCAGGAGAGCCGGCGTTCCGAACTGCTTCGCTTTCTCGCTCGACTCTCTCGCGGTTCGCCCCCGTTGATCCCGGCTTAGCCACAATCTCAATGTGCTGGCTAAGACGCTCCTCCGAACACGCCCGCCGCCCGTCGCCGACCGGCCACTTCTGAATTGCCTCTTGGGAGTCTGGTCAGTGGACGGCCAAACACGGTGCGTGTGTGTGTGGTCGACGGTTAGTGCGAGCCGACGTACTTGGCTACTTGGCTGGGCATTGTGCCGGTTCCGGTCAGCTCATGAGTCGCGACTCGACTCGACGACGAACGCAAACAGGCCCATGAGCGACGGCGCCGTGCCTCGCTCAAAGTTCCTCGTTCAGCGTTCCGTCATGTCTACAGCGTTCGGGTCCGTAACTCAGTGTTTCCTTTCCTCACGATTCTGAGACTTGGCAGTGGTAAAGGCTCACTCAGAAACTCCGAGATCTCTATAGCCGTTCGAGTGCAGGCAATCACGTTCTCTGACCTCGTCGGACACATGCGAAAACTGTGTTGTCTCTGAAATAAATTTTGCTCTGCCTGAATACGAAGATAAACTTACACTATATAAACCTTCGAGCGCAGTTTGTTGTATAGTAAAAACTAAAGCCTTTATTTATTTATTTATTTATTTATTTATTTATTTATTTATTTATTTATTTATTTATTTATTTACGCGCCAAAGTGCGCGCTAATACATTAAAGAGCAGTAGGCAACTGATCAACTAGTACCACCGCAGGTAGAAACAAAAAATCAAAATCAAGGAAATCTAGATATACTAAAGTAGATATAGACACCTTAGAAGCAAACAACTGAAAAACAACCAACTATTTCGAACTCAAAAATGACCAAAACTAGGGAAAAAGCTAACATGAAAGTGAAGGACATACGCATTCTGAGCGCTCGCTCGTTTTTTTTTTTGGCAAACGTTGCAAAATCGAACCTTTTCGGTAATACAGAAGACCGCTACAGAAAAACGTAGACGTTACTGTGAGCGGAATGGCTTAGAAAATTATATGGCCAGATTTCGCCCTGATAAAATTTCAGATAGAAGTTTTTTGTTTCAAAACTAGGATTTTGAATGTCATCCCACCTAATAATATCTAAATATGCTTGAATAATATAAACAAGTAAAAGCAAGCTCTAATGGTTCGCTTCGTTCGTTTTCCACCTCTCTTTAACTGATTCTGTTCATTATAACAGATCTCCGGTGGCTTATAAGGGGAAGAAAGGAGATGTTGTAAATCTTAAGTTTATTGTTTATTTTTTTATTTAAAGTTTTTATACAATATTTACATAAACGATAAAGGATAAAGCACAGCGTTACTCAGTCCTTTTTGGGATGCGCCACGCACTCCACTTCTACGGGATATCGTGGAAGCGTTTTGAATGCGTATTAGACCATATAACGACTTGCGGTGCCAGCCGATGAACAAGTCAGCGTTTTATCCTTCCCATATAACTCTGGTACCATTTCACCGACCCCGGAGGGTGGAGGGTTGGTTGGCCCGGGCCGGAAATCCGAATTGGAAACCTGGTATCGGGTGCACGCGACAGCTGATACCTCCTTCGGCTGCGCTGCACGAGGCCATCAATATTTTCAATATTTACATAGTATGGGTAATTTAAGTAAAACTTTGATAATGAAAATCGCTACAGAAGGCCATGTTTTTTTACAGTACATATCATAGTCGGGGCTTAAAATTTTATGAGGTACTGTTTCATTTTTTAACGTTGTCTCCTTCAGGTAGAAAATAATTTACTTCCGTGACGAGTAAAGGTTTCGGTAATGACTCCGTGATCGATTTGAAGAGTGCTTCAGAAAACACTGTACCCTGCGAACCACTAGTAAATTTCTAAGAAACCATTAAATCATCATTAGCGACAAGCTACGGCGCTTTTTGAAACACAATTTCAAATCAAGATGTCGCTTGTTCAGTTGTCTGGAAGAATGTGTTGCGCCATGAGATTCTGCTAAAATCAGCAGAAAAAAAATAGAATCTGTTCTGGTTGATCAGCGAATAGATTTGAAAAAGCCTCTATTTTTATTTTTAATGTAGGTCAACCAGCTTTGTCCAAACTTTGTAGGATTCAATTCCGTGATTATGATATGTCTCCTTCAGCAACAAGCGGATCTCCACAATGCCGAAGCCATGCCTGGAAAGACACTTTATTAAGAGACCCAACATCCCCTAAAAAGTTGAAAAGAAATAAATAATAATTAGAAGAATACAGCTGTGTTGGAGACAGGTGGTATCAGACCTGTTCTGGAGGGACGGGGTCGTCAATTTTTGGCAAAAACCGAACCCAAGCTTGACCCTGGCTCAAGGTCAAAATCTGCCATTATTTTCGCTCACTAGTGTCTTGAATGTCGTTGGAAAGGAGAGCGTTTACCTTTGAATCTTACTCTGACACAGGCTTGTCGAACTCGTAGAAGTAGAAGAAGGGATGCTTCCAGAGATTGTGACTCCTAAAGTTGGCTTTTAACAGAAAAATTTTTCCATCCTGATCCATTTCCAAGATTGCTGATCTCACTTATTGCGCGACCTCGTACAACCTCTCTCTAGATTGCCAACATCGCTGACCAATCAATGGACGTGACTCGGACTTTACTGACATCCTGATGTTGAAAAAACGTGATTGGCTCCAACGAGGAGTAGAACTCAGAACCAATTAGTGCACGAATGCGGTGGCTCGTGACGATTGCGCTATATACGCGGGCGGCTCTTTCAAAAACCATCCAACGATGGCCTGTTCGGGTTTAGCTGCCTCCACCTGAACGCCACCCAGATATTGAAAGGGAACATGCTGACGTTTCTATGGCCTTTGTGTTCAACAATAATACGTTTTTACCCTCACCGAGAAGAACATGGGACGTCTGTGAGCTTACCCCAACTCTTCTCCAAAAGACCTATATGGTCCTCTAGGGAATCTAACAGGGAGCACAGGAGTGAAGTTCATTTTTGCTGCGATCTACTAGTTGGTCCAAAAATAGCAGAAAATACCGCCTAGTAACTCGTGGACTGAAGGGTACGTATTCTCGACCTTGCAACTAGTGCTGGTCTCAATTTTAACTGAAATATGGGCTAGAATTTCTTGGGTTAACTTTGTGATATCCATTCCCCTCGAGCCTGTTGTAAGTGGAAACGGGTTTACTAATCGAAAATTTTGCCATATTGGACCATCCAGTGGCCCGCAACAAAAACGAATTACATCGTTGTGCTCCTTGTTAGATGCCTTACAAGACCGTATAGGCCTTTTAGGATTCGTTGGGATAACTACAGACACGCTTGCTTTTCAAGTCTGGTACAGTACAATCAATCACTTTTGTGAGGTGCGCCACACATTCTACCTATTCATGGCACACGAAAAAAGGCACTTCAACGGCTTTCAGAAAGGGTCCAATTTAGAGTTCTGTACTAGAGTCGAGAAGAATGCTAATCCAGTTAAAATCGAAAATTTCACTCCTCATAGACAAGTTTTGTAAATTACATCTACAAATCATCAACTTTTTTTGGTGCTTCTTTTGTAGCATCAGAATGCATGGTGCATGCCAGCTGTGTTCTGTTTGACGCCACTCTTTTCCTTCGGACCCCATCCTCGGCTTCAGGCAGCCGAACTTCTGGTTACTGTAGGAGAGGAGAGGTTGAATCATGTACTAGTAAGCAATCATCGCCCCTTTAAGCCCCACTATCAGTTCAGCGTGCAGTAGGCGCTCTCTATGCGCACGGCGCGTAATCGATCGGGCTCGACTTTTCACCGTGGCAGAGCAGGCCACCGTATAACTTAGGATAGAAAAGTTCTTATTGTATTCCTTAATATGAGTAAGACATGGCCTAGTCCGTCAGAAATGCATGGTACACAGTGTGCAGGTGTAGTGCAGGCATACCCAAAGTGCATCTATTAAGTAAAGTTGAAGGCACGGCGCATCCAACAGACATTGGATCCGACGCCGGACGTTATGAGACCCGACAACCTTAGTTGTCGATATGGGTGGTCCTGCCGTATTCGGTGAAGTGGGCGTCGGGTTCGTGTTCAGCATCCCAAAAAACCCCTTAGGCGATGTTTGAGTTAAATCGGTGGTTTCGAAATAATTTGATTAGAGGTGCATCTCAAATTGGGACGCATTTTCCCACGCGACCGAAAAACTGGTTCCCAATTTGGGGCGCATTGTCGTCAACGTGTTAAAAATTGGTGGGTCCGTTCAAGACCCTTTCTTTAGACCAACACTAGACCAACACATTGAAGCAGCTAACAGCTACTGCATTAAAGTAGCGTGCGTGGCGCATCCAAAAAACGGAACTATTACCGTCCTACCTTATTCCTTCTTCTAATTGTGACCCACTCAATAAATATGTACCACTGTAACATCAAGCTGAAAACCTTCTGAATGTAAGTTATTATTATTATTAAATTCTATTATTGGGCGCGTGTAGCGCAGTCGGAGGAGGCGCGACTGTCGCGTGCACCCGATACCAGGTTCCTGGTTCGGATTTCCCGCCCAGGCCAACCAAGCCTTCATCCCTCCGGGGTCGGCGAATTGGTACCAGACTTGTCTGGGAAGGATAAAGCGCTGACTTCTTCATCGGCTGACCACCGCAAGTCATGGTATTGCCAAATACGCATTCAAATCGCATCCACGACATCCCGTAGAAGTAGAATGCGCTGGCGCATCCCAGAAGGGATTGAGTAACGCCGTCCTTTATCCTTTTTTATCCTTTATTAAATTATTCGGATCGGGCATTTTTTCAAACAGTGGTTGAAAGGAATGTGCGAATAATGGCATTTTTGAAAAGCTTAGATCTTAGGGCAATTCATATAGGGGCAATTTTCACCAGGGGCTGGGTTCATCAACGACGTACAGCAATCTATTGATGAAAAATCATTTCACCATATCGCTTGTTGATGAGCCAGGCTATTAGGGACTTCAGTAGTATTTTCATCTTTAGATTGCTGTAAGCCGTTGACGTATCGCCCCTGATGGGATTTTTAAAAAACTGATTTCAGATAACTGATTTTAATCTGAAATCTGGAGCCGAATTCATCAACGACTTATAGCAATGTAACAGAGAAAATTACAGCCGAAATCTCGATAGCGCGGCTTATCAAGCGACATGGAGAGCGTTAAGTTGCGTTATCTGAGTTTTCTGCTGTGAATTCTCTGTTAAAGTTATGTAAGTTGTTGATGAATCCGACCCCAGGTGTCCTTTCCGATTCGGAGATTGTGATTCGAAGATGAATCAGTTATTTAGATATTTGAAAATCTTTTTTGTTAAAGCTACTCCTATCTGAATCATTCCAGGATCCAGGATCCGGACTGTTCAACATTTTATTATTCGGGTAATCCTCCTTTTAAGCGGGATTGAAAAATGACGAATTTCGAATTTTCTGAATCGGTGTCAGATCCAATGTCTACTATCCAACAGGAATTTACCATGTGCTCAATTTTGGTGAATTATTGAGAGCGAAATAATTCCCCTATTCGTCCGGAACAAATTCTACTTCATCAGCATTTAATTCTATCCGTACTATGTTCGCTTCGTTGACTCTGACTTCCTCAAATTTCATAGTGATCAGCAACTGTTGATTTCAGGGATGAACCGTATATCGGAAATCGAGAACATCCTCCATCGATTGGTATTGATCGACGAGACGAGTCTGATTGTGAACAGTGACTGGAATGACGTTGCCGACGACATTGTCCGAGTGAGTCTGCCGCCAGATGTCCATGGCGCTTTGCACAGCTGCTTTGTCAACAGTCAAAGCAGCTATAATATATGCGAGAAATCCCACCAGCCCTCGCACAGTCACTGCTTCCATCAGTGACTAAACGGAGTTCCCTTCTTCTTCGTAGGGCCAATGTCGGGATACCGATTGGCTGATTGATACTGATCAATTCAGAAGCTCAATATGGTCCGGGCTCAGTGCTACCGGCCATTATCTCCACGATCATCGGAATGCTCGCCTCGACCGTCTACCTCTCCACGACTGCACGTCGACCTAACGCCGCCACCCAGCACTTTGGGCTCTGCCGGCAGTGAAATATGTACGGACCAGGTCAACGGCTATTGATTGTATCGATCGACCGTCACCCATTTCAGCTGAGATTCCAACCACTTGCTCTGATATCTCCTATCAAAGTGCGGCACACGCCTTCAACAGAGAAATCTTCTCACGATGCGTTCAAATCGTGGAAGCCGCCGACAAACAGGGTCACATTGAAATGTACGTTTCAATGGTCTTTTATGCGGACACTGTAAGAGTTTTAAAACTCATTTTAGAGCTAGGCAAGGCGCGGTACCAGTGAACTGGAAATTCAAGATTGAAATGCTAACTAATATAAAGCAGCGATTTCACAAATGAATTGCTGCCGCATCTGATATCTCTTTAACGAGTATGTAGCTATACAGGGTGCGCCATAAATATGGTCACTCGATAAAAAGCGAATTACTCATGCGGAATCGCAGAGGAAACAGCGAAACTTCGTCAACAATTTACTAACAATCTTGCTCACAATCAAAATGGATATCGTTCAGTATGCCTTTCCCCGGCACGAATGACAGCCTTCACACGCTAAGGGTGTGAGTTACATAGTGTCGGCACGCAGGGTTGTATGCTGATTTTCTTCCCATGTTTTTTTTCAATAAGGATTTTAGACACTTAGCCATAGTGTATCTTTTGGCGCGGGATTTTTTTTCTAGAATGGAGCAAACGGAGCAGTCTGTAACGCTGAAATCTGACGACTTTGCTGGCTGTTCAGAAGCAGGGCTGAAGCTGGGAAGATTACTCGCGCACCGCTCCTGAGTCATTTTTGACTTGTGAGCGTGAGCGCCGTCCTGCTGAAAGGTCCATATTGAATTTTCAACTCTGCTTTAGCCCAAAGAACTCAATTCCTTCTTCAAAATGTCGTTAAGATAGATACATGTGTTGATCTTGGCTGTTTTTTCACCGAACAGCAATGGTGTCCGTCCTGTGGCATATAATCTGACCCAAACCATCATAAGAGTTTCTGTAAATGATTCTTCCCTGTTTGTCTGCATCTTCACATTTTTCGGGTAATGACTGCGTGTTTTGGCGGTTGAAGGATTGAGAAAGCGTGGAAGGAAATTCTGCAAGCAACCCTGTGTGCCGTCATTGAGTCCAACTCTAAGCGTCTGAAAGCTGTCATTCGTTCGTAGGAAGGCCATATTGAATGATATTAACTCTGCTTGTTAAATAGATAGTTGGTAAATAGTCGACGAAGTTTCGCTGTTTCCTGAGCAATTCCGCGTGAGTAATTTGCTCTTTATCGAGTGATCATATTTACGCCAAGCTATATGCTGTATCGAAATATGCAAAGATGACTGATTCATTACAATCTAGACAGGTACCTATCGCGTCCTTTACAACGGCGTTATTTATTTTTAAACCATTTTCACTTCGAATTGGACATTTTCAAGTCATGTTGGACACTCTTCCAAGTTGGCCAAGACTTCTGAAATCAAACCAAACTCTTCCATATTGAAACGAGCTTCTTCTACATTACACTAGAAACACTCCAAAAAGGTTAAAATAATTTTTTGTCCAACGAAAATTTTAGAATAACTTCCTTTCTTTTCCTTCTTTCTTTAGCTTCCTTTTTTTAGTGTAAATTTTTCCTTTTTTTATTCATCTTTCCAATAAGCGTCATTTGAAATTTTATAATAATTTTATTTTTGAGGAAAACTAATGATTTAAAGCTTGTTTTGAAGATCAGAAAAGCAACCGTTTTTCAGCGCTAAAAAAAAGAAATTGCGCCATGTACACTTCCAAGATGTAGCGATTTGTATTCCATTGATAGCAAAATTTGTGTTTGCATTAAATTTAACACATGTTAACGATAAACAAAAACAACTGTAAATAACACACATATCCTCACTTTGATGGTTCATGCACGTGGTATTTGCACTGTAAATCAAATAAAAGTTGCGGTGAAGTTTTTGAGCGCATGGCGCAACCTGATACTTTAATGCGCTATATGTTTCCTTCCTTGATGTGTTTTATGACAATTTTTAATTTATTATTTATCTCAAAAAATAAAACGATTCTATAAAATTAGTGCACTTACTGTGGCAGGTAAACTGAAAACTTTCACAGAGAGTTATATCAAGTTTTCCGTAAACGAAATTTTTTTTACATAATTTCAAATTTAGACAACTCAATGAGTCTGTTGTTTAACTTACCTGAGGGTCATTTCGATTTGGAAATGTTCGCTTTGATTACAAAAATCATAAGTCTAGCTTATAAGAGTGTAAAAGTTGATTTTGAAAATGTCCAATTCGACATGACAATAGTTTATTTATTTATTTATTATATATGGGGGGATTTATTTATTTATTGTCAATCCATATCACATGATAGTGAGCGTGCAGCGCAGTCGGAAGAGGCGCCGGCTGTCGCGTGCACCCCGATACCAGGTTCCTAGTTCCAATTTCCCGCCCAGGCCAACCAACCATCCCTCCTCGGTTGGTGAATTGGTACCAGATTTGTCTGGGAAGGATAGAGCGCTGACTTCTTCATCAGCTGGCCACCGTAAGTCATTGTATGGTCAAATACGCATTCAAACCGCCTCCACGACATCCCGTAGAAGTAGTAGAATGCGTGGAGCATCCCAGAAGAGATTGAATAGCGCTGTCCTTTATCCTTTGTTCTTCTCACATGATGTAGAAAGAAAGAGATACGGAACAGGAGCAAGAAACGTCGAGACTCAAGAAAACGAGCTTGGCAAAAGATTTAGGATTCCTAATTGACGGAAAGCTCAGTTTCGAGCAGCATTGCTCATTTATAGCGAACAACGCGGATCAACGACTATTTATGCTTTTCAAAACACTGGTTACCAAGGATCCGTGCCTATTCATAAAAGCGTACAAAACGTATGTTCGCCCTATTCTGGAGTACGGAACTACCGTTTCTTCCTCTCACACTAAAAAGAGCATCATGAGATTGGAATCCGTTCAAAATAGCTTTACTAGAAAGTTAATTATCCGAGCACCGGGTTTCAGCTACAGTTGTATACCTTCTGGTACAAATAGGAATAAAATGTTAAATCTGGAAACATTAAAGGAGAGGAGATATAAGTTTGATCTCATCACGTTTTTCAACATATTATTAGGTAAAGTAAAGGCGAATATATGCGATTCTTTATACTTTCTTTCCTCCAACACAAGAGGCAATAGTGTTAAAGTAAATGCTGATAGACCGCGATTCCTTTGCGCTTTATTTCTTGGTTTGTAATCCATTTGTTTTACCCTCATTTGACTGTGACACACTTGCAAGGATTTGTTTGGCTTGTAAGAGTTTTAGCTACTTTTTGTTTCATGTACTCAGTGTACATGCAATAAATGTTTAAATGTTTAAAACGGAAAAGTGAAGGAAGCAACGAAAGAAAGATCACATAAGAATAATGAAAATGAAGAATGGAGAAGAAAAATTGGAAAGTTTTACAAAAACGAAAATCGAGCTGTTAGGTGTAAAGAAGGCAAGCTTTGAAACTACTTTGGAATATGGAATGTCATGACATGAGATACTTCTAAGATAGATGGCAGAGTAGGTTCATGCTAATTTACCGACCCCGTATGAATGGACGGCATTACTGTACACATTGAAAAAACAAATTTTCAAGTGTTGTCCCAAGAGAGCTTTTTACAAAAAAAGACACCAGCAGATCTCACGGCTATTATAATGCGTTATCGGATATGCGGTCAGTTTTTCTACTGCTCTCGATTTCTGGCACGTCCTGTAGCGTCTTCTTTCGCCTTCGTCAAGAAAATATCTACTTACCCGCTCCAGTTCAATAATCCCAGCTCATGGTAAGATATTGTTTAATGACACAAGCGGATTTTTAAAAACTTTTTTAAAAACTTTTTTTGAAGATCTTTTAAAACTTACGTTTAAGATGCCCAGGTTTCAAGAGCGTCAAACTTGGAGATTATTGAACAAATGGATTTGATTGGGCTTACCGTTTCAACACTGAACTTCGGCTCGGTCACGCTACATATATCGATAATGGCTTCCGACAGTGCTTCTTATTCGTCCATTGAGAAAATATTGAGAGCAAGTGTAGCCCTAACCATTAGGATCGAAAACCCTTGGACAAAACCCACTTAAATACCTGATCATGTCCACTTTTTTGATGCAGAATTGAGCCAACCGGCAATTGAGAGAATATGAACAAGTCACTCCATCATTTGTGATCTGTAAGTTAAAGAACCGCTGTTATACAATTGTAAACTACTCAGAATAAAATATTCTATATTTCTGTCAACGTTTTAGTATTTACTGCATATCTCCCAGAGTATGATCTACAATTCACCTGTGTCACCTGTCGTCTCGATCATCAATGAGTTGCTCGAGCTGGCGCCAGCCAACAACGTCTCCTTTCGTCTCTGACGTGTGCCAGAGTGCTCCAATGGATCCTTCTCTCTCGAGGGACGAGAGGAGCGTTATATCGGTCGTTCAGGGCTTTCACGGAGGAATCCGACCAATGCATTGCCGGGCGTCATGGTCCCGACGTCTTCTGGAATCCAGTTGGTGACGACTCTTTTCCAGGGGGTGTTGTCTGCGAAGCCCATTACGTGGCGGCCCACCTAATTTTCGACGACTTGGCCCATGCGGCAACATTTCTAATGATGGTGATCTACAATTATGTTAATTTTGTAAATCTCATTGGTTGTTATCCCAAAATTTCATTTTCAGACCTGACATGTTCAACTAATTTTGAAATTAGAATTTAAATGCGCTGTTGTTAGACGACTGAAGCTTGCCACTCCAATTTGCTGCTTTTTCAGGCAAATGATCTCTCTCGCTCATCACTCTTACGTCGCTATGGTGAATGAGGCTGATAGAACCGAGGACGCCTTGAAGCTGGCTACGTGGTGGAATAAGTTCCTCGGTTAGTTAGTGAATTGAAAAGTCCACGTTTTGCGGTCCCATGTTAGGTGTCTCCAAATATCCAGAAGTCGAAATAGTTTATTCATTCCGATCACTAGAACCCATCAGCCAGCATGGAATCTAGAAGTTTATTTTAATCTAAAAGAAGCCGCCTTTTACTAATGGTTTAAGTCACTCACTACCTGAGCCAGACATGGACAGAGGTTGCCAAATTGACTTATGCCTAGCCTAAAGCGGCACCTCCCTTTCAAAAAAAAAAACCGAAACCAAATTGCAAACACACACGTGGATGCAAGAAAGTCTTGCCAGAATTGTACCTGCGCATTTGTGTCGTGGTATTTTCAAGGCCACGTTCTAAGTAAAGATTATTTAGGGTTCAGTCGCGTCTTGAGTAGGGCGAGGCATTCACGATTCCACCCCTGATTTTTTGCTTGGGGTTATTTTTAGCGCCGATGACGCCTGTAGTCAACCAGATCAGCACTTAGCTCTAGTTTCTTTTAATGTAGCACCTTCTCAAGCGTCTCTCTGAATGACCATTGACCATTACACTCAATAAGCTGCGCTCTTCCCTTGTCGCCACTTCCAGTTTCCGATCACTTCTCACATCTCTTCAGAAGGCGTAGAACGTGGTCGGCCGAACGCTGAAGTGCTGGAGATCCTTGAGATGCGAGCCACGGCGCTGGAGAGTCTCATCGAACTCGATGACAACAATCGCAACGTGCTCATTCAGAAACTACTCGACACCTTGATTCGCAGTTACAAGGTAACTTTGACATTAATCAGCAGTTGATCAGCACCATCTTAGGCCTCGCGCATACTTCCCGTTGCCGCGATGGAGTCGCAGCGATGAGTTTTGCAGAGCGACGCGAAAGAATTTAAACTTCTCTATGCACGTCGCATCGCCCATCGCTCTGCAAGGAAGCACGGCGATCCGTCCAGGACCAACGCTAAACCCCGCGCGCGGTGCGAAAAAGTATGCCATGCCAGCGATGGGCGCGGGAAGCCATCACGCACGCCGACCGCCACTGTTGCCGCGGTCGCGGCGAAGTTTCCTTTGACTATTCAATCGCGTGCGGCGGAATGGCCATGAACTGAGCGCCGCGATGGAAACGCGGCGATGGAAGTATGCCCCCGGCGTTAGGCCCCGTTTATACTTCGTCGCGGCGCGACGCCACGCCACGCATTGTGGCCATATTGATTGTGCGACGCGATCGATCAATTTGGCCTCATGGCGTGGCCATCGCGTCGCGCCTCGACGAAGTATAAACGGGGTCTTAAGCTGAGTACGCGCCATTCATTCAGGGGCCGGATTCATCAACAATTAAACCCCTGGGTATGCGAGGTATGAGGGCTAGAGATAAGATAAAAGTCAGATAGAGATAAGGTAAGAGTCGGAGACGCAGGCTTCATCGTGGGTATCTCTACCCTCTTCTATACGCACAGGTAAGTCGTTGATGAATCCGGCATCAGAAAAGTGCGTTGCCGAAAACTATAGCGTTGGTGCTAGTCATTCCATTACTTTTAAAAATATATCAGTAGCATAAAATGTGTAGAATGACATTGGTATTTTATGTTTGTTCAACTACGTAGTACGGCATCAAAACCCCATAAGACAAAGGTGCAAGCCTTGCTGATGAGCCTATGTATGGCCAAGGTGCGCTTCATTACAAATACTGTAGCCCTTTAGCAGTCGCTTCACAGAAGTGGTCTGTGTTCCCTTTCGAGGAAAGGTTCCCAACTCATGGTGAGTTTTTGCGATGCTCTTCTGATAGGATGTACGTGTCAGCGGAGTCCAGAACTACAGTTAATTTATGCTGAACGCTTTTTCAAAGGAATGAAAAAGAGGTGTGAAAACGTGTGCGCAACATTCATCATCCCCTATGACACCCCACGAGATGTGCCTCGGTGGCGCAATTGATAGGAGTGCCGCCTCATAGGAGCACACCGGTGAGGTTTTGGGTTCGTGTCCACGCACTGCCAATATTCTTGCACATATTAGTTTGTCATTACTACGCGTTCTAATGATCACAGGAGTTAATTTTAGACCATCCATGCTTACAAACAACTAAGGCTGCCCATTGCGCCTTCGCGATGTGCTAGTTCTTTTTCGTGGGTGGCAGTTGGTTACGTCGATGTTCACCCAGAACCCCTCTTTGCACATTGGCATTAGGCATTCAACGAAGAAGAAGTGGTCATTCCTCGCCAGGGAGAAGATTGTTCCTCACTGGCTTTTGTCATACGCTACCGGTGCGTGCTTGTACTTTACTGGTTTCTTAGTTTCTTTTTTCTTTCTTTTTTTTTGGGAAATCGTGAGCGAACTGACCGAAATGTGGTTCTCTGCCTCTGTCTCTCTTGGGACCGGTTGATACTGACTAAAGGGTGGACACGACGTTTCTGACCCGAACACCTTCATGGACGGAGAAATCTCGCGCTTCTTTCAGGCCTTGAAGGAGACGAGTTAGTCGAAACGTCAGGCGTAATAATAAATAGGCACAGAAGAATAGGCAAGCGCTTCCATTTCGCTTTTTAGACCTTCTAGTCTGTTCACGGATCTTGATGGTAGCCTCAGAAATCTATGCTCCTTCGACTAATGCCTTTTTTAGAGTGAGTTGGAACGTTGTTTATTTGGCTTTAGCTAGAGCACGACAGCGATATGTCCAGTTTCTGACAAAACTGTAAAATGTGCTTGGTCCGTACGGAACTATTAGATTTTAGAATGTAAAGTTTCAGAAGACTGCATCGCAGAATCTCTGCCATTTCGCAAGATTTCTATTTTCTTGCGTTCTCGTGTAAGATCTAGACAGCTGTCATCGTCATTGTTGCCAGTACAGCTGGACAGTTCTGACAAGAATGGTTGTAGCCTTTCAAACGGAGCCTACATTTTTCTTCACGAAACCCTGAAGAGCGTATTCCGAACCAAACGGAAACCCATTACACCGAACACTTATCTTAAATCGTAAGTAGTAAATTTTTATTTTAGACCTCCTGCGTCGTGAATCGACAGTTCCACCCGCGTACACTTCGACGACTTGAGAAAATCGCAGAATGGTTAGAGGAGTATGAACATGGTGGTAAGGAAGCTTCAGCTACCTACCTATGACTTACCTCTTATTGAAGCAATAAGGAACCTTTTGGAGAATCACACCGACAAACAACGTTGAAATTTCAGACGATCGTGACATGAGCGACATTGAAACGCTTCTTCAGAACGCCATCGACGAAGCGTACGTCGACAAACATCGATACGAGATCGAGACCGAGGTTACCCTTAGGCAAAGACGAGATCCTAACTACATAATGGTGAGCTAGCCGCTCCGCTAGATCCACAGAGCTACCAATAATTGTCAGTTCTCTCAGTGCTGCGAGATCCTGCGGCTACTCTCACACCGTTCACCTGCACCGAGCTTACGGTCGTACGACGTCACCAAGGAGAAAATCGCCTCATCGCTGGAGAAAGCGAAGAACTGGACGCTCTCCTCGGAGGTACTGGAGAGCGACGGTGACGACGACGGCACCAGCTCGCCATGCGACGACGTGGTGATCCGATTCTGACCACCACGTGCCTCTTACGATTAGGCTCCAGTCGTTCTTCAAACCACGACTGCAGCCGCTTTCGCAGCTACACCACGGGTTCCGCAACGACTACCCGAGAGATGTCCTATAGTCCGGCTGCTGATCGATACATCGGTGATATGTGTATAGACTAGGCGTGTTTATTGGTATTTAATTGTATTTCAGTATTACAAATGTGTAACTGAACAGAGTATTGCCGTAATTAAGGAGACTGATTGATCGATAGTAATCAATAGCGTCTTTTTGTTGTTCCGGTTGCCTTAGCGCTTTAATAAATGTACTTAAAATAGAGAGTGGAATAGGTGTCTCTCTGTTAGTGTATTGTTCTTGTTCTAGCCGTTAACCAAGATTGTTACGATCTTCTTTATTCGGCTTACGTTTCGGCGAGTTTCGCCTTCTTCAGAGCCTGGAATAGCCGATAGCATCTACAAGACTACCAGCCCCAACATCATTTCATACTACAGGGTACTAGTCTTGATGAAAAAAAGGAGCGTGATACGACACCACAGTTTCCAACGACTAACCTCAGAGGTGGATGCAGAAGCGGACCACCAACACCCGTAGATGGACGTAGACGTGGGTGAATGAGCTTCGGCCCAGAGACAAACCGACTTAATCAGCCTGTGGATAAGATCACGAAGATCGAAACCCACAGAGCTGTGCGAAGGGTGCCAGCTCACACTGGGAACACAGGGTTCGATGCCATGCTGGCGCGTTGATAGAGGTCTCAGTGTCGATCTTAGCGCGAGAGAGTGACATATCGGCGCGCAGGACATTAGAGGCGCTTTGGATCGCAGCTACGAGTCCTTGGGTCAACCGGAAGGAGGAATGCCTGGCGGTAACACAAGAGCTGGCACCCTTCGCACAGCTCTGTGGGTTTCGATCTTCGTGATCTTATCCACAGGCTGATTAAGTCGGTTTGTCACGGGGCCAAAGCTCGGTTAGTCGTTGGAGACTGTGGTGTCGGATCACGTTCCTGTTTTTCGTCAAGACTAGTACCCTGTAGTATGAAATGATGTTTGGGCTGGTAGTCTTGTAGATGTTATCGGCTATTCCAGGCTCTGAAGAAGGCGAAACTCGCCGAAAAAAAATAAAAAGAAAAAAGAAGAAAAAAGCCGAATAAAGAAGATCGTAACAATCTTGGTTAACGGCTAGAACAAGAACAATACACTAACAGTTTAACAACGCCATGCCAAGATTTATCGAAAGTCGAACATCAGCTGTCTCTCTATTTGGATGAGGCAGTCCCTTCGCTGTCTTCGCCGACGGGTCAGACAGACTGCTATGTACAGAGTGTCCCGAAATTATGTTCCCAAGTATTCACCGTCACGTAAAAGAGATTAGAGCACAAATTCTAGCCAAACTTTATCAACATATTCACAAACACAAATATATTACCAGATCTCAAAACGACTTCAGACGGCGCGGAAAGGCACCCAGCGTGGCACGCACGTATTTCATCGGCATTTCATTTTCCCATGCCTTCAGAAGGCTTTCTTTCAGCGATTCGGCAACAGGCCTCGGTCTCCAAGTAGGACCAGATAGCGTAGTCCACAGGGTTAAGGTCCGGGCTGTTCGGAGGCCATTCTTCCGGGCTGATAAAGCCCGGAAGCTTGCCGCGAGACCAGTCCTGTACGACCTTCGATTTATGAGGTGGAGCCGAATTCTGCTGACAAATTATCCTTGAAGATTGTCGTACTCCTGGGAATCAAAGTCTTTTCCGAAACTTCCTCCAAGTACATTTTTGAGCCCATTTTCACTCCCTTTCTGACGAAAAACAACGGCGACTTTCCAGCGTAGGTGATAGCGGCGCAAACCACGATGAATCCGGATGTCCGCACCGTTCATGGATCCTTCCCACTTTGTTAGCTTTAGCGCTGTCCTGCCAAGCACACGGTCGTTTTTGGCGGTTCAGCGCTGCTTCGACAGTAAAGAAAATTTCGTCTGAAAAAATGAGATCGCAGTGGCGTGCAGATCTGAGACGCTGGATGAGTGCCTCGCATTTTCTTTCACGATTCTTCATCATGTGTGGGAGAAGAATGTGAGCCTTCTGGCAGCGGTAAGAACTCAGTCCTAGCTCTCATTGACAAGGCGTCTCATGGAAGTTTTGCTAACTCCTGTCGCTTTTGCCATCATCCGCAAGTATCTCTTGGGATTCCTCCGAACTAGCTCACGAACACGTTTGACATTCTGAGTAGAAGTTGCAGTAGCTGGTCTTCCTCTCCCAGGTCGATCGTTAAGTGAACCGAGTGGGTTTTCCTACTCACCGAGAGCGTCTTCGAAATGCTGCTCACCGATGCTCCGTTGATATACATCGTGATGATGGGAACCCTCAGAAGATGAGAAGGTGCCATTTTGTAGCTAATCAGTATTGCAACTGGATATTTAGCATCTGAGATCACGGTGCGCATATCAAATGCGGGAAACTAAGACAGTGGGTTATTGATGCTTAGGTCAAGAAAAATGTCAACTTTGTGGGAGCGTAATTTTGGGACACCCTGTAAAGTTTCCAGCAATCCCTCCTCTGAATGCGCCCGAAAGGTAAAGGAAGAACAAGTGATATTTCACCACAGAATCGGTGGTACACTAACATCGTGAGGGAATAGTCTCTCAGGTACAAGGATTAATATGACCCAAGAAAATGCCGGGAATGCTCCAGCCAGTCAAGGCTCCGACAGGACATGCTTCCTCTGCGTGGTACACCCGTTTGATGCAGTCTGATTGGTCCAGTGCGCACTTGCCTCCTCCTGTAGCTCACATTAGCGACATGTACCACCTTTCTCCAACATAAGGAAACTATATCATCTTCGTAACCTATGCTAAGCGCCTTCTAATGAGATTCCCAACAAGGTGGGCAGACATGTTCATTGTGCGTTTGACCCAGCTGATTTCAGTTGAAAATCAAGCTGCTCGTCGTTCGGTCCAGAACTACCTGAACAGCCTTTAGCATCCACCCACTCACTATCAAATGATTCTCCTCTTTATGCCTTCAGACTTCTCATCTGGTTTGCTGGACCGTCAATGTGTCAGGACTGTAGTAGTGTGTGGATCCGGTTCATCTGACATCAAACACGGAGCAGCCTATATACCGCTTTGGCACGTGATGGAATTAGCAGGTTTTCGCTTCAACAGGGCCTACACACTTGGACGGATTTAGACTTTGCCGCCACATCCAGAAGAAGAAATACTTGTGTCAGTCCGACATCAGTTATTCGAAGTTAGGCTTGCCCGCTAAGAGCAAATGTACACCTGATCCCGGGACAGGATATCTAATCTACGATAAAGTTGATTACGCATAGTAAATTCCTCCAATACTACATATAAAAGTGGAATGCACGGCTCATCCCAGGCGAAAATGCCTGACATTTCCGCACACTTCCTGCTCCTCATCATTAGTTGTGTGCGGATTTTTTTTCGTTTAAAAGCGGAAAAAGGAATCTCGAACGGAAGGGCTCAAAAATGCTCTGAAACCACAACACGGAACAGGGAAACGGAAGCATTACATATTCGCCACTTGCTCAAAATCGCTCCACAAAATAAATCCAAATCGATGTCAAAAACCACTTTCACTGCATTTAGCTTGTGCACAACTTTCGGGAGCAAAGTCTTCGCAAGATTGATGTACATCACCACCGGAGTGAGATATTAGGAGCCGTGCCTTCGTAACACGAGTGTTTTACCCTTGAATCAGCAACTAGCACAACAACTGGAAGCATTTCCGGGCTACACTGGAATAGCGGCAATATCTCCACATTTTCCCTATCTAATTCCAAGTGCAGCTTTTCTGATGACTTTTTTGAGGTAACACTTTTGACAACAGTAATTCTATACATAAGATGACTTATAAAAGCTTAACTGAAAACAGATGCGAAAAATGCTAAAACCGGAGTAGCCATTAGCATCAGTTTCCGTTTATGAAAGAAACTCGCTGGTTTGAATGCTTTAAAATTTAATTACAAACGTGTGACATCATGGATCATGTCGCGACTTAACCGTCATCTGCCGACCTAGTAGCATTAGCAAATTTTCCCATCTCCAACGCTTCTGCTTAGATTTCATACTGAATCCGGGATATTTGGATGAAGGATTGGCTATGATGGCTCGACACTTCCACAAGAATATTTACACTGTACGAGCCTAACAGCTTCCGAAAAAGGAGATAAAATGGCTAGATAGTTGCTAGGTGCCCCAGAACTGATCGTTTTGCCTCAGAGTCCGTTATGTAATTTTATCCAATCAAAATACCAGCTGAATATTTGACAACAATTTATTAAAGAATAAAAGGATAAAGGACGGCGTTATTCAATCCCCTTTGGGATGCGCCACGTATTTTACTTCTACGGGATGTCATGGAGGCGACATGAATGCATGTGGCCATACAATGACTTGCGGTGGCCAGCCGATGAAAAAATCAGCATTTTAACCTTCCCAGACAAGTCTGGTACCAATTCACCGACCCCGGAGGGATGGAAGGCTTGGTTGGCCTATGCGGGAAATCCTAGCCAAGAACCTGGTATCTGGTGCACGCGACAGTCGCGCCTCCTCCGACTGCGCTCCACCCGCCCTAACGATTTATTAAAAACCATATATTGCTAAATTCCATGCGACCGAGCTTTACACAACCGGATGTAATCTTTGCGCGGACGAGTGCAATATTTTCTTAACCATTTGCTCAATAGCACCGAATATAAGGCTGTAAAGCTTTGTAGTTGACGGAACAGAAAATTTGTGATCACTGAAACGTTTGGATGATTTTAGAAAACCCGCGGTTCGCATACTGATTGATTTTTGACGTATTCATTTCTTTCAATAATAATCCAGCCTGTTTCAAGGATAATGATATTTGGTTTGTAGAACAGTATCCCTCTCACATTGCTATAAAGAAGAGCTTTTTTAGTTGACGAGCAAACTCGCCAGCACTATTCTACTATCACGACTCCAGAGGTCGAGGAGAGGGCCAAAAAACCGTCCAAACTTCGTCCAAGGCGCAGTGTTGATCACAAATCTAACATCCTTTTTTAAAATTTCGTCCGTTCGCTTTAGGTATGTGTGGGTAAGTGAAGCTGTCGAGTTTATGATCTCCGATTTCGCATGAACTTGGCCCAAGGAAGTTATTTGGGGTGCTGACCACGAATCTCATATCCGGTTCTAGTCTTACGGTGGAGTACGGTAGCTAGCGGCAAAAAAACGCTTCAGAATGAATTTTTGGGCGTTCATTGGGTACAACTTTGCTCACCTCGCCTACTGTGACATTCTGTGCTCCGTTGTGATACTATTATAAAAGCGGGTGTAGGACTCGTGAGCAGCATCCGGAATAATTCCCTTATTTTTAAGTTCGGGCGAAATCGCAGACTATGACTCCGACAGCCTTATTCATCCGCACCTACTGTAACCTACTGTAATCGGGAAAATCTCAAAAATATCAGTTTTGTGATCAGCACCTCACGCTGGCAAAGCTTGGGCCAAAAAATTCGACTTTACCCCAACCTCTTGGAGTGCAATGGTGCCAATTAGCGTTCAAGGCGCTATCCTAGAATAGGGGGGGGGGGGGGAAGGTTGGTAAGATTCAATCACTCCAATATACAAGAAAAAGAATTCTAGCACGAGTGCCTTACTCGGCCCACACCCCGGAGTCCCTTCCCTTGCTCGCAAATCTGTGCCCTTCTCGCGTCATCATTCTCTGTCACATTCTAGGTAGCTCATTGAAATTTACCAACCACCGTATTCTGGTATTGCGTCGCGTTCAGTAAAAACTATTTTGAAAAAACGGCGCTAGTTAAAAGTTCGGACTCCACCGACACGACTTCGGTCGAAAAAAAAATAATCGCTGAAACTTTGTCTAGGGTGTTATTTGGGGTGCTGATCACGAATCTGACATCCGTTTTTGAAATAGCGGCCGATTACGGTAGGTTACGGCAGCTACGGGTAACTAAGGCTGCCCAGGTCATAACCACCGATTTTGACCAAACTTCGCCTAGGGGAGTTATTTGGGGTGCTGATAACGAATCCGACATCCGTTTTTCGTTTTACGCTGGAGTTTGGGCAAAATCGGTGACCATTACCTTAGTCACCCGTACCTTCCGAAAAATACCCTACTCCAGCGTAAAACGAAAAACGGATGTCAGATTCATGATCAGCGTCCCAAATAACCCCCCACCCCTAGACGAAGTTTGGGCAAAATTGGTGACCCTGCCTGGACCACCCATGTTAATATGGGTGGTCTCCAAACGAATCGTGAAAAACGAATGTCAGATTCATGATCAGCACCCCAAATAACCACTAGACAAAGTTTCAGCGAAAAAATTTTTTTCGACCGAAGGTGTGTCGGTGGAGTCCGAACTTTTAACTAGTGCCGAAACAACAATTATTTCCTTTTTCAAATTCCGCTTCGAAATAAGTGGAATACAGGACGGAAAACAACGGCTGAAACGGCCGGAAAACGAAATTCGAAGCACAGAAACGTGAATTCCGCATTATACGCTATAGGCCCCGTTTATGCTTCGACGCCGAGCGATGCGACGCCACTTACGGTGGTCATATTGATTGAGCAACGCGATCGATCAATGTGGCTACTCCACATGCCGTCGCGTCGCTCGGCGTCAGAAGTATAAACAGGGCCAAATAGAGCATATCAATAGCTGGCGACCTGTCGCCTGTGCAAAGAATGGATATTGACGTTTCCCGGTCGATCGCTACTAGCTGATCGATTCCTTTGCTTTCGCAACTCAGAGGCGCCGAGGCGTCGAACGGTTTATAGTCAGTCCCGCCAAAATGGAGGCGTTTCGCGCACTCTACCGCGACAGCCTTTCGCGCTCCTCAATCGATGGGAGCGGTTATTGAGCGTGTAGTTGTAATTTTTTCAATCTCCCACAGCTTTTCTTCATTTTGATACTTCTGGAAGGATCACTTCGCTCCTCTTGTAACTTATATCCGTCTTAGTTGCATTTCTGTTGCGCTTTAGATTTTTAGAATCTTATATTTGCAATTTTCCGCTGTTTTACTGTGATGAAAAATGTAAACGCAATCAAGTTAGAGATTTAAGAAGAAACTTTGCACTCTTAAATCAAATTGGAGACATTTCCAACACAGTGTTTTCTTTTCAAACTTTTGAAACCAAACTGGACATTTTGAAATCAAGTTCGACATTTTTCAGATCAAAATGGACACCCAAACCAAACCTGGCAAATTCCAAATCAAATTGGATGGTTCAATCTAAATTCGACAGCTTTCAAACCAATGTGAACACATTTCAAATCAAATGCGACACTTTTCTAAACAAACGTGACACTTTTGAAATCAAACTGAATATTTTCCAATAAACTAGGGATTCCTCGAATCGGTTAGAATATTTTCATTGTTCAAACGAAAAAATCACTACGACGCTTTGACATTTTTAACTTATCTGTTCCAATAAGTGAGCAAACTGAACTCTAAAATTCAAAACTCTAAAATTTTTAGGCACTATTGTACCTTCGGGACTCCAGAGGTCGAGGAGAGGTCGAAAAAAAATTTTCGCCCAGGGGGGTTGTTTGGTGATCACGAATCTGACATCCGTTTTTGAAATTTCAACCAATTACGGTAGATTACGGTAGCTACGGGTAACTAAGGCTGCCGAGGTCATAATCACCGATTTTGCCCAAACTTCCTCTAAGTGGGGGGGGGGGGTTATTTGGGGTGCTGATAACGAATCTGACGGCCGTTTTTCATTTTACGCTGGAGTTTGGGCAAAATCGGTGACCATTACCTTAGTTACTCGTACCTACCGTACCCTACCGTGCTCCAGCGTAAAACAAAATGATTCGTGATCATCACCTCAAATAACCTGCTGAGCAAAGTTTGGGCAAAAAAAAATTCGCCCTCTCCTCGTCCTCTGGAGTCCCGAAAGTACAATAGTGCCGATTTTTGCTTTAACAGGAAAAATTTGGTTCAAATCTTACCCTAGAGTACAGAAGAGCAGCAATTTTTAGCGTATCAAGTAAAGAGATTGCGCCATGCACTCGTCTAGCTTGTTGCGATTTCTAATTGTCTGAATGCAGCTCACTTAAAACATCACATTGAAGAGGTATGTGTTTTCTACAATCGTTTTTGATGCACCGTTGATAACTGTGTAATTCTAGGCAAACAGAATTGTTGCTATCAATCAAATCAAAATCGCGACATCGTGGACGAATGACGCCACCTCTTCTTGTAGCACTAAAAAATTGCTGCATTCCTGCATTTAGAATGAGTGTTGAACCGATTCAGTTCAGTTTCTTTAAGCTTCAAGTGGCTGATATCGAGGTTGTAAGCTGTCATAACGATGTTCTGTTGCGATCAAAACTCTAGCGCCAGGCGGGACTCGAACCCGTACCTCCTTCTGACCGGGCAGGAATGCTCTATGCCTTTACATCACTGGCGCCGTTTGACCGAGAAAAGTTTTGAACCATTATTTCTCCTTGAAAAATAAAAATTTTATAAAATTTCATACAGTACGTTCACTTACTGGAGAAAATGGCTTTAAAAAATTCTAAGCAAAGCCATAATAAATTTCCTAGAATAAAAAATAATTCCAGTCTTTCTGGAGAGTCTCTAGTTTACTCTGCAAGACGCAAGATGGCAAGTTTGATTTCAGAAGCGCTAAGCATGCCTCGAAGAGTGTCAAATCTGATGTGAAAAGTCTCCGATTTGACGAGAAAATGGAGATCGATCCCAATGGACGGCGAGGGGAGCACCTTGCAGGATCAGGCCATGGTGTTGGAGACTGTTCGGCTTTTCTAGAATCCCTCTCCAACCAGAATAAGGATAAAGGACGGCGTTACTCAATCCATTTTGGGATGCGCCATGCATTCTTAGAATTGGCCATATCCAGCACTCCACTTCCAAATCGCAAACCCGACTAGGATAAGGATAAAGGATAAAGGACAGCGTTACTCAATCCATTTTGGGATGCGCCACGCATTCTACTTCTACGGGACTTATCCTTCCCAAATAAGCCAGTTACCAACTCAGCGACCTCTGAGGGATGGAGGGCTTGGTTGGTCTAGGCGGGAAATCCGAATTATTGCTAATTTTCCATTAAGCTCCAAAAAAGGTCCTCTGTGGTGCATTCGTCCTACTATCGTTGCCAACTTCAATTTCATAGCAGCAGGTCAGTTCAACAGCCTGCGTCAGTGCTGTGTAGCTCTGGTGGAATCCCTTGTAAGACTGCCACAAATGTCGTCAAATTAGTATTTCATGCCACGCTCGTGTACTCCACTTCAGAGCTGGACCACATTTCAAGGATTTCTGACTGGAGCCAGATTCATCAACGACTTACAGCAATTTAACAGAGAAAATACAGTCGAAATCCCTGATAGCGCGGCCGAAATGTTTTACGATACCGCTTGATAGGTCGCGCTATCAGGGATTTCCCAACACCGCTAAATGCTCTGATTATATTTTTGTTCAAATTGGAGACTTTTCACGTCAAAATAGAGTCTTTCTGTTTGAAATCAAATTGAACATCTTCCAAATCAAAACGAGCACTTTCCATATTGAAGTACAGAGCCTCTCCAAAAAGGTTAGAATATTTTTCTTCAAAGAGAACTGCAGCATGAGTTTTTCCTGTGCACTACGAGTTGTACGGTATAGTTGCCAGGTCGACTACAAGTAACTTAATCTTCGATAAATTGCTTAATCTCTTTTCGTTATTACTATTCATGTACGGGTGCAGAGTAGTGCAGTCGGAAGACGCGCCGGCTGTCTTGTGCACCCCGGATCGAGGTTCTTGGTTTAAGTACTGCTCAAACCAACCAACCCTTCCATCTCTCTGGTTTCTGCTAAGCTAGGATTGTACCTGAAAGAGCCTTTGTCTAAGAATATAACACTACCTAAGACTATCGCGTTGCGTAGCGTGGAATCCAGAGGACGAGCTAGGAGTGGCACGACTCACGCAAGTGAGAGAAGGCCTCCGGAGTTCCGAGCTTCGCCGACGTTCGCAGATCAGAGACGTTGTCGCGTGGCCATGTTGTCGAAAATTAGGTGGGCCGGCCACGTAATGCGCTTCGTAGACACCCGCTGGACGAGAGCCGTCACCGACTGGATTCCACCGGATGTCAAGAGAACACCAGGAGGCCCACCAACGCGCTGGTCGGACTTCCTCGAAAGCCCTGAACGACCGATATGACGCTCTTCATGTCCATCGAGCGAGGAGGATCCATTGGAGCGCTCTGGCACGCGACAGGGACGAATGGAGACGTTGCTGGCGCCCGCTCGAGCAATTCGATGACCAACGGAACGAAAGGTGACAGGTGACAAGACTATCGCTACGGATCTTGCAGGCCTCGTTCAGCCTTGTTACACAATCCCGCTGTTAGCCAGATAGTCTCTCCTTCAAAACCAGTCGATAGCTCCTGAATTGGCCCTGGAGCGAGAGCTCTCAGTAGGCGAGTTCCTCCGAAGTCTTCTTCTACAGGGTGCGTAAAAAGTATTGACGCAATAAACGTAAACGTTGGAAAAAACAGGACATTGTAAAATTTAACAACTTGTATATAAAATGTCAACAATGATTTAGCGAACAGAATAGCATCACTCGTATTTTATATGGGCTTCTTTGCTGCGAATGCAGGGGCGAAGACGCCGAGGAAATGCATCGACGGTGCGCCGCAAGCAGTCCATGTCGATTTCGTTCCATGCTTTGACCAGATCATCCTTCACTGACTTCATACTTTTGTGGGAAGTAGCGCAAGCCTTGTTCTCCAAAACTTTCCATATCGAGTAGTTCAGTGGATTCAAATCCGGTCTATACAAAGGTCATTCCTCTGCCGAATTGAAGTCCTTCAAGTTGGCGCGGCACCAGTCCTGTACAATCCTCGACTCTGCGTAGGAGTCTAATTCTGCTGGAAGACATACGTCTTACTCTCGAGGTGGGATTCGAGACAAGAAACCAGTGGCTTCTTTAGGACATCTATACGGATAGTTCTTTAGATTTATCCTCACTCCTGTATGCACGAAAACGAGAGGCGCTTGTGATAAATGCACAAACCATGATTCTGGCCGGATGCGCCTCCCTTGCAGCGAGCCTTCCGCTAGAATTAGCACTTTGGAGGTCCTTAAAGAGTATGTAACACATCAACCAGTTGAATGCACAAAACCATCAAGTCACTGAAGGTCAAAGCATGGAACGAAACCGACGTGGACTACTTGCGGCGCACCGTCGATGTCTTTTCTCGTCGTCTTCGCCCCTGATTTCGCAGCAAAGAAGCGCATATGAAATACAAGTGACGCTATTCTGTTCGCTAGATCATTGTTGACATTTTGTATATAAACTTGCTAAGTTTTATAATGTGTTGTTATTTCTAACGTTTAGGTTTAGTGCGTCAATATTTTTAACGCACCCTGTAGACAACTTGCCCAGAGCGCCAAGTAATTCTTGGGGAGGCACGAAGTAAAACAGCCTCATTTAAAGATTGGTTTGCTTTACTTCTGCCCTGGACGGTGGTGGACCACTTTTGTTGAAGTGCTGTCTACTTTTCTTACAGTAAAAAAGGGCATCCATTGAGCAACGCCGTGACGCCCATTCCCAATGAGCCGTTTAGTCTTCGATCAGTCCTCTGCGGTAGGTGACTGTGAGATAGAAATGTCACAGTGGTAGTAAAGAACTAACCATAAGGCCCAGAAAAGCATGAGCCTGAGCTAGAACTCATCGATCGATAGCTGGTCCAGTTGGGTGACACCGGAGCGCCGCAGTGTTCAACCGTGCCGTCTATGACCTATATCTTCTGGTAGAGACGAACTCCTGCCAAAGCGGCTAGTACCGGTTCCCTCCCGTCTGCAGAAGTCTCGTCGACGAGGGCCCATCCGGCGGACGTCTTCTGCTAGTCGATAGGATTCGACGGTCTTCATCGCCTTCTTGTCGACTCCACGTTCACGATCCACGTGTTCATCGACGGCCGTAGGTCATATATCGACGTTGGCGGCGAATCTCGACGAGGTGCTCATTTCACGCTCGGCCAACGTAGTGTGCGGTTGCACTTCCGATTCCTCCATCTCTTCCTTTGTCCTCTATTTTCATCCTTTGGCCAGACTGATGGTCATAGCCGGCTACTGCGACGCGCGCGCCATGAAGCGGCCACTTCCTACTCGTCGCGACCTCACTGGGACGTCGGATGGGTGCTCTGGAGCGAGGTGGCCTTCACGGAAGGCAGCTGGGGCTGTAGGCATTTACCCGCATACGGTACCTGGACGTTTGCTTTGTCCATCTCTCCGTAACAACTGTACTGTGCTGAGAGTGGATCCTAAAGGCCTTGCTGTTCGCGTAATCTTCGGCTTCCGTCCCAAACTCTGGCTCAGAATCTAACTAGACACAGTCTCCAGCAGCCCTTAGACACTACAGATTCCCAAACGTGATCGCTGGCAGATTCCTTTCAAAATGAAGTACAGGTTCCCACAGTTCTCCCTAAGCGTCAAAGCAGCTGCGTTTAGGAACTTTAACGTTAACCAAATTTCTTGATACCCTGTGGTCGTTTTTCTCATTCTCTAAGCTCGGTTTGATTCTTAAGGAACAGGCTTTGGTGAAATACCAGACAACAGAACCAATCTAGACAGGACAACTGTGCTCCTTCCCATGCTCCAGCACCGTCTCCCCGGGTTAGTTCGAAAGCTTTAGGAGGAGTATTAAATAGTTTTGAAAAGGGGTTGGGGTACGAACTAGGTGCTTGACTCCACCATGGCTCCTGATTTTTCTCGAGAATCCTCTGCCCAGGCCGCTTCATGTCGTCAAGGCTTCTGGCTGACCTCAAATGGAATTGAGCTCAGATTGAAGCCTAAAGTTGGCTTCGTTCATCTAGATTAGGATTGCAACGAGCCCTCGAGCCCTTATGTACCGGGTTTCCACTAGGCTCTAACACTTTATTATTATTGACTACACGAGCATGCTCACGAGGGTTACAGCAACAGCTTCTGTAAAACAATTTGCCGAAAGCCAATTAGAAATAATAACTTGGGAGAGACGAAATTGTTGATATTGTAAAGTGACTACAACTGAAAATAAACGGGGGATGGCGGTGGTCTCCCATAATAGGACTGTACCCAGAAAATGGCTGCACCACCCCATCACTGATTTTTTTTTTCGTAAGTCGCTGCCTCTCTTTAGAAAATTCAAGGAGTACATTGATGGGGTGTAGAGCCGTTCCTCTGAAATTGGTCCTCCAACTAGTATTTCTCCCAGAGTTCTTGAATTTTCTGGAAAGAGGTAGCGACTTATGGCGAGAACCAGGGAAACAGACCAGCATGATTTGGCCTTTGGTGGAAAGGCAGCGTCACTGTGAGTGTTGCTGGAATCTCACGAATCGTTAGTGGTACCATCTACCAAACCCTCAGTTGATTTTATCCGAGAGCTTCACCTGGGGCCAGTCAACGGTTTACAGCAATCTAACGGTGAAAATACTGCCAAAATCCCTGATAGCGCGGCTTATCAAGCGATATTGTGAAACATTTCGCCGCGCTATCAGGGATTTCGGCTGTATTTTCTCTGTTAAACTGCTGTAGGTCGTTGATGAATCCGGCCCTGTTGGTAGCGAGTGGTAAGATATATAAGTATTACTGAAGGTAATCACTTCATTCGGCTGCCCCTGACTGTAGCCAGCTCGATCCAGTGTGCTAGAAGATCATAATACGCATCATAGAGCAGCTCTGAGGCTTCCAGTGAAGTTTCAAAGAACGATAGTGGAAGAGAACACTTCGCTGGCCAAGTTAGTGGCTTAGCTGTTCTTCAGCTCCCCTTCAGGACACTATACAGTTCAAGCTCAGGCTGCTATCCTTCGTCTAGCTTGCTGACCTAAGAGCCTGTTCATAGTCTGGGAAAGCGGCGACTGGTCGCCCGCCATACGGAGCATAGATGTAGACTTTTGCTGGACAATCGGTTGGCATCCATCAATCCGTATGCCTTACATGGGCACTGTAGTCGCTGCCATCATGCACTACGGACGGGTCCTGTATGAGCAGCTTGAAACCAATGGCTATTGCAATAAAACTGACAGAATTCTGGTAGCCTTGCGATAGGAGTAGCTGGAAAGATCGTTGTATACATGTGACCAACCTTTCCACCCTTGCGAAATTCAAAGATCATCGCTAACTTGGGATCACGTCGGTTAGCCTTAGCCCAGATCAAGTTTGAAACCACTTTATATTGGCATTGACCAACAGTCTGGGTTCCATGCATCATCACCCGATGGGTGGTATAGTTGTGCTCGAACGAATATACTCGGATGATTATTCGAATAGTTGTACGAATAGTCGAACATTTCTAGATTTCCGAATATTCGACTTTGGACATCGTCGGTTTTAAAAAGTAGAATATTCGCTCAAACTTGCTGATCATGAATCTGACATCCGTTTTTCGCATTATTTATTTATTTATTTATTTATAATTGCACAAAGGTGCGCACAGTAAACAGGACCTTGGAAAACAAATCGATCAGTTACAACTAATTTACGTAAAAAAAACAATATGATGTCACTATGCAACGCAATTTGGCCAATGCGTTTGCATAGTGACATCATATTATGCTGGAGTATGGTAGGTTACAATAGGTACAGGTGTCCAAGGTCATGGTCACCGATTTCGCCCAGACGTCGGCTACAGGGGTCATCTGGGGTACTGATCTCGAGTATGGTATCCGTTACTGTTATTACTTTGGGGTACGGTAGGTTGGAGTAGGTACGGGTAAGGAATACTTCAGAATGGGTTTGAGCTAAATCGGTCACCGTAGCCTTAGTCATCCGCATCTACCGTAACCTACTGTACTCTAGCGATATACGCAAAACGGATGTCAGATCCGTGATCAGCACTCCAAATCCCCGGACGAAGTTAGGCAAAATCGGTAACCATAAGCTTAGCCACCTGACCTATCGTATCGTAACCTACCGTACTCCAGCGTAATACGAAAAACGGTTGTCAAGTTCGTTATCAGCACCTTATGTAGCCCTGGGCGAGAAGTTTGGGCGAAAAAAAATCGAAAAAGCCTCTTCTCGAACTCTGCACTGGTGGAAGTACAATAGTGCCGAATAAACTTCAAATCTTCGTGCACAGAACTTGGCCGGGATTCATCAACGATTAACCCGTGGGTATATGGGGTAGAGATACCCACGATGAAGCCTGCGTCTCTGGCTCTTACCTTATCTCTACCTGACTCTTATCTTATCTCCACTCCTTATACCCCGTATACCCACGGGTTTAATTGTTCATGAATCGGGCCTCTTGATTCGACCGATATATTCGACAATTCGAATATTCGAATGAGCAAAAAAATGGGTCCTATTCGATTCTCGATTATTCGAAAGAACTGATGACCGAATAAATTCGCTCGTTCGTTCGTTCAAAAATGTTCGACATCGAATTTGTCCATTCATTCATTCATTCGTCCAATAGATTTCTCAAAAGCACAACTGTAGTGGGTGGACTATCGAACAAGCGTAATTTGTGTGCCCGATAATTTTGTTGCTGGATTAGTCGTTATGACTCAGGAAATGTCTGAATAAAATCACTGCATCGGCCTATAATCGTTTTTTCAGTTGTTCTCATTTTTTCTTGTTCTCCGCAAAGCGTATCTTTGGCGCACCAGCGGCGTAACATTTTCTGGTTCTGACGGATTTTGTTGAGTTGAGGTGTGTCTGGATTTCTGTCTGTGGAAGAGCAACATTACCAACGACTTCCTTCAATAACCAGAATCATTTGCAGATGATCCCATCGTTTGCCTCTTCGCCTGTGTTCGATATGTCGACCGGAATCTACTATGCGACGGGGGCAACGGCTGTTATCCCGACACCCGCCTACGAGCTAATACCTCATAGAGTATTCGTCGGCGGTTTCCCAGCTAGTGTACGTTGCTTTAACAGATGTCTTGAGATTTGTTCGGAGTGAGAGGTAGCACAAGAAGACCTGATGAAGTCGTGGGCGCAGTACGGGTATGGGCGTGCAGACGTCGTAGGCCTGAAAATTTTCAACATTCAGCTGCTGTAGGACAGAATACTTTGCTCTCCTAGCGGAGGACCACCTCCAAACTACAATTGTCCTAGAATAGTGAGCTTCAGCATAAAGAAGAGGAATAAAAATTCGTCGCCATAAGGGTCTGTTCATACTTCGACGAGCGACAAAAGCGATAGGAGTGACGGACGTAGTGTGGTGCACGTAAATAATATGGGACCACGTTCACACGTTCTAAACTACCATAATCGGCCGAATATCCAAAAATGGATATAATGTTCGTGATAAGGACTCCATATTACCCCCTTAGGCTCAATAGTGCCGCTTCAGATTTACCCTTGACAGTCGAATACTCAAGGGAGCGTACACTCATGTCATGACGAACCATCGTCATCAACTTTTCGAAAGATATCTCTGCACCCCTATCGTCAATAAAAAATCTCTATATGTAAGATTTTAATTGGTCGGCTCAGAGCAATTTCAAGACCAACGTGCCGCCGTCTAGCGATACGATAGAATATGACGGTGGCCTATACTCGCTGACCTACCGGGACTGCAGTAGCTACTTGCTCATCATCACTAGTGTGTCTATTTCATTAGTACACCTTCGACGAAGCAGTAGGGTACAGCTGGACTTGTACATGATCGGCTGCTCTTCTTTGATCATGTGAGACATATGCCGGGTGACATAAGATTGACTGGACAGCAATTCTCGGCTTGTGGACTGTTGCCATCATATGCTCTTCTAATTGCTTTATTATGTCTAGTTGGGAAAGTCCACTCCCCATGTAGCCAAGGGTCCTATAAAAAATCAGCAGAAAATACAAAGTGTCGCATGTAGAGGGCAGCTGATGAAAATATCTCACTAAACATGTACTTCTCAGCCTATAGTGAAATACATGCATAGGAAAAGTTGGGCAGATGATTGATATCAAACAAGGAATAAACACTAAAAATACAAAATTACTTCGAGGTCAAGGAATCGAACATTCGACCCTGTGCCTACGATGCGCCGGCACTACCACTGAGCCATCCAGCTGTTTGCCTTGACGTCTTTCACCATCTCTCTTATCTCCACGTGCAACATGCACGTACGTGTTCGATGCTGACAGTGCAATATAGTGCTGCGCGTTCAGGGGTCCTAGCTTCTTGGCTTCAAGGACTTTGCAAAAATGAAACATCTCTTCCTACTAAAGGGTGGAGAATCTCACCGTGTTAGAAAGCATTCAAGCGAAACGCAATCAATCGAGTGTAAATTGCAAAACTTCAAGCGAGTGCATGGCGCACTTCATACCGCTCATCACCTGTGTCACCTGTCGTCCCGTTGATCATCGACTTGCTCGAGTGGGCGCCAGCAGCGTCTCCATTCGTCCCCTTCTGCGTGCCAGAGCGCTCCAATGGATCCTCCTCGCTCGAGGGACACGAAGAGCGTCATAGTGGTCGTTCAGGGCTTTCACGAAGAAGTCCGACTAACGCGTTGGTGGGCGTCCTGGTGTTCTTCTGACATCCCGCGGAATCCAGTCGGTGATGGCTCTCGTCCAGCGGGTGTCTGCGAAGCGCATTATGTGGCCGGCCCACCTAATTTTCGACGACTTGGCCCATGCGACTGCGTCTCTGATCTTCGAACGTCGGCGAAGCTAGCAACTACGGAGGCCTTCTCTCACTTGCGTGAGTCGTGTCAGTCCGAGCACCGTCCTCTCGATTCCACGCTGCGCGACGCTGATCGCGTGCTCATCCTGCTTTCGTATAGCCCAGGTCTCTGAGGCATATGTTAGGGCAGGAAGAACAGTGGAGTCGAATATGTGGGCGCGCAGTCGGACGTTCTTCGTCTTCTTCGCGACTTCTTCGACGCTCTTAAAAACTCGCCAAGCCGCTCGTTTCCTCCTGCTCAGCTCTGGTGCTAGGTCGTTGGCCATATTGACTTCGCGACCCAGATACACATAGCTGGAGCAGATATTCGTTCCGTTGAGCGAGAATGCTGCATCAGAAACTGGTCCGTTCCTCATGAACATCGTCTTCGTAAGATTCAGCTGCAATCCAACATTCCCACATACACGATCGAAGTCGGCCAGCATTCGCTCCGCTTGACTGATGCTCGGTGTTATGAGCACGATGTCGTCAGCGAAGCGAATATCGCTCATATGTCAGAAAATTTCTATTTTCTTAAGCTTTCATATGAGCGCTTAGCTTGTTTAGTACCTTTACTGTGAGCAAAGTTATCACCTTTCAAACAATGTATACATTCTTTGAGACACCCAGTGGACTCGCAGGGGTCACCTTGTAGCACAGCACGGTGTGTTCTACCAACACCATGAACTGTGCTAGAGCATTTCTGATGTAATTGGACATACATGTGCCTTCTTACTAGGGCAAATATCAACTGAGAGCAAGGCGACCCCCTCCCCCCCCCCCCCCCACCCTGAGCCGATTTACGCCCGAGATTCTTTAGGAATTGGATTTCTCGAGATCACAGCAAAAAAAAATGTAGTCCATCTCGAACTCTTCCTGCTGAAAACAAATTCAAAACTTTGAATTGATGACTTATACCTTCCTAAGAGACCGCAGTCATGGTCTTCAAATAGTGAAAGACATTTTTTCCTCTCTGGAATACATAACAGTGTGATGAAAACCTTCGAATATTATGAAATGGTCGAAAAAACCAGGACTGTAGTAAGGAAAGTAATTAGAACTGTAGAATAGGGCACTATTGTACTTTCGGGACTCCAGAGGTCTAGGAGAGGTCGAAAGAAAATTTTTCGCCAAACTTCGCTTAGAGGGGTGGGGTCATTGGGGTGCTGGTCACGAATTTGATATCCGTTTTCGAAATTTCGGCCAGTTACGGTAGGTTACGGTTTACTGGTGGCTAAGGGTGTCGAGGTCACAACCACCGATTTCGCCCAAACTTCGCATATGGCGGTTATTTGAGGCGTGATCACGCATCTGTCATCCGTTGTTCGTTTTACGCTGGTGTACAGTAGGTTACGGTAGGTAGCGGTGACTAAGATATAGCAACCTATTTCGTTTGAATTTGGCCCAGTAAGGAACGCTTGAGAATATCTGAACAAGTATCTTAACTTTGCACAGCAGGCGGCATCTAATCAGCTTCTAAGAGGTTCGCGTCTGTCCTGCGCACCAATCTCTGGGACGATCTGCCACTTCCCGGTTCCTATATTCCGAATAGCCACTGGTGACGGCTCACCCAGCGCGCTCTATGGTATTTCCTCTTGGTCACACAAGTTTCATACAATTCAACCGTGACCCGAAACCCTCCAACAATTTGGGTGCTTCTTCGCAAATACTCGCAGCAAACATCGCGGAATATTGTTCTACCGTAATCCACCGTAATCGGCTGAAACTTCAAAAACCGATGTCAGATTCGTGATCAGCGCCCCAAATAACCCCTCCCCCTAGGCGAAGTTTGGGCGAAGTCGGTGATTATGACCTCAACAGCCATAGTCGCCGGTACCTACCGTAACCTACCGTAATCGGCCGAAATTTCAAAATTGGATGTCAGATTTGCAATCAGCACCCCAAATTACCCCTCCCCCCTAGGCGAAGTTTGGGCGAAGTCGGTGATTATGACCTCGACAGCCATAGTCGCCGGTACCTACCGTAACCTACCGTAATCGGCCGAAATTTCAAAATTGGATGTCAGATTTGCAATCAGCACCCCAAATTACCCCGTAGGCGAAGTTTAGGCGAAAATTTTTTTCGACCTTTCCTCGACCTCTGACTCCCGAAAGTACAATAGTGCCTAGATTAGTATCAGCATGACCTTCTACACTTGTTTGTACATTGGATCGCATGGTGTCAGCGACTAGTGGATGCTCTTAGAAGAAGGGTTATCAATGCGGAACGAGTCCAAATAGTGTGAAATCGATTTTTTCTTACCGTATACGTAGCGTCGGGTTGAACCTGTTAGAACCTGTTGGGAACTTGACTGAGAATCGGCGAGACGCCTGAAATATTGATCTCGGTGGGCGTCCTTGGCAGGCTTCCAAAATTCCTGATCGTGTCAGAATTTCTCGGCGTTCGACATGGGGTCACGATCCGGCTGGAACCCTGTACATCATAAGTCACTTGTTTTCGGCTAATTTAGACCGGAAATCTTTGATTTTTAATATTTAATCAAATTTCAGACGTAAGGGCGATGGTCTCTCCTTCGCTTTAGTATTTGTTCTGATTCAGCTGGCGTTTAGACAACTGAGCTGGAGCTGCGGGAGCATTTCGAGCAGTTTTTCACCATCAAAGAGGTGAAAGTGATACGAAGCGCTGATGGAGTGTCCAAGGGCTATGGCTTTATCACATTCGACACGGATGACGAAGCGGACACAGTTCGCGGAATGGTCAGTCACCTAATTACCGTCCATAGTTCCGCAATTAAGCTGCTAAAAAGTTCTTTCAGTCTCCTGATAAGCTGGAGTTCAAAGGTCGCAAGCTGAATCTTGGACCGGCTCTGAGACGGATGTCGCAGCGCTATTCTACCGGTACGTTCGTTTTGTTATGCAGTGCCGGCATATATTCATAGAACCGAATCTGACGTGCAGTCTTACCAGAAGACCGCCCCATCGGTAGGCCGTTAAGGCTGAGGTCATGTAGTATATCGACAAAAGCGCCTCTATAACAGAAACGCGACCCTCAACACGGGGCCTAGCTGCAATCCTGCTTGATGGTGGCCGCTCTTAAACGATTTTATGTGAAATGTGTTCAGTATTGAAACGTTGGATCAGTCATTCCATAGGAAATAACTACATTTAAAAAATTCAAAATAACTATCATAAAGAGTATATAATTCTATGCTAGGTCGAGACATTCGCGAATAATTAGGATGTGAAGTACATGCCATTGTCTGTGTCCAGACATTTCAATTGATTGGTAGTGTCTTCACCTGTTTTATTTTTTATTACAATGATGTTCTTTGTTTTATCTGCTGGAATATGATCCGTTCTCGGAGCAAATGTAGTAATTCGGTTCACTCTTACTAGATTGGCACCGAGAACGGCACTTTAAGGTTCCCCTTCCGACTAGGAACTCGGAAACTGAGCCTACCTGAGCAGCTAGGTTGGTATAGTTTACCTATTTCTATGTGTTGTTCGCTATTTATTGTGTTTTGTTATGCCGTGAAAGGTTGAAGCGGTCACCACCAACTAGGATTGCACCGGGCCTGAACTGAGCAGAGTTAGGCCTATGTTATACTCCCGCGGGAGCATCCGCGGAAGGGCGGGAATCGCGCCGAGATCCCTCACCTGGCCAATCGCCGCGTCCCGCCACGCCCGCCGTCCGCGGTGCACCCTTCTTCCACGGACGTTCCGCGGATGCTCCCGCGGGAGTATAACACAGGCCTTAGGCCTCTGTTATACTCCCGCGGGAGCATACGTGGAACGTCCGCGGACCAAGGGTGCACGGCGGACGGCGGGAGTAGCGGACCGCGACGAGTGGCCCGGCGCTGGGTCCCGACGCGATTTCCGCCCATCCGCGGAAGCTTCCGCGGGACGTCCGCGGACGGACGGTGCACCGCGGACGGTCGTCGTCGTCCCGGGGCGGCTAGCGTCGCATCGGAGCGCGTTTCCAGCGCCGAACCCCGCGGGACAACAGCCTTCCGCGGTGCAGTGCGCCGCGGACGGCTGCCCTCCCGCGGGCGGGAAGTATAACACCCCTCTCGTCGTCTGTCGGCGGCGATCCGCGGATGACGGGCGTGGCGGGCCGCGACGAGTGGCCCGGCGCGGGGTCCCGATGCGATTTCCGCCCATCCGCGGAAGCTTCCGCGGGAGTATAACAGGGGCCTTAGGCGGGGTTTATACTTTGACGCCCGGGGACGCGGCGTGGTGAAATCTCTCCGTATTGTTAACCTTCATAACTTGTTGTCGCTCCGCGGCCGAAGTGTGAATCCTTCCGGCGCAATGATACCACGGGGGGGGGGCAGCCCATGGGCTTCGGCCAACTTAAGCGTAGCAGTCGGATATGGTGACGTGGAATTTTTCACATTGCACGCAAATTGACGCGTACGTACGTGTAATGCAAGTTGCAGCGAGAGGGGCTTAAGTCAAACGGGTAAAAACTCGTTCACACGTGGGCTGGCTACCTCACAGTAGCATTGCGCCATCCCTCATTACGGCAGATTCGCGCAATACGGGGTGCACCCTTATGACGATGAATTTTTCTTTCTTTTTCATACTAGGGCTCGCTATTCTAGCACCATCCTAGTGTAGAGATGGGCATCCGCTAGGAAAGCGAAGTATTCTACCCCATCGCAGCTGCATATTGAAAATTGTCAAGCTTACAGAGTACTGCACCTCACCCCATTACCGTATTGCGCTAGCAGGTTAAATGTGATATGTAGAAGCCCCTCGAAGGGCCTGCTCATACTTCGCGACAAGAGCGACTCGTCCCCCATGCAAAACATGGATATCGATTAAAACCGAGTTCCGGCGGTGTCGCTCCAGTCGCTGCTGTCGACTGTTCATAGTTCCGCGCGCTGCGCTCTCGTCGTCCGTGCAAAACATGCCTATCGATTAAAACCGAGCGCAAGAAAGAGTTCGAGTGTTCAAGATCAAATGAAAACCATTCGAATGCCTATTCGAATAGGTCATTTGAGAACAACTATTTAGCGAAGACACAGAGTGCAGTGCGCCTTCCACCGCCTGATCTACTGCGTTTAGGAAGAGCGCTCAACCAGAATTCCGAAGTTTGAATTCGTTTTGTGTCAAAAAGGGAGTAATACTTTCTAATAATGCAACGGAAGCTTCCTAGAACGCAACCAGCTGATTATATTAGATTTATTACACGAGGGCAGTCGTGCGTTAAATAAAGGATAAAGGATAAAGGACGGCGTTCCTCAACCCCTTCTGGGATGCGCCAGCGCATTCTACTTCTACGGGATGTCGTGGAGGCGACATGAATGCGTATTGGGCCATACAAAGACTTGCGGTGGCCAGCCGATGAACAAGTCAGCGCTCTATCCTTCCCAGACAAGTCTGGTACCAATTCACCGACCCGGAGGGATGGAAGGCTTGGTTGGCCTGGGCGGGAAATCCGAACCAGGAACCTGATATCGGGTGCACGCGACAGTCGCGCCTCCTCCGACTGCGCTACACGCGCCCAGTCGTGCGTTAACACAACCAATCGAAGAACACAACATAAAACCGTGGACGAACACTCACCAGCTTAAACAACAAAAACAATTCAGAATATTAAAAGCACGGAAGATAGATAGAAAAGAAATAACTGAGAAACAAATAAGACAGCTGGGAAACTAGGGGCTCAAATGACGCTGAAGGAATTATTTGAAAGCAGCCAAATGAGCGGGGAACCTCCCTTTTTTTCCAAGCTTAGCATATAGGGATGCAGCAATACATGCGAAGCAATACACGCCCGCAATTGAGCTTGGCCCCACCAGGGTCGTATCTGAGACAGCCAGTGCTTTTTCTTCTATACTCCAAGGTCTGCAAATCAAAATTAAGATTCCGATCGGCACTGTTAGGTATCTGATCATAGGAGAAACCTGTCTTATCACGACTTCTGGTAAAGCTGTTCTGAACACTTTCAAGCACTTTAACGCTTTTTCTTAGATGAGGATTAAACACGGGAGTATCCTATTCCAATAAAGGCCTTATGTAAACTTTTTTATACTCGAAGGAACACAGTTGAATTCGTGTTTGAAAGAGATCGAAACATATTATACATTGCGATTGAGGATTTATTTGCCAATGCAGCGCACAGTTTATCAAAACTGAGATCCCTCGTATTTGAAAACCCCAGATCCAGAACTCTGTTTACCACTTTAAGGGAGACACCACCAACAGTGTAAGGATACCTGTTACTTTTCTCCAAGTAAAGGACTCTACATTTATTCTTAGACAGCGGCAGACCCCATTCTTACATCCACCAACTAAATACTTTATCAACCGTTGCTTGGAGAGCTTGGAATTTTGCTCCAAGTTACCCACTCTATCGTAAACCTTGAGGTCGTCCGCAAACGCACAAAGTTTCGCTGGATCATCTAAAAGTAGGTTAGTAGGTGACAGTACGCCGCCTTGTAGCAGACCACAACCGGTAGGCCTAGCTTCTGACAACGAGTTATTAACACGAGCAATATATTGACGATCATGTTTCGCTGTTTCGTTGCAGACTATGCAATTGCTACTCCAACTGGACTGGTACAGTCACCCACTTATGGTTACACTTATTCTTTCCCACCGCAGCCACCTTTTGTTATGGTCAACACACCACAGGTAGCCCTTACCAAACGCTGGAGACATTTCGTCAATCGTGGTCATACAAAGTTTAGGCGTACGTGTATACTCCCGGTTCTCCTGTTCCTCAGGCGATGATCTATCCAGTTGCTGCTCCTGCGAACAACAACACTGAGCAGCCTGCCAATGGCGGCAGCGGAAATGGAACAGGTAACAGGCGACCGCATCGTGCTTTTGTAGGAAGATCACACCGTCGTTTGCTGACCGTAGGTTCTTCTCCGGACGGCTCACCTACTCGCAATCAAACGACTGGACCTAACGCTGAAGTAGTGGTGCCGGTGGCGGCGAAGGTGCCAGCAACACCGCCGGCGACTGCCGCCAGCTCGTCCGTGTCCGTGGTCGCTGCGCCTGCACCTGTGCCCGTGCAGCAGCCACAGGCCTGCATCCAGTATCCGGTCTATTTGCAGCCGCAGGCACCGCCGACACCTGTGAGTCTGGGTGGGTGCTAAAGCGTTGCTGTTGGTGAAAGCAGCGAGTTCAGGTTACTCCGACGGTCGTTGCGCACCCCCGTGGGTCGCCCACAAACATTTACAATTCGCAGATGACTTCGATGCCGTCAGCCCCATACTTCTCGACCCCGGACGGTCATGGAGTGCCTTACCAGCAGGTATGACGCCTCGTTTGGTCTAAAGAAACGTTCTCTGGAAGCGACAGCTTTCTAGACATTCTACTACAATAATACGCCGATGGCGGCCGCTGGTGATGCGGCAAACATGCAGATGATGTACGGCAATGGAACTGCGCCGGCCGGCACCCCTCTCTACGGTGCTGCCGACTATGTGCCACCACCAACTCAACAGCCACACGACTCACCACCAATCGCTCAAGGCCTCTTCACTCCATCGCCGCATCACGGAGGATCTCCACAGGTGGTGTATGAGGTAGATGTATCTACTCAGACTAGGATTCATATTGGGCTACTACGGTGTTTTCTAATTCGGAGATCATTGTCAATTCCTTATTTATTGATTTATTCATTAACGTGCGACATGAACACGTGAAAATCAATGCGTATGACTACAAATGATGACCAAATGCTCCAACAAATAGGTCACGTACCTAGTGGGATCTCGCTCTATGCGTGTAGAAGGAAATCCAAAATGTGTCCCAGTCAACTCTCTTATGTTCAAACCTGGTCAAATTCTGGAATTCCTTCCCTTTCCAAGCCCAACCAAAGCATTTCTTGTACGTACAGGGGTCAACACCTGGACAAGTACCCGGTTTATACCATTTTAACGTCAAATTGGACACCTTTCACGTCAAATTGGACACTCTTCTAAGCTGGCTTATGAACTTTGAAATCAAATTGAACGTCTTCCAAATCGAGACGAGTTTCTTACAGGTTAAGTCCAAGATGGTTAGAATAATTTTTTGTTCAAGGAACGCTTAGAATAACTTTTTTGAATTTTTACTTTAGCTACTGAGTGAGTGAAATAATTTTATAAAAATTTTATTTTTCAGAAAAAATAATAAAATGAATTTTGTGTTAAGGTGCAGCAGGCAGCAATCATGTCCTGACTAGAACGACTAGGTCGCGCCAAAAAGTTCAACGCAACGTTTATTTGATTAATAGTGTAAATACCGCTTACATGCAGAAAGAATAGTACATGTGTATTTTTTACAATTTTTAGTGTTGCAGGTGTGAAACTGCATGCAATCAAAAAAAATTCTATCAATCGAATGAAAATCGCAAAGTTTCGGACAGGGCATGGCGCAATCTCTGTTTTGGCAATATATTTTATAAGAGCCTCTGCTGCTCTTCTTAACAAGCTTTATGTCGTTGTTTTCCACAGAAGATGGAATTTTTTATAAAATTTCAAAATATGTGTTTTCTTATTGGGAAGTAAATTAAAACTTCAAAGAAAGTTATACTAAAATTTTCCATGAACAACAAATTATTCTATCGTTTTTGGAGAGTATCTAGTTTAATGTAGAAGAAGCTCATCTCGATTTGGAAGAGTTCTCTTTGATTTGAAAAGTCTTAGGTTAGCTTAGAGGTGAGAAACGATTCCGGCGAATGCACCCCCGAATGGTTACCGTATACCGGCTGTCTGCGCCCTCCTGCTTAGAGATCGCGCGTCGGCGTCCACGCTGTCGATTGATCGATCGATGTCTTGTGCACCCGCGAAGGCACCGCTGACAAGTGGGTCGCGGTGCAGTAGATAACGGGCTTACTTCATGGGAGGGATGTGGGGGGGTTCGGTTCCCATGCGTCGTGGCACTCTTGCATTTCAGCTGACTATCTAAGATCTTAGGAGTTTTTTTTGCGCATTGTTTCAGCCGTATGCGCGTCGCCGCTCGAAGAGCTTCGGAGTCCCCTGAGCGACGAAAGCAGCTTCCACACGAACATCTTGGATGGCACCCACCCTGGAGTCCCTTCCCTAGCGTGAACCCAGATCCGCATTCCCTGAGCCACGAAAGGTTCGCATGTGTAATGCTAGGCATGAAGGATTTCACGCGCCACCGCCAACGCACGCCTATATGGTACGGTAACCATTCGGGGGTGTGTTCGCCAGGATCGTGCTTGTGCTTAGAAGAGTGTCCAATTTGACGTGAAAAGTGTCCAATTTGATTTTAAAAGTGTCCAAATCGACGTGGAAATGCTATATGTGGATGGCGTGGGAGGCTTTTACCACATACTCGGTTAAACGGTATCGAAATGCTTGTCCTATTTTCAGCAATAAACAGTAGTTTTTTGTTCCTCCACTTTCAGAAATAATTGTTTAGCTGGAGAACAGAGCGCAATTGTCACTCTATGACTGCACTTCTGCGTTTACTAACATCATTTGTCAGCGACAGGGAATTCATAGTATATTCGATTTAGCAGCGTTCAACAGTTCCTACTATACCACTCCCGTCTTTTTGTTTTTGGCCGGAATAGGCCCCAAAAAAGTGCCGTTTTCGCCACTTTCCTGTAACTTTCGTTGCAAGGCCTATTCAAAAAACAAAGGTTGCCTTTAGAATCCAATGTGGGCGATCTATTCAGCTATGTGGGTATTATACAGTGATCTTGGAAAAGATAGATTGGAGACATATAAAACCTGGACGCTGACGGAGGAATTATCTCGAGCGATAGGAGGAGGGTCGCCGCCGTCAGGATTATAAGCCATCAGCCTCAGTGATGCCTACAGCATTGGATAGATCACCCACATTGGATTCGGATGAAAGCGTTTATTTTTTTAATAGGCCACTTTGAAGGGAGTTATGGTGTGAAACGACTGTTTTTGTTTGCGTTTATCCCGCCCAAAAACCAAAAAACAAGAGCGGTGTTGTTTTTGGGATGCGCCATGCATTCTACTTCCACGGAATATTATGGAAGCAACTTGAATTCGCGTTTGGCCTACACAAGGAGTTACGACGGCAAGCCGATGAATTAGTCTGTGGTTAATCCTTCCCAAACAGGGCTGGTACCAATCTATCGACCTCGGAGGGACCAAGGCAGAAACCTCGAATTGGGAAGCTCGTAACAGCTCTAACTGCACCACCACATACTCACTCTACTTGATAGAAGGCAAATTGTGGCTGTTTTTCTTCGATTTCGTTTATGTTAGTAACACTACTAGACAAAGTACAAAAATGGGTCATCGTGGTATTTGCATGTCTAAAGCCTTGTTTAGACTTTGTGGTGTGTCGCGACCTTATATTCATCCGCACGACTGACTTGTCATGTCTGCTGAAAAGATAGATGTTGCAGCTGAACATGGTTCTGAGCTGGGTGGCTATGTCTCGAATCAGTTGTGCAATGATCCAGTGCGACCATGTTCTGTTGTGAATGCATATCCATCCGTGTATAGCTCACGACGGCAGTGAGTGGTCGTCTTGTCAGAGCATACGCATCCATCGTTGGCGAACGATTGCTCGGCGTCAATCGGTTCGTATGCTTTGCGAGGACGGCTCTGTCGCTGGCGCAGCTGCATCACGAGCTATGAGTACTAATGTCTGATTCCTCAGACAATTTTTGGTTAGTAACCGACCATGAATTGGATTGAAACCCGTTGGTTAATAACCGACCATGAAAGTGTTTGGAACCCTGCGCCACACCCCTCGCCTCGCGGCGTGGAACAGAGCATGAAAGGGGGCGTGGCCTCCTTTCATGCTCTGTTCCAACCTTCTCACGGTCGGTTACACCAACGGGTTACAAACCAGTTAATGGTCGGTTACTAACCAAAATTTGTATGAGTCACTTTGAATGCCTAAGACTCCGTTTATACTTCGACGCCTAGCGACGCAACGCCACGTATAGTGGCCAAATGGATCGACCGCGTCGCACGATTAATATGGCCACCATATGTGGCGTCGTGTCGCTCGGCGTCGAAGTATAAACGGGGCCTAAAGGTCCATACACACTTCTGCGGCACCGCGGCGCGGCAAGTGGAGCGACCGCTACCTCCGCGAAATCCGGCGGTCGCGTTAGAGCATCGTTATAGGCAACGGGGCCGACGTCCCCATGCATGCCTCGCCGCCAGGAATGGTTTGAACCCTTCCAGCCTGCGGCACTCAGCGCGGCTTCGCCTGCGATAGCCGGCACGATAGCCCCAAGAGTGTGCATGCCCCCACCCTGCGACACGACACCTATTCTTCATCATGGCCGCGCCGCGCTGTCGCAGAAGTGTGCATGGGCCTTAAGGGCGATGCATGTGTAGTGGCCAAATTGATCGAGCGACGCGATTGATCAATTCGGCCACCACACATGGCATTGCGTCGCGCCTCGCATGTACACTAAACGCTCCTTAAGGGCCTGTTCACACTTCGCGATGAGAGCGACGGGAGCGATTGGTTGGCCGGGCAAGTCATCTGTGTCGATTTTGCAGAGCGACTGCCCGCAAAAAACGAAACGTATGGTTTGCTTGGCCGACCAGTCGCTCCCGTCGTTCCCGTCACGAAGTATGGGCGGGAACTAATTGCCGCAAAGCATGCTTCTACATCTAATCCCAACATGCATGTCGTTTGTGTGAAGGTTTCAGGAGACTGTCGGCGACACGTGGAACGCTGCTCTGAAACGGGAGTTCGAGGACTCGCCACCGAATCGAAAGGATAACCAGAGGAAGTCCATAATGTTCTGTGATGATGCGGTAAATGTCAAGGCTGTGCTGAAGGAGACGACGAGAGATCACACTGAAACACAGACGCCTCTATCCACGCCGGCTGAGCCCATCTGCGGGGATTGCAAGTTCGAAGCGCAGTCGGCGATGAATAATCGAATCTGCACGACGGGAAGAAATTCGAAGAGACCGCCGAGACGACAGAGATCGGTCGGGTTGTGCATTGAGTTATTTTACTGCATGAGTTCATCGTTCACTGTTTGTTTGTTTAGGAAATTTGCAACTAACAGCAACATTGCAGTTTACCGGGCAACCCTACCTTAACCATAACAAAAAAAAACTAGACAAACAAAGCTGAGAGAGGGAAGTGAGGTCCCTGATGTCACTTGTGGTGGTTTGTGCTGCTAGACGCTCTTTTTTGGTGCAGTGCCAAGGCGGGGGCCACTCCATACCTATTTCGAAAGACCATATGAAGTTAAACACCTACAACATAAAATACAAAACTGCTTACCTGAAGCCCTCCTGTGAATATTTCGGATCCCTTTCCTAGAATAATGCAAAAATTTCAATATAAAAGCATGCAAAGGTTCCAGCTGCTAATTCCCATTTAAATTCCCGCGCTACGTAATGCGTGCGCGTCGACTGAATCACCGTGGGCGATACGTAGAGGGACACCGGCTCTACGTATCGCCCTACTGCCTACTGATTGTTTTGCATTTATTTATTCTGTATTTCTATGTCTGAGGGGAGGGGGTCGGAAAGAATCTAATGGCTGCCTTATAATTTCATAAGGCAGTCATTAGATTCTCGAGGAATATCAGATGTGGGAGGGTGTGACTATCCCCCCCCCCCCGCCTTGGGGTTGCACCGTTTTTTATGAAGTGATAAGGGGTGCCCTTGGTAAGGGACTGTTCACACTTCGCGACAAGAGCGACAAGAGCAACTGGAGCGACGGATGTAGTGTAGTGTACGTAAATAATTGCGCATTTCACACTACATTCGTCGCGGACGGAGTGTGGAGTACGCAATTATTTACGTACACCACACTACATCCGTCGCCCCAGTCGCTCTTGGCGCTCCTGTCGCTCTTGTCGCGAAGTATGAACAGGCCCTAAGCTGCGATTGTGCTCGACTAATCCAACACGGCTTATCAATCATAGGATTAGTTATACATTGGACCCAATTGGATTATTTTCGGACTTATTCCGAATCATCCAAAAATCCTTGGTCCTGAAATTAGCGCTATCCGAATGATCCAACTATCTGAAAATTTTGCTCGGTCCGAATGAATCATTTTCGAACATCCTATGCAGATATTCCGATCTGAATCTTCCAGAAATGCGGGGTCCGCAAATTTAGCGCTATCCGGATCATCCAATTATCCGAAGAATTTCGTTCGGTCCAATGTATAGAACAAGTGTCCAGTCTCGTTCATCTATGTAGTCGTTCATGACCTATTTACCATGCTAAGGTATTAGAAGGAGCTCTTAGACAGATAGCGCCGGTTTTTCTCCTTTAGTGACTGTTTTATGAGACTAACCGCGATTATTGTTCCTAAGTATAGCTGCGAATAGAAACGACAATATAGCTACCTAATGGGACCGACGAGCCAGACGACGTACGTGATAAGGTTATGGCCATCGCATTGCGTTCAAAGATCTTTCTTCAATGAACAGTGATAAGGTTGCAAGGTTTCAGGGAGGTCGTTTTGTGCGAGCTGCACCTCGTGCAGTAATGTCGCTAAACGGTCAATTTCAGTCGATGCGTGTGACAAACGACCATCAAAAGAGTGAGTTTTATGAAGTGAAAGTTCAGAACAACGATAGAAACAGTGCTGGAAGTTCAGTGTTTTACTCATCTGGATGACTCTTAGGGCTATGTTTTACCATCGCTCAACCCCGAGCGAAGCCTGATGATAAGCTCCCATATGGATTCATCGCGTCGCACGATCGATATGGGGGCTTGTCATTAGGCTTCGCTCGGGGTGAGCGATGTATGACATAGGCCTTAGCGATGAAAAGCGTCGTTTGCCCATGTGCTGCAGTGATTGTCATCCATAAGCCAGTGAGACAAATCTATCAGTATCGTAGCTCGAAAATAGCATGAGCCAATGTGTGCTGCAGGCTGTACAAGCCCCGTTACACACCCTCTGCAATTAAGCTGGACCTCTATTCTTGGGAGCGAACTACTCCTCCTAACGACTGGTTCGGTAGCTCGGCGTATGACTTCGACGGACAGGCGATGGACGATCCTGAGGGTAGTTGCGGAGAGAGCCGACGAGGGGGACTTCGTAGCGACATAGTGCGTCTAGTCTAGTAGTGAATGATCGGCGCTAGCGGGCCCAAGCGAAGCGACAATGGAGTAATCCGGGCTGCTACGGTCGGTGGCCAGACTGCGGAAACGATTGCCGACGGCACTGGCGAACGCCACGGACAGCTGACATGCCTCGGGCGCAGGGAGCACGCACCTCTGCGGCCGGACGTACCCGACCATGTATGACGCCCAATAGTAGTACGGAAGACACACCACTCAGGGGCTTCCATCTCTATGGTCATTTAGCATGGACAAAGCACTGAACTGAAAGCACCTATCTAAAAGGGCTGGAGCACTTACCACAACCATAGGCGTTTTTAATTATAGTTAATTATGCATAGAATCAAGGTAACCAATATCTTCTCAATTGGCTAGAAAGGTTGTTCATAGTTCACAGTGCCAGCGGTGGATTTGACAAGTTTCTAAGTGAAAAATGCATATTTTGCCGGGTGATCGCCTGGAATTAATCGATTCTCATGCTTTGCACCGTCGGCTCAGCCGCTTCCGTCGATGGCTTCACTCGCTTACAAGATCGCAAATCTGTGGGGATCAACCCCTTTTAGAGAAATTGCGTCTCTCTCCAATGTCATATCCTTTCTCTTACTAGGGAAGGGTTTCGACCTCTCATCAAACTTCATGTTGAGGCCAAGGTCATTAGAAAGAGATCTGAATGCTGATTACGAATATGGGCGTAAAAATTGCAAAATCAAAGCCCTGAGCGAGCTGTGATTCTCCTTGAAGTTCAAGGGTTGACTCTGGGTGGGCTGGCTGCGCCAAAGAGCTGGCGCGAGAGACTCCCTCTGTGCAAAATAGTTTTAAAAAACTGTAAAGTAACGCAAAGTAAAGTGAAGTAAAATCAAGTTCGAATAGTCATTTCGAAGATAAATTACGTGAAGAAAGCGGCAACCACGGGAACTGTACCAACAACCTCGCGCCTGACGAGCCGCAGCATTACCCCTCCGCCACCGCCGCAGCAGGCGGACCACTCTCGAAGTGCCATCGCTCACCGATCTCGCGCCAGCTCTTTCACGCGGCCAGCCAACAGTGAACCTCTGAACTTCGGCAGGCAGGCATAACTCAGGAGCTTTATGTTTGATTTTGAATTTTGACACACATTCGAAATCAGTATTCCGAGCTCTTTCTAATGATGCTGGTATCTACTTGAGGTTCTATAGAAGGCCGAAACCCTTCCCTAGTTAGAACTGACAAGGGAAGGGTCTGAAGGGTATGTCTGAACGGGAGGAGCGAGTCATATAGGGAGAATCCTCACCCCTCAACTAGTATAAAAATGTGTTTGTTTTTTGCCAAGTCGCAGACCCAAGGAGTAGGGGGTCCTTGAAGTCACACAGAAATACGGCGCATCACGAGTTTGGAGGTCTTGTACGCCCGCGATGTCTCTGCCGGCAAGCGGCTCGAAGCGCAGTGGAAGTCGGGTTGCTTCATGCGAGGAAGGTCGGGGTTTGGTTCTTGTGCGCTGCTGCATTTTTGCATTTCGACTGACTGTTGAGATTTGGGGATTCTGCGTCTATACCATTTTTAGACGTTTTTATGCCTAATTTTCTAGCTGTACGCTGTGGTATTCAACATGATGGTGTAGAAATGTTCAACATAGTGATACACAGGCACAACCAGCATGAAGCAGAAACACTGGTCACAATACGAGCATCGTATAAAAGCTACAGGGTCCTCACAGTCTGCTTCCATCATGGACCAATGACTTCGGGAAAAGCCATCCTGTTTGGATTTTCAAAAGAGACCAGGATGTGACGTCAGAGGTGGTTCAAGTGAGAAACGCGGTCTGTGGATTCCGCAAATTAACCTAAACGGCATCGATACACTCTTTCCCTCATCTTTGCCTGTCATCTGGAAACCTGAAGTCTGCTGAAGGTTTTCTAATACCTAACACCAACAATGTCCGCCGATGCTCGAGTGGTGATCCACCTGCTCACGCTGAAGTGTGGCCCACCTTTAGACAAGGAGCCTTCCAGGGAAGAAATCGAGATGGCCGAACGGATGGTCAGCATGCTCAAGAACTTCAAAGACTTTACGTTGACGAAGACGTGGTTAAAAAACCGATCAGTAATGAACAAGCCGCAAGAAAAGTACTCTCCACAGCGTACAGCTAGAAACTGCGCACAAAACATCTGAAAATGGTTTAGACGTCAGAACCCCCCAAATCTCAATCAATCAGTAGAAATGCAAAAATGCAGCAGCGCACGAGAACCAAACCCCCGACCTTTTTCGCATGAAGCAACCCCACTTCCACTGCGCTCCGAGTCGCTTGCCAGTAGAGGCATCGCGGGCGTACAAGATCCCTAAACTCGTGCTGCGCCGTATTCCATTGTGACTTCAAGGAACCCTACCCTTGACGACTAGGCAAAGAACAAACACATTTTTATACTAATTGAGGGGTGAGGATTTTTCCTATATGACTCGCTCCCCCCGTTCAGACATACGCTTCAGACCCTTAAGTTGTGAGAGCCTTCATAACATAGGCAGCTACTTGGCTCTAACGAGTTTGGGCAAGCGGAGGTGGGATAAGAGTAGATCTACGCCGCCTCTGTATGGTTCATCTCGAGGCCTGATTGTTCTTATCGTTTAGATTTGCCGGGCGATGCTCTTCGTACTCCGGCGACACCACCTGAATCGCCACAGTTCTGAATCTGCACGATACCTCTTGTCTGCATACTCAAGATGCCCTTAGTTTCTCTCTCCTCTACCCTCTAGTGCGGTCCTAGCATAGCTCATAGTTATTCTTGCTTTTCTTCCTTCCCTAGTGTCGTAGATTTAGTAGTAGCATGAATAGTAGTAATAGTATTTTCACCACTGTAAGCGATTCGTTAGCGATCGTTACGGTTTTATCCATCGACCACTGCCAGCTAGTACTATTGTTTGTAAATGTGTTCCGAACGGTCAGCGATCTGCTTGACGCTCGATTCTTGCAACACCTTTGTATAATAATAGCTTATGGTTTTACCAGTACTCGGAGCTCTTTTCCTTCTTTATCAACCGCTCTTTTTACTCTCAGTTTTCTTTTATATACTATGTTTTTTTAAGATAGCGCTTATTTCTATATTTCTCCTATCCCACCCCCCCCCCCCCCTCGCCCCTTCGCTTCGAATGTTTGAGTGCGCCTTCTGAGGCGCCGATTCTTCTAGGTGATCCGTACGCGATGCCTTAAAGCATCGGTGTCTAGCCACCGATGTTTCCTCTCCTTTTTATCGTTGACTTGTATCATATGTAATCGAGTTTTATCTGCGTCTATGAGATTTCGCTCTGCTCGAAGCCGAACGCAGTGTAAATTCTCCACTATAGTCTCTTTTAGAGCATTGTTAGATAACAATATAATAGGTAATAAACGTTAGGCTCGAATGTGTGCTACAGCGAGGACAGAAGGCCACTGAAGTGGCATGGTCATGAACAGATTGCTGACGCGGGTTCGGTTCTTCAGGCCGGCAATTTTACATCTGCAGGTAACTTCTCGAGGACTTTCTACGACGTTTTGGCATTCACTACTCCTAGCATGCTCTCCATTGTTTTCAGAGAAACGAAAAACCGATTAGGATTTCTCCCCAACCCAATAGTTCTAGGAGTTGCTTCTCAATTTAAGAAAAATCCTCATCTTACAAAGGTGGCTGGCATTAGGATTTGGGAGAGGAAGTTGAAATTCCTATGTGGTAACTCTACCATTCCGTGGGCGCGTGTAGCGCAGTTGGAGGAGGCGCCGGCTGTCGCGTGCATCCGATACCAGGTTCTGGTTCGGATTTCCCGCCCAGGCCAACCAAGCCTTCCATTCCTCCGGGGTCGGTGAATTGGTACCAGACGTGTCTGGGAAGGATAGAGCACTGACTTGTTCATCGGCTGGCCACCGCAAGTCATTGAATGGCCCAATACGCATTCAAATCGCCTCCACGACATCCCGTAAACGTAGAATGCGTGGCGCATCCCAAAAGGGATTGAGTAACGCCGTCCTTTATCCTTTATCCTAACTCTACCATTCCAGTTGTCAGAACTACAAAACCGCTAACACCCCATTAGCGATGTCTACGGTTAGGCAATACAGAACGGTGGGCACTTATTGTACTTTCGGGACGCCAGAGGCCGAGGAGAGGTGGAAAAGAAATTTTCGCCCAAACTTCGCCCAGGGGGGTTATTTGGGATATTTACGCTGGAGTACGGTAGGTTGCGGTAGGTACGGGTGACTAAGGTAATGGTCACCGATTTCGCCCAAACTCCAGCGTAAAACGAAAAACGGATGTTAGATTCGTTGCCAGCATCCCAAATAACGCCCCTAGGCGAAGTTTGGGCGAAAAAATTTTTTCGACCTCTCCTCATCCTATGGAGTCCCGAAAGCACAGTAGTGCCTAACGGTGTACAGATGAGCTACGGAAGTTAGATCAAATTCGACTAACGATTCTGACGAACACACCCCCGAATGGCTACCGTATACCGATTAGCGATGAAGCGCGGAAACTTTCGGGCGATCTGCCCTAGCCCTATGTTATACTTCGGCGACTCGTCGGTGACGCCATGTTGCGCGGGCTGCTACGCAGTGCGTAGGAGCCCGCGTAACACTGTCACCGACGTCGCCGACAAAGCGTCGTCGAAGTATAACATAAGCCTTAAGCCCCCCCCCCCCCCCCCCTCCCCTGGAGACTGCGTTCTTCGCTCAAGGAAATTCGCAGCTGGATCCTGCACTTTTCGAGCGCAGAAGCGCATACAGCTGGAAAATGCACAGATAACACCTGAACTGGTTGTGACGTCAAAACCCCTCAAATCTCAACCAGTCAGTTGAAATGCTAGGAGACTCGAACCCTTTTCGTCGGAATCGTATTACATCAAATTCGACAGGTTGTAGGAAAGTAAACAAACCTTCACTGCCTTCACTGGAGAAGTCGACTCCGTAAAGCAACACTGTTCCGAATTTCATCCGTTACCACCGCACGCTACGCGATTATAAACGTCATATATCTGAACCGGCTCACCGTAACCGCAATGCGCGTCACGTAAAAGCGTGGTTGATGCAAGCTTCAGGGGCGCGGTGAACCTTACGCCTAATCGCAGACACGCTACTCGCGATTACCATTATAGTGCACAGATGCTTAAAGGGAGTCCAGAGCTGCGTTCTGCGCTCTTCGAGCGCATCCTTGTGTAGAAACTACTCTCGTCGCTCAAGAGGAATGCGCAGCTTTACCAGATGTTCTACAAGTTTCGGGGAAATATGGGCATTAAGTAGTAGTTTCCTGCTGTTCTTATCGTAATGCATCTAACATAGAAACAGATGGCACCACTAAACATTCAAAAAAAAAAAACTGGAATCATTGAGAGAATCTATTTTTTGCGCATTTCCAAATGTTTAAAGCGATAGCGGTTCATGTGACAGCTTCGAATGTTTTACTAGAAAACATCAAAAAGCAGCAGCAGGTTAGTATCTAAAATGTCAATGTGTCATTGAAGACCATTGATGTGTAATGCTTCATTTCGGTACTAAGCGGGGTGGTGCCCGCCCCGAGATTGCAAGTGGTTGTGGGACACTCGCATAGACACGGTTTATGTGCTCTCCAGGCAAGTCGAGTTGTGGAGAAAATTGATTTGGTATGCTCCGCGAAGCTGGTCATGTCCGACAATTGGAGCTAAGGGGGCACCCGAAAGTTTCCGCGCTCATCGCCGAGCGCGATCTCTAAGCAGAGAGGCGGCGGCGCTCGGTTGTGTGCTATAATGCTACTCGCAAGTGGGAGCCTGTTCATACTTCGAGCGACAAGAGCGAGAAAAGCGACCGGAGCGACAAGAGCGACTGAGGCGACGGACGTAGTGTGGTGTACTTAAATCATTACGCATTTCCATACGACATTCGTCGCGAACGGAGTGTGGCCCGTTGCTGCAGTCGCTCTTGTCGCTCGAAGTACGAACAGGCCCTAGCGTGCCTGCGATTTTAGGCGCAAAGTTCACCGCGCCCCTGCAGCTTGCACCAACCACGCTTTTACGCGACGCGTACTGCTCCTACGGTGAGCCGGTTCTGATCCGACGTTTACAGTCGTGCCCGCAAACTGGGCTAAACCAATGCAAAAGCACCTTCGAAAGGTGGCCAGCTATGCGGTACTCGAGTGCAATGGCAAGACTTTTTTTTAAAAGAGCGGATTTTGAACCATAACTTGACCCTTTAAAACCCTAGAATGAACACCTTGAGCACAATTCCTCGCACCTTTTATATATAGCACAACAAGCAGGATTTCTCGCATAGATTCATTTCAACAGTGAACGAAACAATCTGTTCAGACTTAACAACGTAACAAAAGGTAGGTAGTATGTAAACAAAGGTAACAAACATCAACTCCGCCTCAATATGTGGCTATACATCTTCTTTCTCGATCTCTTTCTCAATGTTTCTATAACCGTCTTCTTTGTCCCATTGTGAAACTATGTTGAGCTTGAATTCGGCTAGTTTGTAGTCGAACAATTTTAAGACCTGAAAAGGAAATACGTCTTAAGCCACGATGGAATATAGAACGGATAACCTAGTCAGCATAAGAATTGAACAGCAACGATAAAGCTCCATACTCGAAGCCTTCACCTTGACTTCAAATCGTTTTGTACATGCACTTTTAGGATCCACCGACAAGTACACAACCATGGTCGTGAAAACAATGAAATCGCCTTTGAAAACTATTCCCGGTGCCATAAAAGCCAGCGTGAACAAGCATGTACGCCCAATACTCAAGCGAAACGTGTTACGAATATGGTCCATGTGTCTGATAATCTGCTTACATTAAAATGACATATTACCTATGCGATTTCGAATACACGAGAGGCTTGCAGCTCAAACAACACACTCTATCGCACTAAACTGATGTTCTAGTGGTATATTACTTCAGTTCTATAGCTTCGTATACAGTGCAGTCAGTATTATCTTCAAATTGTTACTCACTTTTCAGTTGAAGAGAATGATTGAAAAGACTGCTAATTAGGAGGCTATCTCAGCGGTAGGTCGGAACGGCCCAAATGTTGTATATGGGCAGAATCGCCTCTTTCTGGGAAACAAAAAAAAATGCAAATATCTCGAGCCCAACACAACTTTGCGCAGAGTTAAAGACGACGGAAATTGGGCCGTTGGCGGTTAACCCTCTGCCAGCGCGCAAAAGGCGGGCTCAAGTTGGCTGGAAATAGCGATGACGAGCGGCGCAGTGAGTAGAGGGGTGGCGTAATCCCCATGATCGCTGTTTCCAGCCAACTTAAGCATGCCCTTCGCGCGCAGGCAGAGGGCTAACGCCACCAACGGCCCAACTCCCGTCGTCCCTAACTCTGCACAGAGTTGTATTGGAGTCGAGATGCTTGCATTTTGTTGTTTCCCAGAGAGAGGCGATTCTGCCCATATACAACACTTGGGCCGTTCCGACCTACCGTTAAGATAGTCCCTGGTGAGACCTCTGCAATGCAGTCGCTTAAGGGCTTAGGAGCCAAGCGATCTGCTATTTGTCGACTGCGCTATGTGCGAACCCGCTTGGACGACTGAGCTCAGTAAATCAACGCACATACCTTTGCTTGTTCAACGGTGAGTGGTTCTCCTGCTTTGCAGATGTCGTGCTCTTGATACATCACTATCGATCCTGGAATGGAGATGTTATAAGGACCACTAGATTCGTGAATACCTGGCGCAATTCATTGGATCGAATTTTAAACGATCCTTTGCCTTAACAATTTAGTTTTTTTTTGCTATTTGTTGTTGCTTCGCATCTTTTTTGTTATTATAATAAATGGTTTTTTATTCTCCTTAGGTATCTTCCTGAATTTGTTCGAGATTTTATTCCCCTTCCGTATTTTCTTGAATTTTGTTTGAGACATGGTTCGATCTGTGTGCTAATTTCATGCCTACTGAACGACATTGAACTGAATTGAAGACTAAAGAATCGATCACTCGAGCGAATACAGGATTTGCAAGGGGACTGCTACCACTCTTACTATTCAGCGATGCTTCAAGAGATTTCTAGAAGACAATGAACAACCTGAACATGCGCCTCAGAAGCGCCTTTCTGTTCAGAAGGGAGGCCCTTGATGATCTGCCTGATCGTGTCAGACTTATTTATTTGTTCAAGGCATTGCGAGACTCAGACCACAGTCTAACATGAAATAGACCTGCGACTTCAGAGGCTTGTGCCCATATGGCAGGGAACTTCGCTTATGTGACGAATCTACGATGTGAAAACGTTCCTGTAAACTCTAATGCACTAGACAAGTCGATCGATGGGTTCCTCACGCCAAATGATACGTTTCAACGTGTGCTCAAATCGGTTTCATCGCCACGAGAGCTGCTTTTTGAAAACAAGTTTCGCCTCATCCAAAATATATGTAGGCCGCATATTAGACCAGCTATAACCCTTTTTGTCCATGACGAAAAGTTTGAGTTTGAACAAAATGGGCCACACTTCAAGTCGTGGTCGAAGTGATCTGTCCTGGCTCGCTGACCTCAAAATCCCAGAAACTCTGTGAGTGTGCAATTTTCCATCTTACTGGTTGATGGGAAAGTGTTATTAAGTCACTTGGTTAATATACTGCCTGATTTCTGCTGAACGGAATGAATAAAACAATGATTTTAAATTTTTCGAGAAAAAAAACGACTACAGGTATGATGATGTTTCTGCTTCTGTGCCAGCGAGGTTGGTAAGTGGAAAGTTTATTTTAGGCCTGACGTTTCGACCATTTCGTCGTCTTCAGAAACAAGACTTTCCACCACTGAGCGCAGTAGTCGCTACAACTCGTTGTTAGCAGACCAGTGGCAAAAAACAACTGTTCGCGACTGGTCTGCTAACAACGAGTTGTAGCGACTGCTACGCTCAGTTGTGGAAAGTCGTGGCTCTGAAGACGAAGAAGCGGTCGAAACGTCACGCCTAAAATAAACTTTCCCACCTACTAACCTCGCTGGCACAGAAGCATAAACATCACAGCTGATAACGATGCCGAGGTTTCAAGATGAGAAAACATAAGTTATAAGTTATAAGTTATAAGTTTATTACATTTGCAAAAGGCAAACATAAAAGAAAAACAATATCTCAAACACAACAACACTAATAAAAGCATAAGATAACATTGTATTATAAACACAACAAGCAAACAATAGTAATCAATAGTAATCGGTATTACTCTAGGTTCACCTAGAAGCATCATACTGAAATAATTTTTTGCTGACTAACCTCTTAAACTGGTTTAGGGATAGCCCACTTGGCAGACTCTTCGTAACCTTGAGGTATGCAGTTCCTGCTCTATACGTAAAGGACTTAGCGTATAGTGTGGCTTTAGGACGAGTTAACGCGATTTTGGGTGCACAGCCTTTGGTGCTTGAACTAGTGACACGAAACAACTGTTTCATACTACACCTAAGGTCATTGTGTCCGTTAAGCAATATCTTATGAACTATGCATACATCAATTGCTTTGCGCCGAGATGCAAGCGAAGGCAATTCAAGGCATCAATTTCTTACTAGAGCGTTTGGCATTCTATCATACCTGAAATCACCGGTGCGTACCATCAGTTTGCGCGTAAAATTATTCTGTACCCTTTCAATGCAATAGATGTCTTTTTTCCTGCAAGGATTGAATACTGTAGTGCTAGATTCCACTATAGGACGGACGTAAGTCTTGTAAGCTCGTAGAAGGACAGCCTTGTTTTTACTAGAAAGTCCTTTGAAAATATGATACGTTCGCATAATTGCTTGCCTACATTGAATTCTAATATGCTCCGAAAAATCCAGACTGTCACTATAATGAAATCCTAGGTCTCTAACGGAACCAACGGGTGAGACCATAACACCATAACACCACATGGAGACTATTAGACTACAGGTATGTTACTACCTAATACTGTGCACTGTAGTTGCTTCGAAGATATACATTTTCCACACCTAATAATCCTGGTCACTTGTGCTAGCCTAGAGGATTCCCTTTCTTCCCTTTATACACTACACAATGGTGCCTGAGCAAAAGAGTAGACCTTAAAAGTACATGCCAGGTGAAAACCTGAATTATCCACTGCTGAAATTCCAAGAAGACATCGTTACCGAGCTTTTAATAATCTCAAAATTTTACCGCTTCTGTGTCTCAAACGGGATGCTTAGTCATTTTAATAGAGATCAGCGTTATTCCAATAAGTGACAAAATCTACTAAACATCCGTTTCGTACTAGTCTAGCAAAACGGTCACAGGGTAGAGAAGTGAAACCTTCTTTCATGCACCAACCCCACCCCTTGGCCAGATCACTTCTCAAATGAAGATGTCACTTTTCCACTGGACCATCATTTCAACACAGGAACTGCGAAAAGAAATCGGCAGAGGTATTTCAACCACAAGTGGACGTTCTCTTCAAGGTCGTTTTTCATAGAGGGAAAACAACTCAATATAATAGTGCTTCAAAAGGTACATCTCATACCTTTGTCCAATTTTGTCGGCAGGCCAAGCTTACGAAGTTGTGGCTCCATTGAGAATGCAAACTGTGGAAGCGGTCCTTCCGGTATAGTAATCGTCTCACGTGGGATATGTCCTGCTCGAGCGTAGTCCGCCATTGAAAGTTCTTTTAGAATGCTAAAAATCTTCGCATAAAAAGAAATCTAATAGCAAAGTGACATACTTTTGAAAAAACCCGGGCTTTACTCCTAAAGATCAGCATATTTGGTCGTGTACGAGCAGCAAGCTACACTTGCCCTTCACGCTATTTCATACTATCTCAAACCTACAAACCCCTTGAAGTCAAGAACAGGACTTTTACCGTAGTAGAAGAACAACCCTATCTATCATACGATCAACTAACTCAGCATTTCCTCTTTAGACTCGTGTAATAAGCTCTGACGAAGCCTATTCTGGTAGGGTATGGGGAGGAGAACGGTGTTTCACTGCGTCTGCTTGCAACGATAGTAAAATTGAAAGCGAACTACTTAGTAACCCGACACTCCAAATAGGACAAGGAGAGGACCTTTCCAGCAACTTCAGCAGTAATTTCCTAGGTGATGAAGGCCATCATGTTTATGTTTGTCTCGTTTTTAGCGGTTCCTTCCCGACTATCATAGATCCAGAGTTGATAAGGGGGAAATGATAAACTAGATGGGATCTATGATTTCCGGGATCTGTCCTAGTTGGGGGGGGGCACATATCTAAAAATGATGTCCCAAATTAGCATGCGACTCACTCTTCAAGAGGACAAAATACCACATAAACTGTCAGAAATCACAAAAAAGTTTCTTTCGGTTCCGCCGCGGTTGTAAACAGACAAAGTTGTGTGCCCTCTCACTATGATGGATCCGATTTATAACATGTAAGGCGGCGGTCAGCTGTGTTTGAATGCGCTTTGCCCGCCGAGACGTCTTTACAACCACGACGATTTGTATGCTTTTTGTCTATTTTTAGGTCCTATTTTGTCCTCTTGAAGCCGCTACTTGAGTCAACTGGTTACATAGTCAATAGGTTTCTAGTCAAATGGTTACATAATTTTTAGATATGTGCCCCCCCCCCCCCTTCCGACTGGATAGATCCCGATTGCGGTTTAACATGATCGCCAAACTGTAGGAGTCGAATGAACAAATAATTCTGTAGCAATATCGAAGGGCGCAGACGGAAACGGCGCAGACTCTCGCACTCCGCAACTACAGTGCGTTTCAAAGGTATGTATCCACTCCCAAACTTTCCCATATCTCGTTTCGCGTTCATTTCTGCAGGCCCGCACTAGCTTCATTAGATTTCTCGTAGTCGAAAATGGGTAACCACTTGCTTTCAGGAATTTTTCTGGCCTCACACGAGAGTCCTACTTTCTTGAAAATTGGTGTTTCAAAAGTATGTATCCACTTGTGAAAAACAAACTTTTTACTAAAGTCAAAAGTCTATCGGACCATATTATTTCTTATAACATCATGCATCGTGTTATTCACACAATTGACAAGGTTCTGGATGATTTTCTCCTCGCTGTCTCATGTAATCAAAATTGCCACCACGTCATTGAACTGTCGGTTACTCGCGTAGACTCGTCGAACTACGATTCCCCACATGTTCTCCATTCTGTTGCTGTCAAGAGAACAGCCCGGTCAGTCCGTTATGTGAGCGTTGTGGCTGTGAAGCCAATCTTTATTCGCGCTAGACGCATGGAATGCAGCGCTGTCCTGCTGCAGAACATGTGTCTGATGTCGAAACCCAAAAGGATAGACTCCAGTACACCTTGACAGTTCAGACTGACCTTTCGACACAACTGGGCATAACGCAAGACTATGCTTAAGCATTCCGCTGCTGCAAAAGCCGGCACTGTCACTCATGAACCGCCTCCAAAGTTGCGAAAACGGGGACTTCTCGCAGGTCTCTCCAGTAATGTCGGTATCCATCGGGGGTATCCAGATTAGGTTTTTCCTGTTGGTAAAGAAGAAAGAAGTTTAATCTGGATGGTCACCGTTGGATACCGACATTACTGGAGAGACCTACGAGAAGCCTCCGTCGTCGCAACTTTGGAGACGGTTCTTTAGTGACAGTGGTAGGCTTCTTCAGCGGCGGAAGCTGAAGCTCAGGCTTCCGTCGTGTCGCATGGACAGTGAGGAGTGTCAAGGTGTAGTGGAGTCTAGCCCTATGCCCGTTGAGAGGCGAAATACGGCAGACACATGTTTTGCAGCAGGGCATCGCTGCAGTCCATGTGTCCAGGTTGACAAAAGATTGGCTCCAGCGCCACAACATTCAAGGAACGGACTGGCCAGCCTGTTCTTCTGATAGCAACCCAATGGAGAACTTGTGTGGGATCGTGGTTCAAAGAGTCTACGCGAGTAACCGACAGTTCAATGACGTGGTGGCAATTTCGATTACATGGGACACCAGCGAAGACTAAATCATCCAGAGCCTTGTCAATGACATGAATAATACGATGCATGATGTTTAAGAAATAATGGTGGTTCGATGAACTTTTGAATTTAACAAAAGGTTGTCTTTCACAAGTGGATACATACTTTTGAAACGCCAATTTTCAACCAATTCTCTTCAAAAAAGTAGGATTCTCGTGTAAGGCGAGAAAAATTTCTAAAAGCAAGTGGTTACCAATTTTCGACTACGAGAAATCTACTGGAGCTAGTGCGGGCCTGCAGAAATGAACGCGAAACGAGATATGGGAAAGTTTTGGAGTGGACACATACTTTTGAAACGCACTGTATTACTGTTGCGGTGGTTTTCGCACCGGCCTTCCACCCTTCTCAAGGTTTGTGAATTGTTGCCTAACTTGCCATAAAACACTAACTTGCCCATCGCTCGGCCAGGCAAGTCATTGTATAGGCGAAATACTTATTCGAATAGACTCCAGGATATCCCGTAGAAGTAGCAAGGATGGCACATCCCAAAGAGAGATGGACTAACCCCGCCCTTCACCACATAGGGACAGCAAATAAATGGAATAAAGGTTGCGTTAGTTAACAAGTTCGGACACTGATATGCCCCCATTCTTCGCACTATAGGGCCTGTTCATACTTCGCGACAAGAGCGACCTGTCGCCCGTGCAAAACATGCATATCGAATAAAACCGAGCGCGCGCCGCCGAAAAGTGTTCATACTCGAGCGCCGGCGTTGTCGCTACAGCCGCTCTTGTCGCTGCTGTGGCCTTTTCATACTTCGCGACAAGAGCGACTAAAGCGACAAAAGCGACTGGGGTGGCGGATGTAGTGTGGTGTGCGTAAATAATGACACATTTCACACTACAGTCGTCGCGGAGTGTGGAGTACGCAATTATTTACATACACCACACTACATCCGTCACCCCAGTCGCTCTTGTCGCGAAGTTTGAACAGGCCCATAGTGGGGCGATCGAGTGCGTATTCGCGTATTCGGTCCATACATTAGCTCGCATGGCTAAGTCGTGGATGGGCCAGTGTTTCACCATAGTGTGACAGTACTATGGGTTGCCACTGATTTCATTATCAAAATCGAACCTCACCTCTTCACTTTGGCTTTTGTTAGTAGCGTGAACATCAGACCACACTGCCCCTGTAACCGCTGGCTTACCTGAATTAAAAACAGTTCTTAAATACATGTTAGAAAACATACTCTAATAGACCACGCTCACCTTGTGCAGCCCAGTAGCGTATTCCGACGTCGCGTCTTTTCCCAGCGCAATCGCCATAACGTTATTTTTACCGAAGAAAAACCTGCTATTCGCCTTGAACCGTTGTCGAACCTAAGGCGAAGGAATAACATTTGTTTGTTGGAAAAGAAATAATATTGCTGCGTCCATGGAAGAAGAGAAGAGTAAGGAAACCGGTACCTGTATGAAATGCGTACTTCTCATATCCTCTATCGTGAACACAAATAGGTGCTTGTACTTATCGACAGATGAACGAATCTAGAACAGCAGCATTTAGGAAGAACAGAAGATGGTTGTGATGTTACCCTACAGTTTCTATATCACACATCGCTCAAACGACCCGGTACGTTGCTAACAACAAACGAAGCAAAGAATTTGCGGTTTCGAAAATTTCACTTCAAATTCAGTTTATCGACTATATCGTCTTGTTACATTTGCAAAGGAAGACGTAAAAATAAAGCTACAACATCAGCCTTAATTTCATAAAGCAAAGAACAGTATTAGAAAATCAAAAAGTGCCTAACCATAAAGCTAGTGATCGCTTTCACTTGGCACTTTGACTAAGGAACGACTGGGGAGAATACCAAGGCCACACACTCGTGGTCGCAGGAGGATAAGGAACTGGCCAAGGTGGGGAAATCTATGGTGAATGAAATTTTGCCACGGGTAAGCTATACGCGCCGGAAAGAGCACGGAACCAAAACAGATGTCCCTCTTCTTCTTCCAACACCAAGAAAACGAGACAAGGCACACTGATAGTAAAGAAAACAAACAAATAATGTTGTAGCTGTGTTCTGTGCTGACGCGGAGAGGAGCACAGCTTTAGGCAGGGGAAGGGGCTCCAGGGTGTGGCTCAAGTGACGCAAACGTGCTAAAATTGCCTACATCCTGGAGTTCCCTCCCTTGTCCAATTAGGAAGCACATAAGACGCGGATCTATAATCAAAACGAAGAGATAAGACGGCATTTACATTCACTGTGTGTAGGTACTCGCCACGCCGGCCCGCCGCGCCATGCTGTGGTGACCCCCCCCCCCCCCGGATCCTATTTGCGCGCTTTTGACCTAATTTCCGAAAACCTACACTACCTACACTATATGTAAAAGATTCGGCGGCATTATTGTACTTTGCGGACTCCAGATGACGAGGTGTCGAAAAGATTTTCATCCAAACTTCGCCTCGGAGGGTTATTTGGGGTGCTGATCACGAATCTGACATCCGTTTTTGAAATTTCGGCCGATTACGGTAAGTACCGGTGACTAAGGCTGTCGAGGTGATAATCACCGATTTCGCCCAAACTTCGCCTGGGGGGGGGGGGTTATTTGGGGTGCTGATCATGAATATGACATCCGGTTTTCGTTGTACGCTGGAGCACGGTAGATTACGGTAGGTGCGGGTGACTAAGGCTGCCAAGGTCATGGTCACCGATTGCGAGCAATCCCATCCTTTTAAGCCATTCCTGGAAATCGGCTGCGTCCATGTTTAGTTTGTCAAAGACGTCCTTCAGCTCCAGTTCTTCCTGGCGGCGGTTGTGGAACAGTGCCTGGAGGGCCATGATGCTTAGATTGCTATCTCTCCATTAAGCCTTCGCCTATCGAAGAGTTTCCCGCAAAAATGGTTTCCCGCTGATTTGCGAATTTTCAGGCGATCGCTGCCGGACCCGTAGCATCACAGATAACTCCTATAGCAGAAGTTTGGGCGAAATCGGTGACCACGACCTTGGTAGCCTTAGTCACCGGTACCTATCGTAACCTACCATACTTCAGCGCAAAACGAAAAACGAATGTTAGATTCGTGATCAGCACCCCAAATAACCCCCTAGGAAATTTGGGCGAAATCGGCGATTATGACCTCGACAGCCTTAGTCACCGGTACCTACCGTAACCTGACGTAATCGGCCGAAATTTCAGAAACGGACGTCAGATTCGTGATCAGCACCCAAATAACCCCCACCCAGACGAAGTTTGGGCGAAAAAATTGTTTCGACCTCTCCTCGTCCTCTGGAGTCCGTAAAGTACAATAGTGCCGAGTCGGCATATAGTTTGACTTTCAGATGGAGTGCGTGATCATTAGCAGACCAAAATGATGTTGTTCTTCGTAACAGCATTTGGACCTTTCCCTACCAGATTTCGCCACTTGCCCCAGCAATATTTTACTTCGGTGTTTCCTTGCTCGCCTCCCGGATACCTAACATCACGGGCAGAAGCACGCTAGGTTGGTTAATCCTCTCCTCTTCGAAGGATAATATGTAGCACCTTAGACATCGGTGCTAACCCATTTGGAATTATACAGTCACGAATTTTTGGTGGACATGAATTAAAGGCCTTTCAAGTTTGAACTGCATTTGATGTATTACTTACCTCTTTGATGAGCGATTCCTTGACTGCGCGTGTCTTCTTCTTCACCTTCGTCAGAGAAACTAAAAATCGTGTATAAAAACTAGTCTACAATCACTATAAATCCCTAATTGCTAGCGCATTCAGTCGTATTTTTAATCTGTTTAGGGCTCTACGTACACGCAATTCCATGATACTTCTCAAAGCTTACAAAACGTATGTAAGGCCTATTGGAGATTGGTACGACTGTGTTCTCTCCATATAGGAAAAAGAAGATTGATCTCCTCGAAAGTGCCCAAAACAACTTCACGCGTAAACTGGCTATGCGGTGTTCTGGGCTGAGCTATGAGTTCATTCCAAACGGAGTTATAAGACATCGGTTGTATGACTTACGTAGTTTGCATTTCAGAAGAAAACGAAATGATCTCGCTATGGCATTCAAAATCCTTGCTGGTAGAACATCTGTTAACTCCACCAATTTTTCACAGTTGTTGATTCCTCTACTAGAGGTGGTAGGAAGAAAGTCAAGGTCCCGTCTTGTAGGAAACAGGTCAGTGCACAATTCTTTTTTAATAGGGTTGCTGTGCTCTTAAATAAGGCGTTCAAGGAGGACTTCCTACACCTGACGCTTGGCTCTTTTAAAGCGAAGGCCAGTAAGGCCGTGGCAGAGGTGCCCTGATTTTCTTTTGATTCACTTTTGTTTCTGTTTCATCCAGTAAGTAATGATGCTGTTTTGTCATATGTTGTTCTCTGGTCCTCTTATGCAGATGTTTGTGTTTGTTTTCGTTTGTTGTTTTACACGTAGTTTTCGGGCTATGTCCAGAATAAGGTAAAGTAAAGTAGTGAGCCTTAGAAACAACTATAACCAAATGGTTTCTAATCATTTAACAAAGCCTCTTCTCCGACTACAACAAAAAAGTGCGGAATTAAGTGTTTGATAAACTTACAACCGGAAAAAACCCGTCCGGGTTGTCCACCGTAGTTTGGAGTGAAATTCAGGGAAATCGTTACGGGACCACGCAGCTGCCTATCCCTCTGCTAACCAGCCGCTGCTGCTAGTGATATTGTCCGGCGCAAATAGGATTGTGAGGGGGGGGGGTTCTGATGGGCAGAAAATCCCATAGAGTCCTCCCCCGATCCTATTTGCGTCGTTAATGTTCTTCATCCCTGGCTCCAGCGTATAGAGCCTGAAAGGCGCTCCATGACTAATAAAAACCTGGTTTGAACTGCGCGGATGTGGGCGTTGCGCACCGGACAACTCGGACGAGTTTTTTTTTCGGTTAAGTGTATCGGCGAGTCGATGTGGGACAACAACGTTCTTCAATGGGAAATCTTCAATGGAAAATTCTTCAGTGCCGACCAAGGACGAGGAGAAAGTGTTTACCTCGTCAGATAATTTCATCCGAAAAGGGTCTTATAAGGACAAACGGAGAATCATAGAAAGCTTGGTGCAAATCAGAAACATACTTTCTTTATCTCTCTTTGATCGTGGCATACTGCTTCCAATTGACTACCTAAACAGATTATGCGCATTAGTCTGTTACCAACAGCCACAAAGAAACGGGACCAGAAGTTCACGAATGAACAGCGTCAAACGGAGAGAAATTAACGGTGAAACAGTGATCGCGGCTATTTGCAGCGGGGGTCCGTTTGATTGGAGCGCGCCATGGTGGCTGGAGCGCGCAATGCCAGTAACGTCTCTGGCGGTGGCACATTTGGAACATGAAGCATAAAGGATTGGAACTAAATACGTTGGTAGGGGAGCGATGAGTTCTCCATTCTGTTTTCTTCTGAATCAAAGGAGTTAAACAAGGGCACAAATAGGGTTCGGGGGGGGGTCACCTCCTACTCAGTGGTTGTACGCCTTGGTAAAAAGGCACATGTATGTACAGTTACATCATAAATGGCCTACCTTAGTTCACCGTAGGGGTAGAACACACTATTGTTGCAGAAAGTTCCGGTCTCAGAAAGCAAATAGCGCTGTATTTCATGGTGACCCCCCCCCCCCGGGACCCCATTTGCGCCCGTATTTGAAATTATAAGAAGGCAGGAATTTCCAGTTTGTTCTTCGACGAATCGACGAATGGTTACGCAAGTTCGTCATTGATTCCAGTTCTGTTTTCTTCTGTTCCTTCTTTATATTTGAGGGCATGTTGTTCGTGTTTGTCCAAGAAAACAGAACTGGAACAGTTTATGCAGCAGCCGCTGCTAGAGATAGAACTGGTGCATCCATAATATTGGGATAACTAACGGATAAGTAAAATTTTGTATGGTCCTTAATTCTTACCTACTATATCAGGCTGCAATCCAAATGAGGGGGTCCACCTTATAAGGGGACGTAAGATTGGGAAATGAACAGGCCAAAAGAAGGGGGGGGGGGTACCCCTCCTTTTGGCCTCTTTTGCTCAATTGTCGATTCAACGAAGGTCATTGTAAATACCCTTATTCTATTCCTTACCAATGCTAGAGGTAAGACAATGTTAACGATAATAGGTTCTCAAGGATTTATTTGAAATCTTCACATTCGCCACATGATAGATACTAGCACTATAACACTCTCCCGTTCACAATGAAAATAAAGTGTCTTCAGGGGAATTCAAAGCTAGACTGTCGATGGCTAGCTTTCTTGTCCTTGAACTCTTTGACGCAATATTGGTGGCCACTCCATGACAATCGATTCGCAACAGAGCTCTCCATTGCAAACCTAGTGCTCCTCATTCTTCAGCAACTTGCCTAGAACATCACATTGACAGCATTACATACGAGGATCACAAATAGGATACGAGAACGACTTACACCTATACCGGCTTCAGTAATTCATTAAATTTATTCAGCATTCGTCATTTGTTTGTTTTCTTGTCCGGGTACGCTGAAAAGGAAGAAAAGATAGTTTGTGCAATGCAGCATCTGTCAAGATTTACGCACCTGGTATATCGGGAGCTTTGAAAGTTTTGGCTTTGTACCAGAACATTGCATTTCTGGACGAGCAGCGAGCGAGTTGGTCTGGGGCAAGTGTAAAGCGGTGGCTGCCATATTCAAGTATTTGATTGCTAGGTCCAACTTGGCCACGGCTTCATCAGTGTCGCATTTGGCACGTGCGGTCGCATTCGCCTCTATAGTAGCGTATACCTGAACCATAGAAGTCTATAGCTAAATGGGCTTTTTCCTCCGTTCATTAGAACTTACCCTCTTGATAATGCTCAGTTTTTGCCATCGCTCATCTTGTCGAATCTGTGCCTCAGTAACAGAGGACGCTTGAACCTGATCTTCGACAGCAGGATTCCCAATACTCTCATTATTGTTCAGGTCGCAAAACGTCTCCTTCATCTTCACGATATGCCTGTGGGGACAGCTTATTCCTGCCCTGTTATCAGAGCACGTACACGAAAACGCATATGCGCAAACTCCGCATGTCAGGCAGTGCGTATTTCGCTAAACAGACATAGTTAAAAGTCGAAATAATTTCTCCAAATCACTGGCTAACCTGAATATTACAGCTGCATTGCCCTTCGAATGTTACCTCGAACATTTTCGTGTGACATCTATTGCTAACCTGCCATTTGCTACTTGATATTTTTACAACCATATCAGAGTTCCCCTTACAGAGCTGCACGGCTGTTCTATGTCGCTTATGTGTCTCATTGAGACGGAAAGCAACATTAACGAATCGTCGGCGTTCCTATAATGGGACATTATGCACCTGTTTCGCAGTAATCTAATTTCCCTACCTTGACTTCCACCGCATCCGACATATCTTCCACTGACTTGATCAAGAGGTCAACGAAGCTGTCTATCCTTGAATTAGCATTTCTATGGAGAAACTCCTCTTTGATGCGGAGGTGGAATCTCTCATTTATCATTGTCGTCTCTAAGACGGCTCCCTTATTGGAGAAAGACGCCCAAGAGGGTGTTCGACCTGATGTTAGCTACCAAGTTTATTTTCAACGTTTCAGCAATGAAGATGAACTCCTTACCCAGATAGTTCTTTTGCAAGTAGTCCGCCATACTATCTTGCTTCGTAGACCGAAGCAAAGCCAATATTTCACCGAACTGTCTTTGAAACGCCGGTAACTGAGTCTCTTCCAAGAGTCGCTGCAAAGCCCCATCAACCTTTGCTCTTAGAGGCGCCTGAAATACACCCATTGACATAAATTTTCAACCATAGTCGCAACTGTTTCATACAATGAAAAAGTTGCTAACTTCCACGAGTTGCTTTGTTTTCCTTTTCCAAGTCTGTAGTATATGAAACCTGCAATAATGCAGCTGAGTTTTCGACTGCGGGAAGACTGCACGGTAGCCGTTATAGAAGCATGCGGCTTCGTCGGTCACGATTCTCTTAGGAGCAAAATCTGGCACCAGTGATCGGATAATGAGGAACATTGTTCGAACTTCTGCAGCAGTCATCGACGCACTCAAAAGAAAAGCTAAAACAGATCTCTTTAGGAGGGCACTAGAATATGACCGCATGTGTATCCGTACCTCCTGGCAATCCGCGGTCTCTATGATCTGTGACCATTAACGTCGCTAGCTTGAACGGATACCTTGTTGTGTTGAAAGTGTCGTCCAAACTAATCCCATCCGACGAGTACTTTATCAGCCACTCTAGCATTCTCGGAGTGATAATCACTAAATTAATGGTAAGAACTTGAGTAGAATCGTAGCTAATCCGTTGCACACTTCCTACCCATCAGAAAGCCTTCTCCGTTTTGATCATGAGGCGCCTCAAAAAGCCTGATTCCATCGTCAGGATTATTTTCGTCGCATCGAAGTTGAACGGAGACTACATCGTTTTTGTGTCGCCAGCCAGGTTGCATGTTGTACTGCGCAATGATATTCCGTAAATCCTTTTTCACGACAAACGACAACATAGATCTTCCACGGTCTTCCTTTCGCACGCGCTTAATGATGTAGTCCATAGAGTGTTCTACAAAGTACATTTCTATACCATCTCAAAATAGTTTACAACAAACTGTATTTTACCTTCGAGCAATTTTCTTAAATACTGCTTCTGCGACGTCGAAAATCGAAGAAGTGCTGGCTCTACTTTATGACCCACGTGACCGAAACAGCCGCTGACGCTCACTTTCCCATCAGCACTAGATCGAAGCACCAAGTGACAAGAGCAGTGACGTATGTCCTTACGGCTTGCCTTCACTCTGTTACGTGCCTTGCTCTCACGACCACCGCTACGATTACAACTAAACTAATAGTGATTATAAGTAACATATTCAATCGCTTAATAATAACAGAAACTTAGATATTAGCATTACACGAAGTATCTAGTAGTCGTAGCACCCACAGTAGACGACCTCAACACGGAAAGCGAAGTGCGCATGCTCTCACATTTCTCTTCAAACCATTGCTGAAGGTCATTAAAATCAGTGGAAGGTTTAATGACAGGAAGTGGCAAAGCATGTCCCACCTCGTACTCGTGCTCACTATCGAACGTCAACGAGAACACACTATAATCCTGAGAAGCGTCACTCTCCGAATGCTCTGCCTGGCAGTGTTGTGCCAGCTTATCACGACTGACAAAGCGTTCCTCACATAACGGACAAATAACAGACAATCCACGGTTGAGGTCCTGTCTGACTTGGACCACATCTTCTTCATTTCGACCGTGAACATTTCGAAGATGATCCCACAAGTTTCTCTTCCGCAAAACCTTACTACATTCTGGACAAGGTAACTGTTGAAGAGAAGGCATATCAACTATTTCCGACAAAATGAGGATCTCCTGAAAGAGACAGCAATATAGAAACTCATAGTATTCCTATCACGGACTCCACAGACCCAAATTTTTCTCTCCCAAGCTTTGTCTAACTATGAGTAGGCGATTATTTGAGTTACCGATTAAAAATTTGACGAATCTAGCATTCGTTTCTAAGTCCTACGTTTTTTTTTCGAACATCAAAAACGAAAGTACTAGGCAGGCTGCTGCCCGCTCCACATCGGCAAGGTATCTTAAAGCGGGTATGTTACATCAGCCAGACCCCGGATTTCATTCACTTCCCTAGTTCTGTGCTTACATGAAAGCTCCACGACCATGTGCAATCTTGGAGCGGGCACGAGCCCGCTTAGTACCACAACGATTATCAGATTCGTGATCAGCACGACGAATAACTCTTCCAAAATTTTGGAGTACGTTACCCGTCCTTGGCGGTACTAAGCAGCCTGGTGTCCGCTCCATTATGAGACAACGGTCGTGGAGCACTCAAATAAACACGGGTTCTGAGCTCGAACTAGGCAGGGAAGAGGAACTCCGGGGTGTAACTGATCTAACTTGCCCGTTTAAGATACCTTGCCGGTGTACAGCGGGCATCAGGGCGCAAATAGGGTCGGGGTGGGGGGTCAAATCAAAAAAAGTGTCACCAACACAATAACAGAGAGACAAGACACACTCATAGTAAAGAAGAACAAACAATGCTATAAATCGAAATAAGGCACCGCAAGAAACGTTGCTGGCATTGCGCGCTCCAGCCACTATGGCGCGCTCCAATCAAACGGACCCCCGCTGCAAATAGTCGCGATCTGAAACAGTAAACGATATGAGGGCATACGCAGTGCAACTGCACAACTTCGCCCAAACCACCGTAACCGACGGCCGAGTCAAAAGTGCCAGTGAATGGTGCAGCGAGCTAGAATAGGTTGTGGCAGAAGAGTCACACAATGACTGACGGCTCTATTGAGGTCTGGTGGATTAATCCTAGTTAGGAGGAGGTGACTCACAAGAGAAGGCTCTGAAGCGTATGTCTGTACGGGGGGAGCGAGTCATATAGGGAGAATCCTCACCCCTCAATTGGTTTGAAAATGTGTTTATTTTTTGCCAAGTCACTAAACACAAGGAGTAGCGGGTCACAATGGGATACGGCGCAGCACGCGTTTGGGGGCCTTGCACGCCCGCGATGGATGCGCAGCCAGTGGCTCGGAGAGCGCAGGTGGGTAGAGGGTGGACTCGTGCGAGGGAGGTCAGGGGTTTGGTTCCTGTGCGCTACTGCATTTTTGCATTTCAACTGATTGGTTGTGAGATTTTGGGGATTCTGACGTCTATACCATTTTCGGACGTTTTCGGCGCATTTTTCCACCTGTGGTATTCAACATGGTAATGAATGTTCAGCACCTGTGATACACAGGTACAAAGTATCTGTGTAGTGAATCGTGGTGTCTTCCTCCATGGTTATGAGAACGTAACCGAAATCCAATTGAAGACGTGCCCTTTTCTCCGAAACAAGAGTTCCACCCGAAAAGGTTATCATATGCCCACTGCTTGCTTGCCTCTCCACGTCCATCAGTTCATCTTGCGGATCCCAATCTTCCCCTTGTTCTTCGACCACTTCCAGCTGTTCGTTTTTGTCAACTTCAAGTTGAGGTGCTTCGAGGTCCTTGAGTATACTGGCCGTCCGTTCGGCCAGCACGGTTTCTTCCCTCAAAGATTCCTTGTCTAAAGGTGGGCCACACTTCAACGTGAGCAGGTGGATCACCACTCGACCGTCGGCGGACATTGCTGGTGTTAGGTTCTAGAAAACCTTCAGCAGATCTCTGGTTTCTAGGTGACAGGCAAAGATGAGGGAAAGAATATCGATGCCGTTTAGGTTAATTTGCGGGATCCACAGATCGTGTTTCTCACTTGAACCACCTCCGACGTCACATCTATAGTTGTGCTTTTTCGAAATTTTATCGAACGAATGAACGATCGAATTTATTCGACGTCAAAAATTTCCGATCGAATGATCGAGCGAATTTATTCGATGTCGAAAATTTTCGAATGATCGAATAGTCGAATTTATTCGATGTCGAAAATTTTCGAATGATCGAATAGCCGAATTTATTCGATGTCGAAAATTTTCGAATGATCGAATAGTCGAATAATTTGTTCGAATGAACGAATCCTACTATATACAAAAGAGTAGAGCGCGTGTGTTTCCGTACTTCAGTCCGTCCGTCACACTGGCGTATTGGCGATACTCAACAATTGATGTCGTTCAAGGGGCCCGAAGCATCAGCCCTGGGGCAATCGAGGTCGCTGAACACGAATCTGAAGTTCGTTTTTCGAGTATGCATCGCCACCAATCGATATGGATCAAATTCCACTAAATTGATGTTCACGGGAACCACCAGCCACACCATCCCAACGTGTGTCCCTTGGAACGCTCCCGCTGGCTTACACCACAGTCTGTTGTAGCCCATCGGCTGAAGGTCGTGCTTATGCTTAAGGCATTGGTGTAGTGGAACAGAAAAGTAATAGTCACCTTGAGAGGCCCATCGGAACGCAGTCTAGAATGGCCGAAGTCCTAGAATGTCATGTTGAGCACATAGTATGCCCTGTAATCGCCGAATGTCCCATTCCGCAGTTGAGCGAACTCAAGCGATCCATCGTGATTCCGAAAAAGTTGTTTGGATCAGCTAATAAAATTCTGTGCGGCAGTCAATGTCGTCCACATTTTTCTTCAGAATGCTGAGGATTGCTTGCCTCGTTGGTGGTTCGTAGCTAGGATTCAACGACGTAACAAACTTTTCAAAGCCTGCGGTTGATGCAACTCGCAACGAAAGGGAGCAATCCGCTATTAATACGGCGAGGTTGCCATGTACCGATATTTTTGATTGCGAGTTCATTATTGGGTGAAGGATCGCGTCATAGTCGTTTGAACTTTCGTAGCCTCGGAGGCTTCGTCTTTTCAGAATACCGTGCGCTCTGCAGGACAGAACTCTGGTGTTTTTCCAAGTGATACAAAGATTCGTAGTTGTCCTCGACAACGGTATCTTTATCCGCCTTTTGCATATGTTGCACAGAGCAACACGGAATCCATTCTCATCGACATCCTTACTGAAGAATTCCTATACAACACTCGATCCTCGCATTTTTTGAACTCTGAAATGCGAAGGCACTTTATTCCAACATCTTTGTCCTTACGATGTTACAACGAAGTGAAACAAGAAAATGTATCTGAATCAGCAACTTACGCGAGCTTTGCTGCTCAGCTAGCAGTAGTTACTGAATTCCTGGCAGTGGAAAGTTCCCTAAAATTGATCCAACCGGCCCGTAAACGAGACCTGGAGGAGGATGACCCAAACGATCCTGCGATGTGCCAAGGAAACCCTCGGCGAAACAAAGGGAGGAACCAGAGGAGATAAGGCTGCATGGTTCTGGAATGAAGAGGTGCAGGCTGCGGTGAGGAAAAAGAAGGAGGCCTATAGGCAGTGGCAGAAGACAAGGGCACCCGAGCATTTTACAGCTTACAGAAAGCTGAAGAGGCTGGCAAAAGCAGCGGTAGCAAGGGCAAAGAGCGCGGGGATGGATGCCCTATACGAGAAACTGGACGAGCCACAGGGAGAGAAGTTCGCCATCCGTCTGGCCAAGGCACGTCATAGAGCTAGCCTCGACATTCGAGCAGTGAAGACTGTGAAGAGTGCTGACGGTAGGGTACTACGGAAGCCGGTTGAGGTCAGAAAAAGATGGGAGGAGTACTTCAAGGAACTGCTGAATGAGAAATTCCCGCGTCGGGAAGTCCAAGAAGAACAGCCAACGGAAGGACCCATCCCGTCATGGACGCAGGAAGAGGTTCGCAGTGCCATAGGGAAGATGAAGCTCGGAAAGGCAGCTGGCCCTGATTGGCTGCCAGTAGAGGCCTGGAAGGTGTTTGGGAACTGCGGAGTCAATTGGCTGACACAGTTCTTCAACGGAGTCACAATAGAGGATAAGATGCCAGATGACTGGAGGAACAGCATCATAGTCCCCCTCTTTAAGCAGAAGGGGGACGCGTCCGAGTGCTCCAACTACCGTGGGATCAAACTAATCTCACATACGATGAAGGTCTGCGAACGACTGGTCGATTCGAGGCTAAGGGAAATGGTCACCATATCCCAAGAGCAGTGGGGCTTCATGCCTGAGAGGTCCACCACGGACGCGATGTTTATCGCTCGCCAGGTGATGGAGAAGTATCGGGAGAAACGAAAGCCCTGCTACCTGGCATTCCTGGACTTGGAGAAAGCATATGACAGGCTACACCGGGCCATGCTCTGGAAATCCCTTCGAGGTAGGGGTGTGCCGGAACGTCTCATCTCGGTCATAAAGGACATGTACGAGGGCTCGAAAGCGGCGGTACGAACTCCACACGGAATGACAAAGAAGATGGATATCACAGTGGGGGTGCATCAAGGGTCAGCTCTGAGTCCGTTTCTCTTCGTGCTGACGCCTGATTGCATAGTGAACCACCTTGAGGAAAGTCCCCTCAGGACCATCCTCTACGCTGACGATATCGCCCTAGTAGCCGACAGCCGTGAGGAGTTGGAAAAGAAGGTGCAGTTGTGGCAAGGAGCCCTCGCAAACAACGGCCTACAGCTGAACGTGAAGAAGACGAAGTTCATCAGCTCCGAGCAGTGCACCGAACCGATCCTAGACTCCTCTGCGACCGTAGGTGCTCCACGACACTCCATGGCAAGCTATATAGAACAGTAGTGAGGCCTGCCCTCCTCTATGGCTGTGAGTGCTGGGCCCTGGGTAGAGCACAGGAGCGGCAACTGCACGCCGTGGAAATGAGGATGCTTAGATGGGCATGTGGATGGACCCGTCAGGACAGAGTGCGAAATGAGGATGTTAGGACAGTGATGAATACAGCCCCGATCCAGCTGAAGATGAGGGAGCAGCGGCTTAGATGGTACGGACACATCCTTAGAAGACAAGAGGACCATCCCACGATGTTGGCCCTGAATTTCGAGGCACCGGAAAACGTCCGAGAGGAGCCCCAAGGAAAAGGTGGAGGGACGTCATCAAGAGAGATCTCGCCGCCAGATGACGCCCTTGATAGAATGAGGTGGCGACGGATCACAAAAGCAGCGGACCCTGCGACTGCGCGGGACTAAACGCTCAGAAGAAGAAGAAGAAGAAGGAAAGTTCGCTAAAATTGTTCTTTGTCCTAGGAAACAGCAAAATAACAATAATGTATACTGGGTAATAAATAAGCAACACAGAAAAGGGTGCAAAGTTGCTTAGGGAGGTGTCACTATGTGAGGTAGGGCGCAAATAGGGTCCGGGAAGTGGGTCACCATGCAGTACGGTCCTATTTGCTTTTTGAAACCGAAGTTTTCTGCAGCAATAGTGTGTTTTATCCCTACAATGATCTGAGGTAGCCTATTTATGATGTAACTGTACATACACATATTACAAAGGCGTACAACCTCTGACTAGGGTTGACCCACCTGGACCCTATTTGCGCTTGAGGCAGTCCTAAAACACATTTGATGTTGCACTAACTTAAGATTTTTACACCGCACTGGTGTGGTCAACCCCTTTGCTGAACCGATTTCTGAACTGGTAATTAAGCATTCCGTTTTACGAAGGTGGAAACCACTGAATGTAATGTGACGATAAGATGCAGTCACCTCAAGCTAGGACTGCACTGAAGCGTGTGCAATCTCGATTAGTGATATCATTAGGCCAGACATTTTCTCTTCGTCCTCATTGGCAGATTTTGTCACTGAACGACGTTAGTATCCCATTTTCCTGTTTTAAAAGCAGCACTAGATCCATTTGGATGAGTTTTCCGCATCAAATAGCTATTATGAAAAAGAAAAATTGTATGATGGAGATTAATAAAAATCTGATACCCTTTTAAAGTAAAAAGAAAGGTGTAATATATTACAAAGGCATTGCAAAAGGATGTGCCAGTCGAAGATGAGGAGAACATGTTGGTCTGGCAAGATAACCTCATTCAATCTGGATGTAGGCAAAAGTCCACTCAGAGCCGTTTCTTGATGTTCACAAAAGGACATGCAGTGTTCCTTGTCATCAGCGGTTGTATCGATTTCAGCTCATTGGCCTCATAACCCGAAACGGAAAATAAGCAGAAAGTGGAAAACAGCTATGTCTCCTAAAAGCAGGAGTACCCGCAGGCTGGGTTCGCGCCTTCGCGGTCGAGTGGTACCACCGCGAAAATATTTGAATCGGGCGATTTTCAGGTAATCTGTCAAGTGGTCGACCTCTAGAGGTTACGGGTCTTTTGTCAAGTGGCGCAAATCCATCCTTCCGGCTGCAGGTTTATGGGAAGCAAGCTGAACATACAAAAGCGCGGGCGGCCGCGGCGACTGGTGTGACAAGCGCGACGTCTACATAGTGTGTGTTGCTGCACTCACGGATTCTAAAGCTCTTGTAACTGCATAAACCTCTTTTGCTGCCCCTGCTCAGCTATTTGAGAGTCCTACGGTGCACTTATTCAAAGAAAATCGATATTTCGAGAAGGAATTGGATGACCTAATCAAAGAAATGTTGTTGTTTGTTGTTTTCAGCTGTTTCCATTGTGAAAAGATTTGGGGTCCCTTTGTGACAAGAAACTCCACTTCTTAAAGCCACCTATCTAGATACAATACAGCATACCTCGGGAGTTTGTTAGAGCTCCATTTCCCCCTGACAGCCCACCTAGAGAGCCCTGCGTCAGTGGCGGTTCGCCGCACGTGCGACAGAGGCCACCGCGCGCGACCAAAATCTGTATGTTCGTACTACCAGCTCAGGTTTATCCGATATTCGAATAAAATTATTCGATCGAATAGAGTTTGACTATTCGATTCGAATAATATTCGAATATGGCTCCCTTCGATGTTCGAATTCGAATGAATATTCGATTTTTGAAAATCATCGATAATCGAATTCGAACGAATGTTCGACTTTTAAAAATCATCGATAATCGAATTCGAACGAATATTCGACTTTTGAAAATTATCGATAATCGAATTCGAACGAATATTCGAAAATCAAGAAAACCGAATGATCGAATAATTCGAATGAATATTCGAATAAATTATTCGAATAATTATTCGAATATATTCGTTCGGGCACAACTATAGTCACATCCTGGTCTCTTTTGAAAATCCAAGCAGGATGGCTTTCCCCGAGGTCATTGGTCCATGTATAGAAACAGACCGTGAGGAGCCTGTAACCTTTATACGTTGCCCGTATTGTGGCCAGTGCTGCTTCATGCACTTTGTACCTGTGTATCACTGATGTTGAACATTTCTACCTCATCATGTTGAATACCACAGCATTCAGCTGAAAAATTAGGCATAAAAACGTGTGAAAATGGTGTAGACTTCAGAATCCCCAAATCAACAGTATTATCGACCATGGCTCTCTTGAGGCTTCAGCTTTGCCTTTATACAACCTATCAAGGTATCCAGGTAGCTTAGTCTTAGAAATGGAGAGTTTTGTAAAGGCACAAAGATTGATACACTGTGCCTAAGAATGAAAAAGAAATTTCGTACATGTCATCAACATGCTTCGCACAAAGAAAAGAACCTTTCCAATCAACGGAATCTAGGTAAGCACCAATGGCGTGGAGGCGATTTAAATGCTTATTTGGCCTTACAATGACTTGCGGTGGCAGACGATGAACAAGTCAGCGCTTTATACTCCCCAGACACGTCTGGTACCAACTCAACGACCACAGAGGGATGGAAGGCTTGTTTGGTTTGGACGGGAAATCCTGACGAGGCACCTGGTATCTGGTGCACGCGACGGCCGGTACCTTCTCTGACAGCGCTACACGCGCCTGAACATAGCCTACGTAGAAAGAATGCAAGAATACTGAAAGATCAAGGAATCGAACAGCTGACCCCGCGTCTGTGGAGCAGTATTTTCTATTTTTTCTGTACATTCTGGAGATTGGAAGAGATTACTTAGTGAGACAGGGATTCCCTATAATGCTTTCAGGGTATTTAAGTCTGCAAGGTCAACGATATTACACAAATTAAAAAACATTTTTTATTTATTCATTTTAAAATGTAGATCACAGTTTAACGTAAGCAAGTAATAAATACAAAACGAACAGCCTAAAAAGTTTCTGTCCACAAATAGAAAGAATAGAAAGCGGCAACGGAGAAATCGCTTCATCATATTCATTGAGTTCAGCCAGTAATAGTTTTTCAATACTTTTACAGGTTGGCACAAACAGCTTCTCCAGGTCGTCGTTTTCCTCAGGCAATAACATTCATGTGGATTCCATAGGTCCAGTCTGATCTTACTATCTAATCTTATATTTTACTACTTTTCTATGTTATATCTTTGCATTTGGGCGCGTGTAGCGCAGTCGGAGGAGGCGCGACTGTCGCGAGCACCCGATACCAGGTTCCTGATTCGGATTTCCCGCCCAGGCCAACCAAGCCTTCTATCCCTCCGGGGTCGGTGAATTGGTACCAGACTTGTCTGGGAAGAATAGAGCGCTGACTTGTTCATCTGCTGGCCACCGCAAATCATTGTATGGCCAAATACGCATTCATGTCGCCTCCACGACATCCCGTAGAAGTAGAATGCACTGGCGGATCCCAAAAGGGATTGAGTAACGCCGTCCTTTATCCTTTATCCTTTATCTTTGCATTTAACTCACTTTTTTATACACCTGCTTTGTTTCTCTTTTGAAATTAATTTTCTCATATAGAATCTAATTCTTTATCCTATCATATTCATTCTCTCCTCTTTTTTTACATCTCATCTCTCGTGCTTTTTATTTTCCTATCTCTCCTCACACACAGATTTCAATGATATCTTAAAATGTGCTCTTCTTCTTCACTGAAGAGCCACGGGAAGAGCATTACACAAAGCTTCGTCTGAAGATTGTGGCAAAACGAACCTTTTAATATTTTTACATTGTGTAATATTTTTTATAATTAAAAAAATAACACTTTGCACATTTCTTTGCTTTATCGAACTTCTATCTTTTCTATGTTTTGTATTATACGTGATTTTGCAACCGGGACTCCAAGCTTAAGCTTTCATTTAACGGTTCTCGTCATTAGACCCCCCCCCCCCTAAAAAAGAAAAAGTTGATTGGTGTGGTGGACAGCTTGCTAGAAAGAATTTTGTACATAACTACATAACTACAACATGCATTTCTACCAAATGAAAAGTGGAGCTACTCGCAGTAACATTCATTTTTGCCGTTTAGACATACATCTGGGGTCTTCTGTGGTTAGCAAATATAGAGCGAAAGAATTGATAGGGAAGACAAGCGAGTCTCTTCTCTCTCATGTGATACGAGAGATACTAGATTTCGTAGCGAATCTGCTGACTGTCTCACTACATCAATCTTTCGACTGTCTCGCTACAAAAGTTTATTCTCGAAATATGACTGAATGTCGTGTTAAGACATGGGCTGGATGCCACAATACCTCAAAGCACAGCAAATTGTCGACGACCTTCATTCTCAAAAGCATCCACATCCCTCCGGCCATCTGCACATCGGGATGCACATTTTGCTGAATTCGTCGTCATCGTAATCTCCTTGAACGAGTTCTTCGAGTCGACTGAAAAGGATGGATGTTAGTTGACATTTCCGCGAAAACTTTACATAAACTTTTTTTAAAAAAATGATGGCTTCATCACGCAAACGGCGGCTGCACAACGTTGGATTCAGCTATCCATTCTTAATCTCATCAGTTCCTCGCCTATTCAATAACCGCTTCTGAATTGTGGACCACAAAGTCGACCTGTGGCAATGTTTCGCCTGTGGTGAGGGACCTTATGTTATCCGTTACGGCAGCGACTAGTTGTCTGAGCAAGTGATACAGAACGATTTTTGTATTCATATCGCAACGAAGAATGCCCGTAATCTGACGCAGTTGTCGAACCCGCATAACACCAATAGACAGCCATAGAATCGACCGCATTTGACTTGGAAGATGTCAATGGCAAGAGGTTCGGTGTTTTCTATGCGCCGGAACACACATTCTGGCTATCTGTTACAACCTATGTATGTGTACAATTCACTCAATAAGGCTAATAAAGGATAAGGGAAAAGGATTGCGTCAATCCATCCCTATTTGGGATGCGCTGACATTCTACCATTCCACGATATCGTTACTCCATTTCCTCCCCTCCTGCTATAGTCCGATAAGTACTTACAAAGTAAGTGTCTAAAGCGAGAGCGAGTCATATAGGAAGAATCCCCACCCCTCAATTAGTACAAAGATGTGTTTATTTTTTGCCAACTCGTTAAACCCAAGGAGAGTCGTTGAAGTCACAATGGAATTGGTGCCTCACGAGCTTGGGGGTCTTGTACGCCCGCGATGCCTCTTCTGGAGTGCGGCTCGGAGCGCAGTGGAAGTAGGGTTGCTTCACGCAGGTCGGAGGTTCGGTTCTTGTGTTCTACTGCGTTTTTGCATTTCGACTGACTGATTGAGATCTGCGGGATTCTGACGTCTATACCATTTTCAGATGTTTGCTGCGCATTTTGTAGCTGCACGCTGGAAAGTACCTTTCTTGCTACTTGTTTATTACTGACCGGATTTTTAACCACAACGTCTTCGTCAACTTCAAGTTGATGTGCTTCGAAGTCCTTTAGTACGGTGGCCGTCCGTTGGTCCGCTTGATTTCTTCCCTTCAAGGTTCCTCGTCTAAAGGTGGGCCACACATAAGTGGGAGCAGGTGAATCACCACTCGAGTACCTTCAGACTTTGTTGGTGTTAGATTTTAGAACATCTTCAGCAGACTTCTGGTTTCCAGGTGATAGGCAAAGATGAGGAAAGCGGGATCCACAGACCGCGTTTCTCGCTTGAATAAACTCCGACGTCACATCCTGGTATTTTTTGAAGATCCGAGCAGGATGGCTTTTTCCGTGGTCATTGGTCCATGTATGAAAACAGCCTGTGAGAAGGCTGTAGCCTTTATACGTTGCCCGTATTGTGCCCAGTGGTGCTTCATGCATTTTGAATCTGTGTATCACTGATGTTGAACATTTCTACATCATCATGTTGAATACCACAGCACTCAGCTGAAAAATTAGGCATAAAAACGTATGAAAATGGTGTAGGCGTCAAAATCCCCAAACCTCAATCGAAGTAAACACCGCAAATCGCTTCGAACATGGGTGCAAGGCACAATCTCAGCTCTCTCTCTTTGTCCAATATACAAGAAGATTTCCAAAATCTGCCCTAGTCCGAGGAAGCACCACTAGAAAGCCTGAACAAACAAAAACAGTGTGAATTCTCTCGTTTAAAAATTGCCAAGTAAGGTTCACTCATTGACCAGTTTAGTATTTCGCCTTGGTAAAAACGTTTATTTTAATTTTGTAGCCGCTGTCAAAGTGAAGGTCTTTATATTCATAATCAGCGTTTATACACTATCAGTCAAATAAAAGGAGCTCAACGAGCCAACCAAGTGCATAGCGCAATCCATTTATTAAATGCACTAAACTGCTTCTCAAAAACAATTTTAATTTATTATTTTTTTCTTTTCGCTTCGCATCGTGAGCATCGGCATGGCTGCACATCATACGAGGCATTTGAGTGGGCGTAACGTTGTTAAACTCCGCCATTTCATGCCTTTGGTTGTGAAGGCCTAGGTATAACAGGAATCAAGACCAGACTCCTAGGTGCTTCCTTCTGTTTAGCTGCTCGAAGGTGATTTCCTTACTCCACCGGAATCACACCATAGCTATACTGTTCGCCAAACCGATCGCTGCATCCGAGTTTATAATAAAGTTATTTGCTTATGTTCCTTTCAGTTAATTTACGTAATACCTTTTAGTCTAATTATACGTTTTGTTTGTGGTTGCATTCTCCTTGTACTTATGCTTTTGAATTGCCGCAAAAGTGATGGCCTTACCAATGTTACAGTGCATACTAATAACACGCTTTTTTCACCAGTTTTTTATTGGCGCACATTGTGCATAAATAAATAAATAAATAAACAATAAAAGATGTGGGGTGAGACTCAGGCTATTCAAAACAAACATTTGTTCGAGCTTAGAGCAGCTGGTACAGAGGTTATATATATATATATATATATATACATATATATATACTGTATATGCTGTATACTGTTGAAGGAGGTTTTGTTGAGGTCAGGACTCTCGTCCCATGCGGGTCTTCTGCCTGCATCCTCTGCTTTTCGGACAGGATTACAGCAACAGCGCTGTTCAATCGCAGTAAACATTACCAAATCATAAGAGAGTACTGATAAGCCATTTACAACAAGGATGTCGCAGATGTGGTGCGCGGGTTACCATGCTGATAGTATTGGACTAGCACCCCCTCCAGAACGCAGGGAGTGTTCGAGTCCTGCTTGGTGCGAGTATTTTGATCGCAACCAAATGAAGTTGCAGCCTCATTTTGTTTAGTTTTTAATTTATTTTTGTTGTTGACTATGTCTAACGTACATATGGTACTTGTAATTCCTCACACATATCTATTATATTTACGCAGATAACAGAAAGTATCTCTAAGGACAGGGCTTCATTAGCAACGCAGCCTAAAGTTATTTTTTGCCTTCACACTCTTCTTATGGCCACATAGTTCATCACTATAGCCATATTTAGTTATTATATGTTATTTTAGATGTTGCGTTGCGTTCTAACCGGAGCTGAGCTTTTTACATCGTTTCACGCATAGGTATTTTAGATAAACCTATGCGTGAAACGATGTAAAAAGCTCAGCTCCGGTTAGAACGCAACTCCCGTTATAACGCGGATTTTCTCCGGTCCCTTCAAACGCGGCATAACAAGAGGCGAATGTATTTGCCTTTACTCACCGATTGTTCAACCTGATATAGGACGACCGATGGACGCCACGACCTCGCGCATCGCGATTCGGAACCGTTCTCGGTTGGTAGTAGGTGTAGGGTACCCTGAAACGTTGGTTATCGACACGGTAGCTGCTCAATTAAATTACACACGCATTTATTATTATATCCCACGCCGAAAAGTAGGCTGGCTGAATCTTGGTTCAACAGTGATAAACGAGATACTACATTCAACTCAAAGCGAACTCGAACAGGCGAAAGCGAACGTTCAAATTGTCTCCAGGACATCTCATAGGTGATTGACGCCGTCATTTACCCTTTATCCGCTACCAGTAAATTCAGCACCGAGTGGGACTTCGAAGCTCCAACATGAGAAGAATGTCTCACCTTTTGATCCAGCCGGATGAGCAACAAAACCTCTGAGTGGATCCCGAGTGACGCCAAGTGTCCTTGCGGGAGACCTCCAACAAGGTAGGTTGGTCCTTAGTAGCGCGGTTAACCCTTGATCTCGTACGCCTGACCTAGCAGGCTTTTCAGTTGGAAACGAATCAAGCCTCTTACAAAGGTCAGGAAGTCCTCGAATGGCAACACAGTCCTGGATGATGATGGAGAGATGATGGAAAGAATCGCAGTCATAGTGTGAGGAGCAGCACGGCCAGTGAAGACAGGCATCACAGAGTTAGTACCAGACGATAGGTAATATCTCTACCCCTTGCAATCCAAGTGCATCACGACTGTGTGAAACAAGCCGTAAAAGGTTGAATCAAACTGAATTACGGACCACGTATAATTCTATGACAACTGTATCTACGGTCTTAAGCCTACAAATCATACATTAGACCGGTTCTTGAATACGGGACCAGTCTTCTCCCCTCACAAACGTTCCACTATTGATAGACTGGGAAAAGTCCAGGACAATTTTACCAGGAAGCTTCTGATTAGACATCTAGGTTTTGCCTATGATCACATTCCCTCTAGCACGGAGAGAAATGTCAACTTCAGCTTCCGAAGATTGTCAACATGGAGAGTTGCTAATAATCCTCTGCTGCTTCATAAAAATACTTTTAGTAGCTGTGGCATCAAACTAGAGGATTTCTTTTCAGTTAGAGCCTCTACCACTAGGGGAGGGGCCAGAAAACTCCAAGTAAGTTTTGCCAGAACCAATTGCCGTCGCTTATTTTTTGCTAATCGAACGTTGCCGCTGTTTGAAAAACTTAGCAAAACAATCCGAAAGTATTTAACTACGGTACAGTACCGGACATGTCTTTTGGTCAATGATCGGAAAAGTCGCACAGGTGAACATGGGCCGCTTTGAGCGTTCCAAAGCGATTTTTTGAATAACTTCTTTAGAAATCAAGTACTTGTGAAAAGAAACATATAATTGAACTCAGCAGCTCAAGCTCTATTTTTTGGCTTATAAATCTCAGTAGAGTTGAACAATGCATATAGGCCCGACAGAGCCAATCGAGTGGGAGCGACAATTTGTAGAGCGAGCGTTTGGGGAATTTTATCGGAAATCAGAAATTCAGAAATTGCCGTCCTAATCAGAAATCGCTCTAAGAATGTCCAACTTGCATTCGAAGTGCGCCGTGAACAATGTATACAGAATCGGACCTATCAATCGAGTGGGCGTGGCAGCTCGCAAACTGCACACGCGAGCGTGTTCCGAGCGCGATTACTCTGTCACATGTGAACCTTTCCGGTTGCAGATGTGGGTTTTGTAGGCAGTAAATTGCCCTACGTAGTGCATTGAAACACAGCAATCTTGCTTATGATTGGGCAAAGCTACAGCGGTGCGAAAATGCAGATTAGCCTTGTGTGGCACGATTTTTTTCCAAATTCAGTCGACATCTGCAAGAAGATGCGGCGAGCTAACGGGCTTCCCCTTAAGGTTCTTCACGATGACATGCTCAGAACTCCTCAGCTGCCTAAATTTCCTTAGCCTCAGTTGCCAGTGTAAAGCGGTGAAAGATAGCGGTTTGAGTTTCTTGCGCTCTTACTCGCCAAGATTCGTGTCTTCGACACTCGCAATGGTACCGTTCTGTTCAGCATGAAAGGCGCTGTCGAATGGTGTCAATTTCGACCGATTTTGGAAAAATCGATTTTTTGACAGTTTCGCATCGAGGCCGCTCGAGACCGCGGCGGGCAGACGACGACGTCATCTAAAATCGATATTTTCGAAGTTGGCCAAATTTCCAAAATCAGCTAGGACGTTATTTGGGGCGCTGATTACGAATCCGACGTCCGATTTTGAAAATTCCGCCGACTTCGGTAGGTTTTGAAATTTCTTCTGGATAACTGGGGATGGTCGGGTCAGAACCACCGATTTTGCTCACACTTCGTATAGGAGCGGGGGCTCATTCCGGATCTCGAACGTCGGATTCGTCATCAGCGAGGAAATTTGGCCAATTTCGAAAATATCGATTTTGATGACGCCATCGTCCGTCTGCTGCGGCCTCGAGTAGCCTCATCCTCGGTGCGAAACTGTCAAAAAATCGATTTTTCCAAAATCAGTTAAAATTTATACCATTCGATAAAGCATTTCATACTGAACAGAACGGTACCATTGTGAGTGTCGAGGACTCAAATCTTGGGGGCGCAGTAGTAAGAGCGCAAGAAACTCTAACCGCTATCTTCCGCCGCTTTAAACTGGCAACTGAGGCTGAGGTAGTTTACGCAGCTGAGGAGTTCTGAGCACGTCATCGTAAAGTACCTTAAGCGCCCTGTTCGCATGCGCATTTGGAGGCGTTGCAACTTTGTCCAATCATAGGCTACACTATTCTACTTTAGTACTACTGGACCGATTTGGTGCATACAAGACCCACGAGTTGCAGCCGAAACGATTCGAATTTGACAGAGTTATTGCCAAAAGACGTCGGCGACAGCAATTTTCGAGCGGTCGCCCCACTCGATTGATCGGTTCGATCCTATATGCATTGTTCACGGCGCACTCCAAAACCAAGCTGGACAGTCTTAGAACAATTCCTGAGTAGGACGGCAGAAAGTTTCTGACAAAACTCCCCTATCGCTCACTCTACAAACTGTCCCTCCCCCCCCCCCCTCAATTGAAAGGTTCGATTCTATATGCATTGTACACGGCGCACGCCAAAGTCTCGCATGGACAGACTGGAGCTAATCCTGAGTGGGGCGGCGGAAAATTTATGATAAAATTCTTAAAATGGTTCGAAATAGTCTTGAAAACTTCGCATTTCCCAGTAAGAGAGGATAGTAGAAGCGCAGTGGACATGGTTCGCCCACTCGATTGATAGGTTCGATTCTGTATGCATTGTGCACGGCGCACTCTCAGAGCATTCCTGGCAAGTCAGCGCACTGGCAATGTACGCCATGCTTGAGATACTCCGAAACACATGTCCTGGGAAATAAGTTGCTCAGTTGTATGGACGTTTGTGTAGATCTCGAAGAGACGAATCGAACGGTACCAACCGTTTCTCAAAAAAAAAAAATAATAATAGAGGAAACGTGAGTATGCAGTACAACAGTTTGCCACGGATCGCATGGCTGTCCTTCGTCCAGCGTTCTGCTGATCCTATTCAGAATCACTCGAGTGAACAGCTTGTAGACTACGGACAGCAGGTAAATCGGGCGATAGTTGCCAATGTCGTGCACGTCTCCCTTCGTGTACAGCAAGACGGTCCCGCTGGTCTTCCCCTAAGATGGAACCTTGCACTCTGGCAGGTAGCGTGTGAAGAGCCGCGCCAAGGTGTTGATGAGCGTTGGCGGGAGGTTCTTCAGGTGTTCGGGTCTGATCCTGTCGGGACCGGATGCTGTACGCTTCTTCACCGACGAGATGGCGTGTCGGATCTCGGAAGGGAGAACGAGGGGACGACGTATCCATCCTGCGGAAGATGACATGGGGGCACGTGGCTATCGAAGAGATTGGAGTAGAAGCCGTTGATGACCTTCTCCATGGTCCTTCTGGAAGAGGTGACGGTTCTGTCGCGGCAAGCACCAGCTGCCGCTACTTTTTCATGAGTTCTCACCCGCGAGACCTCAGACGGACAAAGAAATAGTGCATTCACAGTTCGCCTACAGTGTCTCCTTCCTTGAAAACAGAAAGTACAAGACGTCTCCTTTGTATTCTAGAAGGACCGCCCTCGCGGTCTCAGTCTTGTTGAGTTCCTCCACCCTGCTAGCTCGCCTTTAGTTGTACAATTACGAATAAACGGATTATTAAATAATTTTGTGTCAGAGGCAACGGAAGCCCACAAAATTTCTGGTGCATCGGCCATTTTCCAGGCACCAATAATAAAGATCCGCGTGGCATCTTCAAATCAGCTTGTTCTCCCTCATAAGGCTAAGAACCGCTGATTTTCTACAGAAAAAAGAAACTCAAGCTGAATAACAGCAAAATGAGTAAAATTACCCTTCTCCTCCAATCTCTGGAAGATGAATCGACTATCCTCAAAGAAGTGGTTGAATATTACAAGGCCACCACAGAGCCCAATAAACCTCCCACAGAGGATCAAAAAATACAAGTCTACTGTCAGGAAAGACTATGTGAATTGCAAACGGCACTGGAAAACGTCGAAAGGAAACTGTCGTCAATGCAAGACGTCTACCAGAGCATAATGAGCACCTATTCAGAGGCCTCAAAAGGAGAGAAAAAGGAAATGTTAGCAGAAATAGAGGAACTCAAACAGAAAATCAATTTCCGCTCACTCAAACAAGAAGCGGAAACTGTAGTGATGGCTCTAAAAACCGGAACTCGAGAAATACAGACTCAATGGGAAATTCTGCAAATTACTCGTACCCCACTGGGTGGAAACGGTCCCGAAAGCAGAGGAGACCTCGACAGCGGGGACGCATATGAGGAAATCGATCCATGTGGTCTACTTCAAAGTAACCGACCGCTGACGCAGCCACAGAGGACAGCTCACTCGGGTCTTGATTCGCATGACCAAGACCCAGAACAGATGGTCCTATCGCCGGCGTTGAAGATCAAGTACCCGCAAATCAAACTACCGCATTTTGATGGAGAAAACGACTCATGGGACGAATTCTGGGATGCATATTCCCTCATAGTCGATCAAAATGCACAATTAGGAGAATTAGAGAAAATTCTCTACCTTAAGGACGCCATACGCGGAAAGGCACAAAATGCCATCAGAAGCATCCCAATGAAGGCTTCCAATTACAGTCTAATTGTAGATGTATTACATAAAAAATATGGAAACAAAGGAAATAACAGGTCACAGATCGTACAGCGCCTACTGGCGCTACCAGCTGCAAATACAGGGGGTGAAAAATGTGTCGAAACCCTCGAACAGGTCAATGATCTTGTCTTCCAAATGGTCGCCACGGGGTACGACGTGAGAAAAAGGCACGACCCGCTATGGATAGACACCATTCTTGCAAAATTTCCCTATGAAATTATAAAGGACTGCATGAAAAGGGAAACAGAAAGCTCACAATTAACCGTAGGCAAACTGCTGGAAGAGCTCGGCGAGGAAGTTTCTTCGAGAGCTCGCTTCGAGCGCCGATTCGAATCGTTGAGGGGAAATCAAATAAACAATACCGAACCCTCACGACGCCCGAAACCGTCTGTGGCGGAACAATGCCTGTTTTGCCGCAGATCCAACCACCAAACCAAGGAGTGCCGTACAGTTCGGACTGCAATCGATCGCAGAAACGCACTGAGGGGTCTGTCAGTGTGTTGGAAATGCTTCGCACACGACCACAGAAGCCGTGACTGCGCCTTCGAGTGTTGCCCAAAATGCAAAGGAGATCACGATGTCACACTATGTATAAAGGAGGACGTCTTACAGCCTCAGGAATGTGGTAATACACCAGGAAATAGTCAACGTTGCTCTATTAGCCAGAATACAAATACTAGGCCAAATGAAGTTAATTCCTCTCGCAGTCAATCCAGCTATAATGTGGTGAATAAAAGCCAGCAATCTGCCCCACAAGAACATAATGGATATCTGGCTGCAAGTTTCTCAAATACAGAACACGAAAAGATCACTGAGAAAGAGTATGTTCTCATGACTGCGGAGGCACAAATACGAAATAATCACACCAATACGTTTGAAAATGTGGTGGTTCTCCTAGACTTGGGTGCACAGTGCAACCTAATTGAAGCCAACCTCGCGAGCACGCTGGGACTTCAATTAAGTGAGCCATATCAGTGCACAATGCATGGTATTGGAGGAAGCAGTGAGACTTATTTGACTCAACGGACATCTGCCGTTTTCAGAACGCGGTTCGGAGATACCATTTCACTCCCGCTTACCACCAAATCAGTGCTCACAAATGCTTTTCCAGCAGCCACATTGACAAGTTCAGACGTACAGTTTCTAAGAGACAAGTGCATTTCCTTGTCGAATACCACTACGAACGGAGAATTCGTAAAGCCGCGAATTCTGATCGGAGTTGAATCATACGACCAAATCGTGATGTTAAACCACCCGCCTGTAAGACTACCGTCAGGACTACTTGCACAAAACACCGTTTTCGGACCAGCACTATTCGGATCTTCAAATACAACACAACCGAAAGCACGGCGTTTCCACCTCTCTGTGGTAGCATCCCCACAGATTGTTGATGTAAGAAAGGAAGCTTATGATAAAACGTTCGAAGATAAACGGAAACACGCGTCACGTCTTTCACTAGAGGTGAATGACATTGAACACAGACAATATGAATCGCCTGTTCCATGCAGCAACCCGTCTTTAGAATATGCTCAAGATCTGGTAAAAGACACCTTACTGAAGCAGATTCCTCACGAGGTTCGAGGGACAAATGGCCTTCCAGAAATTAAGAAGGCGCCTGACTTAGATAACATGTTACAACCTTCTCAGGGGACCTTGCTTTCAATGAAAGCAAAGCAAGGAGCCAAGTGCTGTAACATTAAAGAACGGAAGCTCTATGAAGAACTAACGACATCTAGCAGCTTCAGCATATTCTCAAGAATATTACTTTATTTGTTGCTCTCCATCATACTCAGCGTCCAAGACCGCTCAGATCCAATAACGTGCCAACACGGTGCACTTCCTTTTAATCGAGTGTCAGTGGAATCATCTGTTCCTAATGATAACATACAGGATCTTCCAGCCAAGCTGGTAGCACTGGAGAGCAAAGTGAATACCATACTCACTCATACCACACGCCCATATTCTGCAACGGGCGTACAGTACATTGACGCAGTTGTTCCCTACAATATTTCTCTTTATTCCCTTTTCCTTTTACAAGTATTTTGTATCTTTCCTGTCAGCTAGCACTGATATTCCTTTCAATATTCCATTGTAATACGCCACTCCTCTGTATTTCATATATTTTTTCAATGCATAAGATGGCAAAAATTGTCCCTCTAAATATTCGCATTGTATGCTCCTGTATTTATTACATTGTAAACGCGGAATCATCATTCACACCTCACGCACACTCCTCCGCCACGAGTCACCCACATCAACTAGGTATCCCATAAACGGCTGGTGAGTATCACCCCATCACTTAGTTCTACCTTTGTCGGCGTCTTTAGCCTCGTACAGCCGCGTCTAATTACGCAGCAAACACGTCTGTCACTAACAAAATCGGTGGTGGAGCCAGTCGTGGCCGCTCTAGTCTTTGTGGGTCATTCGACCGCGGGGAGCAACAAAAATAAACAAAAACAAGTGAGTATTATTCCGCGTCGTTACTCCTCGTATCAACCGTTACAGTCATTTACTTATTCACTACTCATTTGCTCATCTGACTTGATAATCGAATGTATACCCATTGCTATGCATTACTCATTGTTACAAGGTACTTTTAAAAGTTTTGCGCCCGGGAGTGTCGCGGCAAGCACCAGCTGCCGCTACTTTTTCATGAGTTCTCACCCGCGAGACCTCAGACGGACAAAGAAATAGTGCATTCACAGTTCGCCTACAGTGTCTCCTTCCTTGAAAACAGAAAGTACAAGACGTCTCCTTTGTATTCTAGAAGGACCGCCCTCGCGGTCTCAGTCTTGTTGAGTTCCTCCACCCTGCTAGCTCGCCTTTAGTTGTACAATTACGAATAAACGGATTATTAAATAATTTTGTGTCAGAGGCAACGGAAGCCCACACAGGTTCTGTCAGGATGTCGGAGAGCAGTCATCTCGGTCTTGAAGTTGGCGAAATTCCGGCGGGCATTGCAGATGCCCAACCCTGCCTCTGCTGCTTCAGCCAACACTTCCACCCTTCACTCCTTGAGATCTTCCTTTATCGCCGCTCTGCATAGCTTCGCAAGCTAGGACGTCAGTTAGTAGTTGCCTGACGCTCGTGCTCCTCCACGCTGGCGTATAAGCTCGAGAGTTTCCGGAGACAGGCGTCTCTTGGTGGTCTTCAAGCTCTCGGCTCCCTTATTATAGCACTACCAGTCGTTCAGCGGCCTAGCGGCCGCCTCCGACTGTTTGGGGGCTTCGCCCCCAAACCCCGAGAAGGGAACACTCCGACCATCTTCTTTTCCCAACTTTTAGACCTTCATACCTCAAAAACAAACTTCAGATTCGTGTTCAGCGACCTCGATTACCCCCAGGGCCAAAGTTTCGCGCCACTTGAGCGCCATCCTCAAAAAATCGATAATATCGATCGATATCGATTGGTCGACTTCAAATTCGAGTTCAGCGACCTCGATTACCCTCAGGGCCAAAGTTTCGCACCACTTGAGCGCCATCCTCAAAAAATCGATAATATCGATCGATATCGATTGGTCGACTTCAGATTCGAGTTCAGCGACCTCGATTACCCCCAGGGCTGAAGTTTCGTGCCGCCTGAACAAAATCCTCAAAAAATCGATAATATCGATCGATATCGATTGGTCGGCTTCAGATTCGTGTTCAGCGACCTCGATTACCCCCAGGGCTGAAGTTTCGTGCCGCCCGAACGACATCCTCAAAAAATCGATAATATCGATCGATATCGATAGGTCGACTTCAGATTCGTGTTCAGCGACCTCGATTACCCCCAGGGCCAAAGTTTCGCGCCACTTGAGCGCCATCCTCAAAAAATCGATAATATCGATCGATATCGATTGGTCGACTTCAAATTCGAGTTCAGCGACCTCGATTACCCCCAGGGCTGAAGTTTCGTGCCGCCGACGTGTTTGGCACGTCTACGGCTCGCCATGCAGGGTTGCCGACGTGTTTGGCACGTCTCCGGCTCGCCATGCACGGTTGCCGACGTGCTCGGCACGTCTACGGCTCGCCATGCCGGGTTGCCGACGTGTTTGGCACGTCTACGGCTCGCCATGCACGGTACCCGACGTGTTCGGCACGTCTGCGGCTCGCCATGCACAGTTGCCGACGTGTTCGGCACGTCTACGGCTCGCCATGCATGGTTGCCGACGTGTTTGGCACGTCTACGGCTCGCCATGCATGGTTGCCGACGTGCTCGGCACGTCTACGGCTCGCCATGCACGGTTGCCGACGTGTTTGGCACGTCTACGGCTCGCCATGCAGGGTTGCCGACGTGTTTGGCACGTCTACGGCTCGCCATGCACGGTTGCCGACGTGCTCGGCACGTCTACGGCTCGCCATGCATGGTTGCCGACGTGTTTGGCACGTCTACGGCTCGCCATGCATGGTTGCCAACGTGTTTGGCACGTCTACGGCTCGCCATGCACGGTTGCCGACGTGTTCGGCACTTCTGTGGCATCGCCAGGTACGGTTGTCGACGTGTTCGGCTGCCGCGCCCCAACTCAAAGTCGGACGGACGGACAGTGTGACACACACACACACAGTGACACAGTGACACAGTGACACAGTGACACACACACACACGCTTGCTCCTTTATATATAGTAGGATCGTGGAGATGGTGCACGAAGAGGTTGTATTCCTCATCGATGTTGTCCATGACGGCATCTTCCCAATGGCCAGCAAGAGAGTTGTAGAGGTCCCAGTTGATGGTCGTTCTGGGATTCCTCTTCTTGAACTTCGCGGCCTTCTCTCCTTGACGCGAAAAGCGAAACCGAAGGAGGCGGTGATCCGATCCCGTGTAGAACTTCGGGACAACAGAGACGTCGGTCAGGCAATACTTGCGCTTGAAGATGATGTTGTCGATCTCGTTGTGGAACTGGCCAACAGAGAAAAAGTCACAAAGAAAAAAAAAACGAAAAATTGCATTTGTTGCGGTTGTAAGCCGGTGCCAAAATTGTGTGCCCTCCTCACCATGCTGGATCCTGTTATAACATGTCAGGCGGCGGTCAGCAGGCGGCATGCGGCTTATTCACCATGTTATCACCATGACGTTTGAAGACCGCGGCGACTTTTTTGTTTGTTCACTTGTTTTTGGTTTTTGAGGTTCCAACTCGTTCTCTAGGAGCCGCTCGGTAAGTCTCAATTCATTTTGTTACCTACTTTTTAGTTACTTTTTAGTTGCCCCCCCCGGACTAGGATAGATCCCAATAGTTGTTTAGTTGCTGTTTTATTGTTCAGTGGATGTTTGTTATATTGGTAGTTAACGATTACTGGTTGAGAACAGCTTTAGTCTCTCATCATAAGTAGCTGCTTATGTAATAAATATCTTATCTTATCTTATGCTGGAAAAGCATAGGTGCAAAGATAAACGGTCAATTACTAGGTTGATACACAAGTTCACGGACACTTGGAGCACAAACCCCCATATCTAGACAACAGCTAGTCATTTGAAATGGGTTCATCGATAGTGGTCGATCCTTGTCAGCTTACTGCTAGGTTGTGGAAGCTGGTCTTCTAACTGGTCTTGCTCAAGAATGCATGCGAAATGAAAGCGTTTAGCAAGTGTAGGCTATTAAAATACCGTTGTACGCTGGTGCGAAGGTTGCAGCCGAATAAAGCAAGGGCGGGGACTATGAAGGTTGTACTTCACTGTGTTGTCTACCGATGCTCTAACCGTGTAACCGCTACAACAGTTTTCACTGGAAAAACCTTCTACGCTGCGCGATGATGAATCGCTGAATGTGGCAGTTTCGCGGTAAGTTCCATCGTTACCGACCGGCAAGTCGTTGATGAAACCGAGCCCAGAAGGCGTAAACTGCAAAACCATCCCATCAACTAGGAACTAGATTGAAGTTAATGTTTGTGATGATTTTTAGCGTTTTATTTTTCGTGGTGCTTCTTTCCAAGGTCGGGGCACTCACTGCCCACAGTTATGGAAAAATGCTTCTCTAATGGAGGCGTTCGTATAAGTCCGAGAGCCTATGCGACTAACATATGGAACAAAATAGAAAGCATAACGAATACTAGGATGTGCTTAATTAGCTATATTTTATACCTAACATATTCACATTCCCAGAAAATGCCGAAGAAAGAGTGAAGAAAGGACTAGCATGCAGCATGCACAAAACGCCCATCCAGAACGATCGAGTAGTCGAACTTACCAATCACCCGGGAAGGCCTCGAGCGAGACAACCAGAAGCAGGACGAGAATAATCAGTCGCATTCTCGGGAAGTCCCCTGCCGAGCATATTTATGCCTAGCTTCTGCTATTATGCAAGGAATGTGACGTTTATGGTTCGATTAATATTCCTCAATGGCAGTGAATATCCATGCGTGAATATTGTTGCCGAAAATCACAACGGATTGACGCATTCTTAGAAAGGTAATTACGACATGTGCTATGAAGAGTCGTTCGGGTGAAAAAAGGACGACGTGAATCAGAATCACCTGGTGAGATGCAATGCACGTCCCACTCATGTGCATAGCACTAATCCTGAAACAAATTGAATGCGTTTTTGTCCTACCCGGATGGTGTGGCCGTCAACCTATCAACGAATCAACGTCTGATCTTTCTCACACTAATATGGTAGCACTTTACTGATCGCAGTGCTGTAAGGCTGGCAGCAGAGTCTTGCGGGTGCCGCGGACCCGCCATGACAACAGCGGGTGGTGCGGCGCCGCGAGGGTTACTGTACGCAATACTGCGTAGGTACTGCGTATTTTTGCAGCGAGAAGCACGGCGAGAAACAGAAACCGGTGCATTTTGCCTTGCTGGACCTGGAGAAGGCCTTCGACCGTGTTCCGTGAGAAGTTATATGAAACGCGTTGCGACGACACGACGTCCCTGAAGAAGAGCTTATAGAGTGGGTGCGCATCCTCTACTCGTGCCCGGTAAGCCGAGTGCGAGCACCAGCGGGCACCTCGATGGAGTTTCCAGTCTCTGTCGGAGTGCACCAGGGGTCTGCACTCTCCGCACTACTCTTCGTGGTCGTCATGGATGCAATTACACGAGATCTCCAAAGGGAGCTCCTTGGACACTGCTGTATGCCCATGATGCCATGCTTGAGTGTGAGGAGAAAACCGAACTCGAGCGACAGACACAGGCGTGGTGCGATCGCTTGGCATTGTTCGGTCTCAAGCTAAACATCAAAAAGACAGAGTACTTGACGACGGATGTGAATGAGCACGGATCTACTAAGATCAATGGTACTGAGCTCTCACGAGTTACATCTTTCAAGTGTCTCGGATCAGCGGTCACTTCCGATGGCAGCCCAAAGTTGGAGGTGAGCGCACGTGTAAGTGCAGCCTGGTCCAAATGGCGTTCGTTGACTGGGGTGCTTTGCGACAAGACAATACCTGAGTACCTCAAGTCAAAGATGTAAAGAGCAGTCTTTCGCCCAGTAGCGACGTACGATGCTGAGTGCTGGCCCGTGACGAAGGAGATTGAAACGGCTGGAGTAACGCTGGAGTAACGCGATTGGACCGCGTTTGCAATGACACCAATCGAGAGAAGTTCGGTGTCGTCCCGATAGCCGACAAGTTGCGCGAAGCCCGTATACGATTGTACGGCCATGTCCTTCGCGCTAACGACGACACCGTCTGTATGTCTAGATCCGCCTGAATCTTGAAGTCACTGGAAAACGAACCAGAGGACGCCCAAAGCAACATTGGCTAGATACGTTGCATATGGATTTAAAGGTAGCTAGTGTCCATCCCGACCAAGCGTTTCATCGGGAGAAATGGTGCCACCAAACAGGAAGAGCGGACCCGTCACCAAGCGGGACAAACGATATTGAAAATGATGATGATGATTATGATGACTGCGTACTTTTGCCGGCAGTTGCGACCTCCAAGAATGTCAGAGATGTAGTAAGCAAAACGCTTTTTGTTTCGTGAAAAAGCGGTTTCTGAGCCAAGTTACGACTTCCCGAATGTAACCCCCGAAATCTAATAGAACACTCCTTATAGGTGAATGGTATTCTGGGGCCAGCTTCATTAGCGATACCGCCGGTATCACCTCACTGCGGATTCACCATACCAGCCTATGTATTAGATTGGAAAAAGTCTTTTCACACTTCGAATTTTTTACCGTTCTCCTTGTAAGTGCACTAGCCAGTATTGATTGCTGATTTCGTAATCCTATCAAACCTGTTTACTGTTCGCACGCAGACATAGGTCAAGACCCTTTTTGTGTTTCGTTATCTATCCATTCCTTCCGGACTCAATGCCGGATCTATCTCAGGGCCATTTTCGGCACGTCATTCTTCATGAACTCATTAAAGGGTCTACAGCATGTCAGGCAGCCGACCAAATTAACCACATATACGGCTTGGGATCCATAACTCATCGCACCTGTTATGAGTGGTTCAGAAAGTTTTCAAGGGGAGATTATTCACTCGAAGACAAAGCAATGTCAGGAAGGCCAACTGAATTGGGCAAAACTGAACTACTCCATGTTCTTCGTGCCGATAGTAGGCAGACGACACGTCAACTGGCAGAGAAGCTCGAAGTGTCCCTATAGGATAGCGGGAATCCATCTGAAGAATATTAGCTTTCCATGGAAATTTGGAGCTTGGATTCCACACGTTCTGTCTCAAACACTCAGAAAGGTCAACGGCTCTCCTCGCTGCTTCTCTTCTGTCCAGATACGAAAGAAAATTGTCTCGGCCGCGGATTGTGACAGGCGATGAGTCCTGGGTTCTGTATGCCAACTTCCAAAGAAAAAGACAATTGGTACCCCCCCCCCTCCACCCTGGGCTTGATGTCAAGCCCAATGCTCACGAAAGGAAGAGTCTGTTGAGTGTTCGGTGGGATATCAAAGGAGTGATTTACTGGGAAACTCTCAGACGTGGAGAGACATTTACTGCTGCCGCATGCAATGGCCAACTCCACAATGTCGCCACAGCTCTCCAAGAGGTGATGATCCCGCATGAAAACGCAAAACCACATGTTGCAAGACTGACAAAAGAAGCAATAAAGAAACTGGGCTGGGAGGTAATGCCATACCCACCGTATAGCCCTCACATCGCCCCTACCGACTACCATCTCTTTCGTGCTCTCAAGCAAGAAATTGCTTGAGAGCACGGAAGAAAAATTTTGAAACGGGTGAAGACCTCAAAAATTGGATTCAGCAATGTTTCGACTCTCAGAACTGCAGTCTTTTACGCAGAAGAATTAGAAAATTACCGAGTCTTTGGAAAAGTGTAGTGGAACAAAATGGAGATTATCTCAATCGATTTGACTTTGTAGTTGTGAAGTATAAATCTTTGAAAAAAAAGAATAGACTTTTTCCAACCTAGTAGTTACCGACACAGAGTGTTGGACCCCAAACTTATCACACCACATGTTGATGAATGTATCAAAATAATGAATCGGTATCAGTAGGTTTGGCAGAAATTTTCACGACGAGTGGCCTGTAAGTGTTTGGTGAATCTGGCCGACGGTGGGAATGGTACTCCGGCACATGATAGAAGGGTAGGAGGTTCATCATTATAATAGAAGGGTAGTTGTTTTACGTCATCCAAATAGTGAAAACATTTCTTGAAACACCTTATACCAGGGTGTCTGAAAACTTTTGCGAAAATTCTGAACTTTTATTGCATTCAAATTACAACTAAACAAAAGCCTAGTCAATCAACATGTATGATCCATTGATGGCCACAACCTTCCTGTATGACCCATTGGTGACCACAACCTTCCTCCATCGTTCGGGCAGGGAGACAAATGGCTCTCTCCAAAAAGAAGCAGGGCGTGACGGTGCCAATTCGATGTCGTCGTTGTTCTGAAACTGTCGTCCACGTCAGAAGTGCTCGAGACTGCGGAAAGCGTGAAAATCACAGGGACAGAGATCCGGGGAGTAAGGTGAGTGGGGTAGCCGCACGATGTTCAGCTTCTCTAGTTGGCTCTGGATAGTCTTTGATAATGCGAGTGTGGCCTCGCATTATCCGTCAGAAGATGAATCTTGCCCTTGTGCGTGTGGTCAACGGGCAACCTGGACTCCATCTCTACCGGCTATGAGGAGATGAGGTTGGCACCAATCGACTACCCAGCCGGTAGGACCTCGTAGTAAACGACATCCTTGCTACAGTAGTACAAAGAGAGCAGGTGCTTCTTGCCGTGGATATACCTCTTTGGGATGGGCTGTGGGTCTTCATCGCGAAGCAATCACTGTAGCCTTCTGTCCGGTTTGCTGTACGTTATCCACTTCTCATCCATGGCCACTATCGTCCCAGTCCATACCGTCGTTCGGTAGAGGGAGAGTAGAGAAGAGCAGACCTTCACACGTGTGTTTTGCTCGGCGGCTGACAGATCGTGGGTACGGTATGAGGACGCTTCGCCACAAGACCGGATCGAGTGAGGATATCATGGACGGTGAATTTAGGAGTGCCCGTCTCCCTCTCTATATCTCGTACAGACTTAGCTTGAACAGTCGCGAAGACGACCGTTGTACTTCTCGATTGAGGTCGTCCGGATCGAGCAGCATCGTAGAGGGAGAAGTCTCCTTTTGCAAATCGATCGAACCAGCGGTACATCGTAGCAGTAAAGGTGGACTGGGAATCCATCAGCGACACAACCTGCTGATGGGCCTCGGTGGGGTGAAGCCGGAGCGGAAGCATCGAGGCAAAATGATGTGGTAGTCAGTTCGGCTGGACATGATAAGACTGACGGATTTTCGCAGCCTAGGGGCAAGGCGACTGTATTGATTGAGGTTTAGATCAGAACGTTATGATCGACAAGGATGCGTAGTAGCATGATATAACTCAGAACCTGTGAGACGATGTCATTTTATTTGAATGCATCGAAAATTCTCAAAACTTTCCGGACACCCTGATATTTCTATAATATCACATCATTAGAAATACTGAATGCTATAAAGAGATCTAAAATATAAACAGTAAGGAGATTATCACTAAGCATTTACAGATGATTGAAGAAGCGGACACAGAGAAGAGCATATTGGGCTGCCGACTTTGTCTAACTACAGGTCAGGATCCAAATTAGTTAAGAAGTGAAAACCAGAAGCATGAAAACATCGAAGCGCCGCTTGTGCTGCTTCGGCTCTACTTCGCCGACTGAGTGCCGTCGACCGCTTCGCTCTTCCCTGCTATCGCCGCCTTCTTTTTGGCGGCATCTTGCTTCTTTCGCAGTTGCACTGTCTAGAAGCACACCGATACTTTCACTGCTTCCATATGGAACACAATCCAAAACTGAAGTGTCATGCAAAGCATTGGAATCATGCAGTATACACTGTGACTATTTACAGGGCTTGTGACGAGGCCTACCTGCAAAGCCGCTACAAGTTTATCAGCGTCAATAGTTCGTCCGGCAGCGGCCTTCATCGACCTCACTGATTTGGTCGAGCTCCTGCAATCACATTAGTAGAACACTGAGTTTTAAAGGAAATAGAAACATGGAATCAGCCTCGAAGGGTCTGCGTTTCTTTGCTGTTGAAGAAACCTCTACCAAATTAGCTATTGTCTCTACCACCCAAGTTTTTATATCAAAACAGCAGCCAGGAACCAAATAGGCCAAGATTCATCATTCGTTTAGCACCAGGGGTGTGCGTAATTACGACTTACGACTTACGATTTTACGATTTACGGCGATTTCTTGCAAATTTTTTACGATTTACAATTTACGACATTTTGGGTCGTAAATCGTAAATTTTCGTAAATGAGATCTTTGTTCAACAATCAACTGGTGACCAAATTTCTGTGGAGTGGGTTATGAAGATGTGCCCACTCTAATGGTTCCCTCTTATATTTAGCTCATTCCCACTTCCATTTAGAGTTGAATTCTGATGATCTAATGTATTACAGTGTTAGACAATATCGTCCTGTGCGCAGGCTTCTCGAATCCGACTTTTCTCTCCGCTTAACTAACTTTCCCATTTCTCTGACATTGTAAGGGCTCCCGTTTGGAACCGAACAGAATCAAGAGGAGAAACAAGTGCAATACAATATTAGAAAACAGGTGCTCCGTCACGCCAATCGGCCTGCCTCGCGCGATGTTGCAGTATCACTAAGCTGAGGAGAATCAGATCAAGCTAGCTGCTCTGCTTACCCAGCTTTCTTCCCCCCTTGAAGTACAAAAGGCAATATTCGAATACTTTAGTGCCAGGTTGACTACGGACACCTTCACTTCGTGTCCTCAAACGGTTAACATCAGGCAAAAATAGACATTTTCGATAGCTCTGATCGATTTTGGTTTTGGTTTTTGTCAGAACCGAGGATTCCGACCGCTTCTAACGCTATGCTGAGCTGAAATTTCTTCCACGTAGAAACGCTACAGCAGTGTCCCCCACTACTTTTCCCCTTTACTGGAACTCCCCTCCCCACATGTACTGGTCCAGTACTACTGGCACCCCTGACCTGGTTTTCCATTACTGGTACTGATCGATAATTTGATCAATATCGATTGATGGTGACCGACGCTCCAAAAACGAACTTCAGATTCGTGTTCAGTGACCTCGATTACTCCCAGGGCTGAAGTTCCCATGACACGTAGAGGACGTCTGTATATTTCTTGCTATTTTCGCAATCCGTAATTAGCACCCCCTCCCGATTTTATGACTAATTTATGAGTCATCGGTTAGCGGATTATTGTATAGTATGATATGATAAGCTCATGTCTAGAAGCCAGGGGAGGCTGCGGTCCTCCGTTATTGGTCCGGAGCTAGCAAGGCGCATCGCATTCTTACTGGCGAACGTTGTTCTATTCCAGCCCACAGAAAGCCATTGGAGGCAGTTTCTTAGAGAAAGAGAGGGAGTACTCTTTGATCCGCGCCCTGTCTGGTAAGAACGTCGAGTCGGCTTTGCTTATAATATATTCATGTAAATCCCATCGAATTGAATTGACGCAAATCCACGATTGAACATCATTCGTGATTGCAAACGGGGTCTGGAGGGTTGCTACACTCACGCTGAAAGGATAGACCACTAACGTTTCGTTATATGTCACGAGAACGGAGAGCATTGGAGATGGGAACTACCCATTGAATCAGACCGTATTAAATGGGCATGTCATTCAGAGAGGACGTGTATGAACAGTTAGAACCCTGATCGGTTGGCATGTGTTTGGTCTGCGGCTTTGGTTATTATTGGCTGGCGCGCTACCACCTACCAATGCTGCTCACATTTGCGACATGTACCAATGGTTCTACCGGTTTGCATTGTGCTTTATAGGGTTGAGCAAATTGATACAAAAGGTGCAGTAAAACCGAGCGCGTAGCATTTCTAGAAAAGGTCGACCTGGTTCTGACAGTCTTGATCTCCAATTTCGGTGGTGTGATTGAGTTTTCGTATTCACTCTATCTAATCCGCTTACGATGCTGAAGACTCTCGGAGAGCAAACGTTTGTTACAGAGCTGGCGAAGGGTAGCCTGCGCGAGTGCTGGGATTTATTAAATGGTAGAGCTATATTATCTTATGCATGACATTGTTCGACGATGTCGTCGAACACCATCATAAAAAAGGTTCATGGAAAATTATCACACATTCTATAGAACAATTTTAATCACTGAGTCCGCTAATAGCTACAGTCAAGATGGTCCATGGAAAACTTCATTTGTTACTGTTTTTCATACCTAACAAATAATACAAATAAAATAATAGAAATATTCAGCGCGCGGGGAAATGCGCGCTGTGCCACGCGACAGACACCTGAAAATCGCGCGTGTCGTGAAAGCGTTATGAAGTTTTCGAAATCTTACAAGTGCAGGCTAGAGTAGGAAACCGGCCCATTAATCAGTGGTGAAACTTTTTTTAAAATTTTTAATTGTGACAGCGATTTTTCCGCTGTTGTTTCTGCTAAATCTTCAAGCTAAAGAATTGGTAGTAAGTTAGGAATTTAATGAATATTCAAACGATGCAAGCTTTTTGTTGGAATGCCATGCATAGGCTTAAGTAAGGTTTTTGAATTTACAGTTTTTTCGACTTTCCTGAAACGTTCTGGTACCAATTCACCGACCTAAGAAGAATGAAATGCATGGTTGGCATGGGCGGGAAATTCGAACCAGGAAGCTGGTATCATGTGCACGAAACAGCCGGCAGCTCCTCCGACTGCGCTACGCGGGCACAGTTGCCCATTTCAAAACAGAAATCAACAGTACCAATGAATAAGGATAAATGACGGGGGTCAGCGCTAGTCAGTCTTTTTGCGGAATGCGCCACGCATTACACTTCTACGCGGTATCGTGAAAACAGTTTGAATGCGTATTTGCTCCATCCGATGACTTGCGCCTAACCAGCACGATCGACTCAGTGGTTTACCTTTCCTATACAAATGTAGCAGCAGTTCAACAACCCCAGAGGGAGAGAGGGTTTTGTTGGCCTGAGCAAGGCCTGCATCAAGAAGCTCAATCCGGGGACATGTGCCACAGGATGTAGGGTCCCGTGTGGGGAGTCCAAAACCATAGTTACTTTTTTCGGAATGCTCTTGTGTGGTCGAAAAAAACCGTCTGGGCGCATGAGTGAGCAGCTCATAACGCCCCGCTACCACCCGACGGGATGTTGTTTGTTGGCTTAGTGGTAACGGGGTCGCCTGTCAGATGCACCGAGTTTGATGGTTCGGTCCTCGGTGCCGCCAATGTTCTTGCACACATAGGATCGTTACTATTGCGTGATCACAGGAGTCCATTTCTACACGATTTTTAGTATTTGAACCTAGCCTTTTTGTGCTTTCGTTTAAGTTACCTCTCAATGGATCGTATTTGCACTGTACCACATCAGCAACGATACCGTAAATGCACACAAACACATAAATTTCACGTGATAAATATGAGTTTGTTTGATACCGGTAAGAATTTAACATTAACAATAAAACGTCCTTTTAACCCGCCGGGTGAACATCGTACGAACTGGATTCCTTTCGCACGCATCTGCTCACTTGCAGATTATAAGCCAGACCTACCGGTAGTTCTGCGCTCCGGTATACCGGCCATGTCTGGCATACGCTTGGGTGGCGACTGGATAAGTTGATGATCACCCGGGGCCCTTCTCTATGCCTACCGATTATGCCTTCAACAAAGAAGAAGTAATGATGCCTTGTCAGGGAGAGGAGGATTGTTCGTTACTGTTCGCAGTTACTTTATGTGAGCAAGAATTTTTTATGTTAGCGACCCAATAGAATGATATAGTGCAAATACGATCCATTGAGAGGTAACTCAAACGAAAGCCCAAAAAGGCTAGGTTCAAATACTAAAAGCATTATTCGTGTACAAATTGACTCCTGTGGTCACGCAAGCCCATAATAGCAACGAATGTGTGCAAAAACAATGTGTGCAAAAACATTGGAGGCAACGGGGACCGAACCATCAAACCCGCCCGGTGCACCCGAGAGGCGACCCTGTTACCACCACGCCAACGGATCACACCGAACCGGGTGTGCAGCATGGCGTTATGAGCTGCGCGCTCATGCGTCCAGACGGGTTTTTTCCACCACAGAAGAGCATTCTGAAAAAACTAACTATGGTTTTGGACTCCGCGCACGGAACCCTACATCCTGTAAAAATTGCATCGCAAAAGCTCACGACCACTCTGGAGGCTCTCCTTGTAAGGGTGGCACCAGTTGCCCAATTCAATTTGATTCCAATGCTCCTTTCTAGAAAAAAATCAGTAGTATCAATCGATATTGATTGTTCAGTCGATGTCCTGCATGTTCTCATGAAGCTTAAACACCAGCAAAACATTTTTGACATACAAAAGCTTGCAGCAGCTAAACTTGCGGACAGCGGCAATCTCCTATCTTTATATCTTTGTGTAAGTTCAAGAAATTTAATTGACTAAATTATTGTAACAGTTGTTTTTACAGGCACATAGACCTTCCACTCTACCTTCTAGTAATTTTTTTTGTGCTGTGCTGTTTTCTATTTATTAGTATCTCTTAGCTATAACTATTTTTTAGTGTTTTACGCGTGTGTCTCATGTATTTACACCACAAATGAATAAATAAATATTCGAGCGATTCCCATATCAAACGGCTCGCGCTGTCCAGAAATCTGCTCTCCAGTCCGAAATATGTATAAAGAATGTCTACCGGAGAACCGTGGAGACCGACGGAGGCTCAGCTGAATAGCACATGTATCTAAAAAGACATGCCCTCCTCGATAACTCACGGACGAGCAGCTCTTCCATCTCCTACCATCAGATCAGGGTCGATGTCAATCTCAGGACCGTTCCGCCTTGGATTGTTGTAGCAAATCGTCTGCAGATGCGTTTTCCAGCCCTGAAGTGCACAGAAGTTTAGAACGTTCAGTGCTGGCTCTTAGTTGTTTCAGGAAAGCATACATGGCTCGTGTTGTCCACAGCAACGGCGCACAATGGGCACCATTGAGCGCCACTTGGCGGAGCTCTCCCTGAAATGGAAGGCTTCAAAGCTGACTAGAGAAGTGTTTCGAACTCCCATGGAACTTCAAGCAGAGACCAGGATCATTAGAAAGAGGTCCGAATGCTGATTACGAATATGGGTGTCATTATTGCAAAATGAAACTCCTGAGCGAGCCATGGCCTGTCGAAATCGGGGGGCCTCACCACGGGCTGGCTGTGCGACACACCCGGCACGAGAGTGGTGAGTTATCGGGGCTCCGTAAAAAGCGGCCGGCAGTTGTGGCGGTGGTGCAGGGGTAGTGTTCCCGCCCGTCAAGTGCAACGTCATTGGTTAGGACCCCGTTGCCGCCGGCTTTTTTGCAAATCATAATTTATCTTCGAAATGACCTTTTGTTCCGAATTATGACACGTGTTTGATTAAATTGCCTAGAAAACTACCATACGCGTTTGTAAAAATGCTTGAAGGCAAAAAACTGCTATGGTGGCACTTTCATTTACTATTTTGCACAAATAGAGTCTAAATAATATACCGAATAACTAGAGGTGTTTCTAACAGATGTGTTTGTCATCTTGGCCAAGGTTGTTAGAAACACCTCTAGTTTTTCAATAGATGTTTTGGACTTTCTTTGTGCAAAATAGTAAATAAAAATGCCACCATAGAATTAATCAGCTATTTAATTAAACACGTGTCATAATTCGGAACATAATGTCATTTCGAAGATAAATTATGATTTGCAAAAAAACGGCAGCAACCGGCATCGAACCAATGAATGTTGCACTTCACGAGCGGAAGCACAACCACTGCGCCACCGCCGCAGTTTGAGGACCGTACTTACAGAATCCCGATGACTCACAATTCTCGCGCCATGTCTGTCGCATAGCCAGCCCGTGGTGGATCCTGGTCTCAACTTGAAGTTCCATGGAGGGTCGAAACCCTTCCCTAGTGAGTGGAACTTGTAGCCGTGTGGCGTAGTCGACAAGCAAGCGGCGCTGTATCGTGTCGGAATCGATCACTAGTTCGATTCTGCACTCAGCCCAAAATAGCCTATCATGTTCATATCAATAGCGACCTACAACATAGTGGAGAAACTTAGACTGGAGGTGTATTGAGCCACCATGCAGGTGTTTGTGTAGACGAGATAGGCTTCTCTTGAAGTGCCTCCAAGAAGCGAAGTGCATGGCGTATTTTATCGACATCTACTTCTAAACATCGCCTAATCCCTTATGTGATCAATGTGAACCGCAGCTTTAAGATTCAAATAAGGCTTCACAGCTTCCTTGACGAATAGTTACATATGGTATATGTCGTGTAACTGTGCAGCATTGGTTGGTGGGAACTATACATTGGATCCGATCGAAAATCTTCGGATAATTGGATGATTCAGATAAGGGCAATTTTGCGGACCCCGGATTTTTGGATGATTCGGATAAGGTCGATTTTGCGGACCCCGGATTTTTGGATGATTCGGATAAGGTCGATTTTGCGGACCCCGGATTTTTGGATGATTCGGATAATGGCAATTTCGCGGACCCCGGATTTCGGATATCCGAATCGGATATCCGACTCATTGACGCAAGATGCAGTTAATCAGAATACTACCGTTCCTTAAAGAGGAACCCATCCTTTAACAACAACACAGTGCATGTATCGAAGGACTCTCACTACTCGTCAGGGAAGGGAACATCAAAGAGCTGGATCAATCCAGACAGGGATGTGCAGAATTTCCGCTTCCGTGTTCCGAATTCCGATTTTCGGCCATTTTTAGTCCTTCCGTTCCGTTCCGTGTTTGTTTCGCTCCGCGTGACGTAGACGAAGGGATTTTCTCTCCCCGACGATCATGAGGGCGCCGGTATAAAAGCCGGTGATCCGATTGATAGGGGCTCGTTGTGCACATTAGCTGATAAAGCGTTTCATGCGAGTGATCGATCTTACGTCTAAGTAATTTCCCACAACTGGAATTTCTGCATCGGCTAAAATAAAAGCCACTAGATCCCGTCTCTCCGGCTAACCCCGTCGAGGGTAGGAGATGACATCAAAGAAAAGTACGATGTCTGTAACATTCTACAAGAAGCCTATAGGCCTCAGCGCAAAGAATTTGAACACCTTGTTGGAAAAATACAAGTCGTACACGAAGGAAATCACTCCAAAAGGTGACGACAACTCACAATATGATGAGTATTCAACCGCTGTTAATTTGATAGCAGGTGGTATCACTATCATACAGTCGAGCAGAAATTCACTTCAAGCCCTAGTAGACAAACTACAAAGGGAGTTTGATGAATCGAAAGCTAAAGGCAGTAAAAAAGACACGTAGCTGAAGTCAAAGACATCGATTCAGAATGACAATTCACAGAAAGAATTGCTAAAGCAAACGAAATGATGTACGTGCTAGAAACACGGCTAACGGAAAGCAGAAACAAAATGAGTAAGCCCAAAGGCTTGGTATCGCACCTCGTAAAAATGAGAGTAGCACGTTCAAAAACGTCGAGGTATCATTGTCAAAGAAGGATAACGTCCACCCTAAAAGTGGTCACCGCGAGAATCTAACATGAAGCGGTTTCAGACCCGGACTCTGCGTGGATATCAGAAGACTTTTCCGAGAACAACTCTGGAATCGTTAAGGATACACTCTGTCCTACACTTAAGCCAAAGTAGTTACAACTTCTTAAATTCTACGAGACGAAGAAGAATTTTCGGAGTTCTGGGCAATTTTCGAAACACTTGTACACGAAAGCAAAGTGTTGAACACTGTGGAGAATATGCTTCTTCTCAAAGATAGCCTTCGGTGTAAAGCTGAAATTGCGGTTAAGGGAATACAATTAGTTCCGCAAAACTATGTATGGATGACGGAACCGCTAAAGAAAAAATATAGCAATAAGCCCGTGAACAGAGCAAAGGTGGTGCAAAATTGGTGGATGTGCGCCCTGCTATGAACAACGCAGACGCCTGCAACACTGTATTTGATCAACCAAATGGTATCAGCGGGTCAAACATCCGCTTGATGCAAGACGCTCTATGGACCGAGAAAATTCTCGAAAAGTTCCCATATGGCACTGTTAAAAACGTCCTCATCGCCACTCAAGAAAGAGAGGAAACTAAGATAGAGGATTTAATGAAAGAATTAGAAAGACAAATTGAGACAAAGAAGTACCTAGAATCGGGACTACGTAACTTCGAAAAGCATGATCACGGCGATAGGAAGGAAAAGCCATTCAAGGTTAACCAAAACAAGGTCTCAAATGGGTGTGTATTCTGCAAAAAATCGAACCACACATCTGTCAACTGCAATGCGGTTACAGACGCACCCGCAAGACGCGAATTGGTAAAAAGAGAACAACTTTGTTGGAAGTGTTCCGTTCCGTGTTCCTCTCTCTTTTGAATCGGAAGATGGAACGGAAATGATGACTCATCACTCATTCATTGCTTTGCTCTGTGTTCATTCACCTCTTGAACATAAACGAAAGGTTGAAGAAAGAGATTAACTATGCGCTTGTGTTTGTTGCTTTTAAACCGGTGGTGCCTCGTGATGTCGAAACACTAACCAAATTGTAATCTTTTTTCTTTTCTTGAAACAATGTACTGTCGAATAGGTCCAAAAGGGGTCCACAAAAATTTCCTGAGTGTTCGAGTCAAGAATCAATTTCCTTTCCTCCGAAGCATGCTTATCTTTCTCCTCTCTAATCTTAGGTTGGGAACACCAAATCTAGATCAGAGTTCTATAAGCACTCTTAGGTTGCTAACAATGCGCTCCATGGGGCCATTGGATCTATCCCAGTAGGAGGAGGGCATGCGGTGCCTTGCCTCTCCAATTCCCTCCTCTGAGTTTGTTTGAGAGCTTCACCTACTGCCAAATGATACAATTGTACCCAGAGCGTGGGTGTCGTATCGTGGGTGCTGAACGCAACTGTAACCTTAACTCTACCTCCTCCTAATTGGGACACATCTGGGGCATTGAATAAGACTAGTTAAATGCTATGAGTGGCAAAATCTCTGGCATCCTACTCGTCAGCTGGGTTCATTGCTTTCAAAATACTTTCTTCCTGTTCACAGAGAGATCTTGCACAAACTTAGATTTGTTACACTAGTAATGCTTTAAAATTGATCTTAGTAATAATACGAATACGAGGATTTTTTATTGTTATATATTATTATATCGTTATTGTTATTTGTTACTAAAAAAAAGTCGCATGCCGCCTTGCCCGCTATCTAAATTCGTTACCGGCATCTCAGTGGCTACTACCATTATGGATATATGTATATTTATGAAATATTAGACGAACTAAAGAGTTTTGAGTCATTTCCGTTTCGGCGATCTTTCGCATTCCGATTTCCGCTCATTTTAAAGCTTTTCCGTTCCGTATTCCGTCTTCTGCTTTTCTAAAAAAATTAATCACATCACTGATTCAAATATGAATTATTCAAAGATCGAGGATTTCCAAAATGCCATTATCAAGTGACGCAAATTGGTTCGGGGGAGGATCACCATGTATTCAATGCTTTTCCTCCTTCCCAAGAAGGCACATGAATGTCGTATTACATCAGAAATGGTCTAACACAGTTCATCAAATGGTAGACACACTAGTGTTGAATAGCATTTTTAATTTCATGCACCACAAAGTGCGGCATAGGGCTGTTCTATATGGCGACCCTCTCACAGAATTAGCGCCGAATGCTATACAATGTGAAATTGCGAAGTTTCGATCAGAGGGCGTGCTTAATCCCTTCTCTCCCTCATCATCTCGCAACATGGTATTTGAAGGCATCTCTTCCTTCAAATACCATGTTGCTCTGTTTCCCGGCAGCGCAACATGGTATTTGAAGGAAGAGATGCCAAGTTCGACGTAACGTTCAGCAACGTGCTAAATGCATTCAACGTCACTGCGACACTATTTCACAGAAAGTCGCGAAAACGCATGACTCAGTAGCGTGCTCTCCTGCGAAAATCGTTTGGAATGTGCTTTTATCCAGGGTGCGCGACTTCAAAATGGAGCGTGGAAATTCCACGGGTTATCCGAATTTATCCGATTCTATCCGAATTACCAGGGTCCCGATAATTGGATGATTCGGATAATGACAATTTCGCGGACCCCGGATTTTTGGATGATTCGGATAAGGGCGATTTTGCGAGCACCGGATTTTTGGATGATTCGGATAAGGGCAATTTTGCAGTGGCCGGATAATTGAATGATTCGGATCGGAATATCCGAATCGGATATCCGAAAATGATTCATTCGGATCCAATGTATAGTGGGAACGCGTCAACCAATCAGACCGCATCGAATGGGTATGCCATTCAGAGAGGGCATGTACAGTTGGTACCCTGATCGGCTGGCATGTGTTCGGCCTGTGCTCTGTATGGTTACTATTGGCTACTACCTACCAATGCTGCTCACTTACGCGACATGTACCTTACATATTTATAAGGACCAGTATAAGGAAAATTCGTCTACACTCATTCGAACCGCATAGAGATCTCGTCCGGAACCCCTTAAACAAATGTGGCTTCTAATACGATCGACAACGTTTTGCGACCTTTTTATTTTTCTTTTTCTCAATAAGATGGCTAGAATTTTTCAAGGAAAATTTGCCAACTTAACCTTCCTTGAAATTTTTTAGTTTACCTGTTCCAATAAGTGTAAAGATTTTGAAAATTATTACTTTTAGAGAAAAAATAAAAGTTTGTCCTGAGGCGCAACCTGAAGAATGAAAAAGAAAACAGCATGAAGTGCATTAAAAGGTAGATCAGACCAGACCATGTACTTGAAAGTTCGCTGCAACTTTTATTTGATTGATAGTGTAAATGCCACTTTCATGAACTATCATGGGCGTGGCGCAATCTCTTTTCAGACACTAAAAAATGTTTGCCTTTCTGAACTTTAAAACAAATTAAGCAGCATTCTTTTTCTCAAAAAATAAAAAATTTATTAAATTTCAAGCAATGTATCCACTTATTGGGTAGATGAATTAAAACTTCAAAGAAATTCATACTAAAATTTTCATTAAACAAAAAATTATTCTAACTTTTTGGTGAGTCACTAGATGTATTTATGTGGAAGAAGCTCATTTCGATTGGCAGGAGTTCGCTTTGATTTCAAATGTCTTAGGCTAGCTTAGAAGAGAGCCCATTTTAACGTGAAAAGTGTCAATTTATTGTTCTATTCATTTTTATGCACAAAATTGTGCGCTTAAACGAGCAATTAAGCACTTTGATGTAAAATGTGACGTGGAGAGTGTCCAATTCGACGTGGAAAATGGTATATCAGTCCTAATAACTGGTCTTACTAGAAGAAGTTGCCGGATGCACTACAGCGTTTACCGCCTTTACCAGCGGCCATCTGCCCCTGGTCTTCTCACCTCTGCACATAGGATGCTTCACTCGGTTCGCATCGTCTGTAGCGTCGACGGCCAGTCCACATGCGTGACATTCCGTCATTCGCCCAGTGACGAAGGGACAGCGACTTACAATGTGGTCCGTCAGCTGTGGAGCCTGGAAGTTGTTCAATGTCCCAGAAGGCCGCGCACTAGCCGAGAGGGCTTCGGCAGTTGGACGTCTGGTGTCTACGTCGAGGCCACAACGCAAAGAATCACCCACCAGCACAACCTTTGAACAGAACCGACATTTGGTCATCATCATGCAGGCGGACTTATAATGCGCCTCTATACGAGTGGCTTCGCCAAAATCTGGAGCCGTTTCGCCGCAGAATTGGCACGACCTGAAATAATGTGGGCTTTTGAGTCGCTGAAATTGTCTCCAACAGGGTTTATGAGCTGAATTGGACCCTTACTCCCGCCTCGCTATATCAGTCCGTTAAGAAAAAGGGAACGAACTTTGGCTTCCGTAAGGATTTAAACCTAGAATATTATCCACTGCGCCACAAGGATGAGTTTACAGGTGAAGGATGCCAGGTCGGTGTGACACTTTGAAATGAAATATACACTGATACTAACTATATTTTCCGTATCTTCAACGGGATCCGAAAATATGGGCCACTATTCACTCACTGTCAGTGGTGGTACAGTGGATAGAGAAGCTGTACGGTGAGGAGTGCCTTACGGTTCAACTTCCCTGAGATGCATCGCCATTTCACTAGCAGGGAAGACAGTGTTGAATCAATTGAAACTCTCCATGTGAAATTGTGACGAAAAACTTCGCTTCCGCCAAGAAGGAGAACTGATTCTTTGGCACTACTGTGACTTCACGACACCAGAGGCTTAAAAAATATGTTCTCTCCTAAACTTCGTGCAAGTGAATCTAATATGAGGCTTATCACGAATAGGGATCCGTTTTTCAAATTTTGGTCGATTACGGCAAGCTGGGAGCGTGTAGTCCATACGGAGGACTTACCGAATGTCACATGGTTTGTCACATGAACGTCACATGGTTGAATTACCCAAGTTTGAGAGAACGTGCAGAATACTGGGACGATCGAATGACGATTTACCATGTACTCTTGCTTCTCGCCTCCGCGATGCCACTGAGCGCAGCATCGAAGGTGAATGCTGTTCATGCGATGTATACGAGAAGCTTGAAGAGGAAGCATGCTGTGAGAAGAATGGATATCTGCTACACTATGGGTTGAAGAACTGCCGAATGTTTGATTCCCCAGAAGTTACCTCTCGTTTTTCTGAAGCTGGTCGAAAGTTCATTCAATGCACTAGGGAATGCCTCATAAAGCATCTCCAGAATATGTTTAAGAAGGACACGCCGACGTGCGATGACATTTATGACTCAGCAGTCGACAGCCACACAGACTGCTATCTGAAGTGCGGCTTCTGCGAAATCTGCAAGACGGAGAAATGGGCGCTGTTCAAGGGTTATCACGTCACGGACTTCTTTTCAGTGAAGTCTTTGAAGACTGTATATAAAGTCCTTCGAGCGTGTGGTCCTTTATCATGTTTGCTTTGAATACGTGTAGTTCTCTCGAGATTTCGCTGTGCATTTTCGTAGTGGAAATTTGCAAGCACAGCTCACTCCTATGATGACTGCACTCGAAAGCATATTCTCAATTCTCACTGGTTTATTAATTAGTTCGAAGATTTGGATCTGTTTAAATAATTCATGAACACAGCTTGGAAAACGTATTTTTGACGATTCCACTCGCTTCTCGCCTACTCACGACTTCCGCATTTTTTTGCTGGTAATTTGTGCATTCGTGTTCACTTGGAGCCTTCCATCGGGTGTGTCTGTATCTCTGCAACTGAACCTGGAACATTGTTGAATACTGGATTGGAGCGACATAAACATGCAGTCGACTTCAGATTGCTGACCGGTTCCCTCGCCCAGGTCACCCAAGCCTTTCACCTATCCAGGATTGGTAAATTGGTACCGAACTTGTCTGGGAAGGGCAAAGCACTGATTTGTTGATCGGCTGGCCACCGCATTGCACCGTATTGGCAAAAATACGTATTCAATATTCAAATCGCCTCCACGACACTACGTAGAAGAAGAATGCGTGGGGCATCCCAAAGTGATTTAGTAACGCCTCCATTAATCCTTATCCTTTAGGGTAAGCTGCGATATTTAGGTGTGAATTGGTGTGGGAGGAAGGTTCATGGTAAAGGATCTTCCCTAAGCTCTGTCTAGGAAAGTTATTTGGGATACAGATTCCATCTCTAACCTCTTTTTTCACCTATTGGACACATAGATGCAGTAGCACCACACCAAACGAGGTTCCATACTTACCGTATCCAATGATAATATCAGGAGCGTTCTACATACCGCAATCGGGATTAGCTAAATAATCCCGCTGAACAAAGCTTAGGGAAAAAAATCGGCCACTGAAGTAATGGGAATGCAGTAGAAGGGGAAAGGACGGTTAATCCTGCCCCGCATATTTTACTTCTAAGGGATATAGCGTATACAATGACTTGCAGTGGCGAGCCCATAGAAAAGTCACCGTCTTATCCTCCAGAGATGGATGGCTTGGTTGGCCTGTGCGGGACCTATACCAAGAATTCTTAAGGGTGTAAGCGATAGCCGGTTCCCTAACAGCTGCGCTACCATGTTCCCGATCGATCAATACCTATATTAAAAATGGTGCGCAATCGCTGTGCACGAGCAAAGTGGTGAATGGATAAGAGTTAGTTCTAACTCACCCGGCGGTATTAGGCAGCTGGTATGGGTCATCGTGCTGAGCATCGTTTGGCTGAATAGCCAATGGCGAAACGGCCAAATCAGACAGTCGGCCATTCTTCTTTACCTCACGCTGAAAACAGAAGGGCCTGGTGAGTTTTGAAATATTTTGGAAAATTTTAAAGTTACGGCTTCTATTAACAGTAGCAAAATTATAAATCCGCACAATCAAAAGTAATGAAAATTGAAGATGTTTACCACCACGACAGTGGCAGTTACGAGCAAAGTCTGGGTTCAGTGGAAGTCGAACTCGTAGTCCCTTACGTTTTCGGCCAAGATCCTATCATCACCTCTATGACCTGTCATCCCGTTGATCATCGAGTTGTTCGGGCGGGCGCCAGCAGCGTCTCTATTCGTTCTTGTCCCGTGCCAGAGGGTGATCCTCCTCATTCTACGGACATGAGAAACGTCATACCGATCGTTCAGGGTTTCATGAAAAATTTCGATGAACGAGCTAGTGGGCGTGCTGATGTTCTCCTGACATCTCGTGGGGTTCAGCCGGTGGCTTTCGTCCAGCAGGTATCTGCGAAGCGCATTGCATGGCCGGCCAACCTAATTTCCTCGATTTGGCCCATGCGACAACGTCTCTGATCTTCGAACGTCGACGAAGCTCGGAACTCCGGAGGCCTTCTCTCACTTGTGTGAGTCGTTTCATACCTAGCATCGTCCTCTTGATTCTCCTCAGTGCGACGCATACCGCGTGTTCATCCTGCTAAGTAAAGGGAACTTCCTCCCAACTACACGTTTTTATAAGATCCTATCAATCTTATAGAATTTCCCCAAATGATCGTAATGCTTCGAAGCTGAAATGAATCTGCGCTTATGACTAAAAGGTACCGCTTACCGGTGGGTTCTCTTGCATTTTCTGAACCTTCTTCTCCACTTTGTGAACGACACTGGCCTCCGTTTGAGTTCCAGACGTGCCCTGGGGCGGCCGCGGTGGTTTTCTAGAAATCGTACATTGGTACACATTATTCCTAAGCAATACGCTGAGTCATCCCCATGACGAAGCATGGTGTTTTCCACCGCTCTTAGGGCCTGTACAGAGTCTCGCGGCAGCACCTCGAGAACTCGTCCAAATCGCAGTGGGACCCACGCTGCCACTGTGGTGAAAGCTGCGGCGCGGACCAGTTGTCGCGGAGCTGCCGCACGCAAAGGCCCCCGAGGGCTGCACCAGTTCACGGCGGCTCTCACCCACAGTGCCAGAAGCTGCGGGTGAGACCCGCCGGAGGTGTAATAGATGGGTATCGATTATGGTTCATCTATTTGTAAACATTTTTTAAACGAGTCTACATGCTAAGGTTGGTGCATAATTTCTGTCCATAAAGGAGCTTGACAACCAACAATATAATCACCGCTAGTGTCTACAAGTGGAGGCGTATGGAATCCTGCACTCAGAACGTAACGCAAAAAACCTTAGCACGATATTAGGCAACCTTAATTGCACTGCAAATCTCCGTGGCCTTACAGTCACAAGTTAGTCGTCTGAGGTTTAAGGAAAACCTTTGCACAGAAATGCAACAACAAAGCAGACAGTTTTTTTTAGTATGAGCTACAACTGCATCAGATAGATCTCCCGGACTCAACAAGGCATCGGAGGGAATGCTGTCATCACAAGGGTTACCACATTATCTTCGAGCTGCTTGTCAAGCGAGGAACTTTTAGAGAAGGTAGATCGACAAAAGCAAGCGCAAAATGGCACAGAACTGTTGAGTTATAAGAAGTGTTCTATTAGATTTCGGGGCTTAGATTCAAGAACTCCTAACTTGACTTAGAAAACGCTTCTTCACGAAACAAAAAGCGTTCTGCTTACTACATCTCTGACATTATGAGGTCGCAACTGCCGGCAAAAGTACGCAGTACTGCGTACAGTAACCCGCGGCGCCGCACCACCCGCCGTTGTCATTGCGGGGCCGCGGCACCCGCAAGACTCTGCTGCCAGTCTTAAGGCTCCCACACACTTCTGCGGCAACGCCGCGGCCCTATCCTTAACCATAAGGCAGGAACGCATAGTTCGCCTCCGGCGGCGCCCTTGCTCTATCCTTAACCATAGCGGCGAGCGGCGCTGCCGCAGAAGTGTGGTGTGCGGGGGCCTTTAGAGCCTCTACAGGGTCTCGCGGCAGCACCCCGAGAACTCGTCCATATCGCTCCCTGCGCAGTGGGAGCCGCGGCGCGGACGAGTTGTCGCGAAGACGCCGCATGCAAGGGTCCTCGAGGGCTGCCGCAGTTGACGGCGGCTCTCACCCGCAGTGCCAGGAGCTGCGGGTGAGCCCCGTCGGAGGGCGTGATCGAATAGGAAGCTTGGAGGGAGGGGGTTTCCTTTGTTTCCAATCGTTGGAAGCTTGGGTGGAGGGGATTTTGTTTTGCAGGGATCGACCAGAGCGCAGACAGAAGGTGGAAAAGCTAACGGCAGTAGTAGGTCCCGACTAGAATGAGTACAGTGCCTCTGCCGCTTACCGCCAGCAACTGACTGCGCTACCACGAGCACTATACTATCTTGACCGCACATTTTGTGAAGGTTGAAACGGAAGGCGCAGAGCGATGCGGGGGAGAGGCGCAAAGGTGTGGAGCACTCGTGTGACCAATATCCATCACAGCACAACCCAGCGTAGGTACGGTTGAGGCAAAGGAGTCTAATACCAAGCAGGTAGGGCACAGCATTAACTAGCGGTAGATCCTTACGGAAGTGCCCACAACGGGTTTCGGGCTCAGGCCACAGTTTACCTATGCCAGTGGATTCGAGCCCTGAGCACGACAGCAGCGCTATATCAGATTTTCTAATGAGTGCGTTTGATTCTCTGGCAGAGTCATTCGAGCTTCCCATTCTTCTAACTACAGGTGTCCCGAAACTAAGTTCCCATGTATTCACCTTCATAATAGCGGACGTAGAAGGGATTAGAGCACGAAATTCTAGGTTAACTATCAGATCTCAAAACGACTTCCTCTGGCAGGATGCAGGCCTTCAGGCGACGCGGAAAGGCATCCAGCGTGGCACGCACGTATTCCATCAGCATTTCTTCCCATGCCTTCAGAAGGCTTTCTTTCAGCGACTCGACCGATCGATTTTTTCAGAACTGGACTCGGTCTCCAAGTAGAGTAGTCCATAGGATTGAGGTTCCTGGCTGTACGAAGGCCATTATTCGGGCCTAATAAAGCCAGGAAGCTTGTCGCGACACCACTCCTGTACGATCTTCGATTTATGAGGTGGTGCCGAATCCTACTGCAAAATGGACAGCTTCCCCTTGAAGAATGTCGTACTACAGGGAATCAAAGTCTTTTCCAAAACTTCTTCCAAGTACATTCTCGAGTCCCTTTTCTCTCCTTTTTTGGCGAAAAACAGCGACGACTTTCCCGCGTAGGAGCAGCGGCCCAAACCATGACTGAATCCGAATGTCCGCAGCGTTCGTGGGTCCTTCCCGATTTGTTATCTTTAGCTACCGTTCTGGCAAGCACACGTTCGTTTTGGCGGTTCAGCGCTGCTTCGACAGTAAAGCATTTACGTCTGAAAAAATGACATCGCTGTGGCGTGACGAGCTGAGACGCTAAATGTGTGCTTCGCATTTTCTTTCACGATTCTTCATCATGTGTGGGAGAAAAATGTGGGCATCTGGCAGCGGTGAGAATTCAGTCTTAGGTTCTCATTGACAGTGCGGCTCATGGAAGTTTTGCTAACTCCCGTCGCTTTTGTCATCATCCGCAAAGATCTCTTGGATTCTTCCGCACCAGCTCACGGACACGTATGACATTCTTAGTTGAAGTTGCAGCAGCTGGTCTTCCTCTCCCAGGTCGATTGTTCAATGAACCGAGCTCCTCGTATCGTTTGATGGCGTTGGAGACGGCTTTCCTACTCGCCGAAAGCGTCTTCGAGATGTTGCTCACCGATGCTCCGTTGATATGCATCGGGATGATGGGAACCCTCGAGGATGAGAAGGTGCCATTTTGTAGCTAATCAGTATTGCAACTTGATATTTAGCATCTGAGATCACGGTGAACATATCTAGCGCGGGAAACTAAGCATATTACTGATGCTTAGGTCAAGAAAAATGATAGGTCAACATGTGGGAACGTAATTTTGGGACACCCCGCATGAGTGTGGCACTCGTTCAAGGTGCCACGTGAAAAAAATCTTGATCACTGATTAGCTACTGCAATCCAAGCTCAAAAACATAACAAAACTCTACAATTTCATGTGTAAATGGAATACGTGCTACATGCCATTCTAAACGAGTGGATAATGAAACCATTTTCTATTCCGTTTTTAACTATGCATCTGCAGTGATTATTAGGATAACCTGATTAAGATCTCCATTAGGGTAATTTACTTAAGGGATCGTTTAGTATGCACGCGGCGCTCGACGCGATGTAATAGTGAGCTCCCGTATTGATCCCGCGACGCGATGAATCGATATGGGAGCGTATCGTGACATCAAGTCGCGCTTCTCGTGCACACTAAACGATCTCTAAGATCTCACTAAGTTCTACCTGTTCTGCTAATTCGTTAAACTCTGACTACATGCGCAGTTTGTTGGCATAAGCCCCAACTGGTAATAAGTTAGTGAATATGAATCCTGTCGCTATGACCCAACAGAGCATTATCGTTAATGTTAGAACTCACGAAATATCATGAAGTGGAGTTTCTTCGAAAGCACTCTACCTCTTTGTTGGAGTTGCGCCTCGTGAGACAGAAGAAGGGCGAGTAGCAGTGGCGGCTGGAGAGGGAGTGGAAGGCTTCGGTGGTTGTTCGAGTGGTAACGGGCTCCATTCCGAATTCACACCAAACGCTCGCATCTGAATCGATTCACTACACTCGGCTTCAGAAGCAGCAATCCTACAAAAGTTTCAAATTCAAGTTTCTTTTTCAAAAAGAAAGACTTCAAATTTACTGGTAGGCTATAAAAAACCGTTAGCTCAAGACCAAATTTGGTTTCGCTTCCATTGCTCCCCATTCCACTATAGGAAGTGCGCATAACCCACTACATTTTCCTCCTGTTCATCACGTTCTCCAAGGTTCAGGCTTCGCCCAATCCGGCCGGCCCTTTCACTCCGTCTGGAGACCAGGCTTCTCTGGAAGGCTAAAGCGCTCACTTGCACATGAGCTGCCCATAGCAAGTCGCTGTATAGTCCAAGTACACAGTCTGACTGTTTCCGTGATATTCATAATATCTACTAGGAGTAGAAGGCGTGGCGTACCCCACATAGGAATGACGAATGACACTGATTTGAGGTCTCGATCCGGGGTGCACGTGACAGCCAACACATCCTTGGACTCGCTATAGTGAGACCAATCTAGCATATCCATGTAAAAACTTAAAAAAGAAATATCAAACCTCTTGTTTATCCATGACCAGGTCTGAGTACGAGTCCCTTATAGCACCTTCTTTCACCTAGAATAAGGCATCGTAAGAGGTGAGAGTTGTGTTCAAATCACAGCAGATTGATGAGCTAACTATTAGGTTGGTGCATAAGTTCTCGGACATTTGATCCCTCCTGAATTGAAAGCGCATTTTCCCGCCCAATTTCTCACATCTATCAACGCGTAAATGATCGGTCGATAGAGAAAGGAAAGGGCTACAAAGCTGTTCCTAACATTTACTTCTGCGTTGTTAACGTCAGCTATAATGGCTAAGCAATTCATCCCAACTGAGACACACATTCGGCACGTCATGTTATTCCTGCATCAATCTGGCCTCAATGCCAACGAATCGTATCGTCGCCTGAAGGATGTTTACAACGAGAGCGCTCCTGCTCGAAGTACTGTGTACCAACGGTTCTCGAAGTTTGCAGTTGGTGAATTCTCCGTTGAAGATAATGAACGAGAAAGGCGCCCGATGACACTGGATCTGGATGGCCTCCGAAGTAGAGTGGAAGCGGACCCATACCAAACCACTCGCGAACTATCAAGCACTCTTGGTGTTGGTCACTCAACAGTCGATCGAAGTCGATTGGCAAGGTGCAAAAATTGGGTCGCTGGGTACCTCACGACTTGACACAACATGACATGGATCGCAGAGCCGATGTCGCTCTGTCTCTCCTTACCCTCAGACGTACCCACGGATGGCTGAACGACCCTGTCACCGGGGATGAGAAGTGGATACTCTACTCTAATTATCACAGGCGTGCACAGTGGATAGACGCAACTGGAGAGGCAGAGGACGTTGCGAAACCCGACCTTCACGTGAAAAAGGTGATGCTATGCATTTGGTGGAGCGTTCTTGGCGTAGAATACTGGGAGCTGCTGGACGAAGGGATAACAGTGACGACAGAGGTTTACGTCAACCAACTGAGGAAGTTGAGGGCCCACCTTCAGACCACACTAGGAGAGCAAGTGAAGGTGTATTTTCAACACGACAACGCTAGACCGCATATTGCTAGAGCGACGGCCGCTGGGTGGGCGGACTACGGATGGACCGTTCTTCCACATCGACCTTACTCACCAGATCTCGCTCCTTCTGATTACTATTTGTCTTCAAGCCTTCAACGCTATTTGGACGGCCAGCAATTTAGGAACCGAGAGGATGTCAAGGAGGCACGCTCACATTTTTCGAATCACAACCGGCCACGTTTTGGAGAAAAGGCATCCATGACTTACCAGCACGATGGCGAAAGGCAATTGATGTAAAGGGTGGTTACTTCAAATGATTTGATATTGTTGTTCGTATGTTGTGGTGATTAATATTTCATGCCCCAAATGTCCGAGAACTTATGCACCAACCTAATACTTTGCTATTTTCATACTGAATACATCTACATAGCATAGTTTATGGGAGGGGGCGTTCGTATCGGCTGGTTGTAGGCGCCGCTGCCGCGCGCCCAGGTGGCCATACCTGCGGCGTTATCCCCCCGCTCGCCGTCTTTGCTCACGCTGTGGCACCCGTCGCGCGTGCGGCGCCCACGACCAGCCGATACGAACGCTACGCACCCATAGTTTATAGCGACAGAAAGTAGTCGCCCTTGCTTGATGGATTAAACAAAAGGTCTGCTTCGCATAGGAGACGAAGGCGACGAAAGAGGAGTTATGTCGAGCAATCGCCAGCAAAACCTACATGTATGTTTTGTGCACAACACCGTTCGAGTTGTGGACTATGGATAGACTCTAAGGCATTCCAGCCGTACAAAATCAGACACCGACATCACGGCTACCGTGACTTGAAGGCGGACCGGAGCTACTCTCACCTTCTCCATTTCGATTGTCAGTTGCTCTGCTCGACGGCTGTCGCCTACCAGGACAGCACCAGTTCGCTCACGAGCCATAGTGATCAGCTGGCCTTCAGCAGCGGACAAACGATCGCAAGCCGCTTCACAGAGATGAGCCTGAATAGGGCCATCAACATTGGCATTCTTGCTTGTTTGGGACTTGTCGGCAAAACCGTCCTCTTTTGAATCCTTCCTTTGCCCCCTTTGATCGTTCGGTTGACTGCTAACGTGACCCGATGACAATCATTAAGGCCGGGGGCATACTTCCATCGCCGCGATGCCATCGCGGCGCACAGTCCATGGCCATTCCGGCGCACGCGGCCGAATAGTCAAAGAAACTTCGCCGCGGCCGGAGCAACAGTGGCGGTCGGCATGCGCGATGGCTTCCTCGCGGGCATGGCATACTTTTTCGCACCGCGCGCGGCGTTTAGCGTTGGTCCTAGACGGATCGCCACCGCGCTCCCTTGCAGAGCGATGGGCGATGCGACGAGCACAGAGAGATTCAAACTTTTCCGCGTCGCTCTGCAAAACTCATCGCCGCGATTCAATCGCGGCGACGGGAAGTATGCACGAGGCCTAGGCCTGTGTTATACTCCCGCGGGAGTATTCGCGGAACGTCCGCGGACGAAAGGTGCACCGCGGACGGTCGTCGTCGTCCCAGGACGGCTGGCGTAGCATTGGAGCGCGTTTCCCGCGCCGAACTCCATCGGATGAAAGCCTTCAGCGGTGCACTGCACCGCGGGCACCGGGGACTAGGGGTGCACCGCGTACGGCAGGCGTGGCGGGCCGCGACGAGTGGCCCGAGGCGGGGTCCCGGCGCGATTTCCGCCCATCCGCGGATGCTCCCGCGGGAGTATAACATAGGCCCTAAGGCCTCTGTTATACTCCCGCGGGAGCATCCGCGGATGGGCGGGAAACGCGTCGAGATCCCTCACCTGGCCAATCGCCACGCCCGCTCCCCGGGGTGCACCCTTCGTCCATGGACGTTCCGCGGATGCTCCCGCGGGAGTATAACACAGGCCTAAGGGAGCGCATGATCTGGCGGGAGGGCGACGACGGCCTGCGAGGGACACCCAGTAATGTCGCCAGTGGTTCTACTGGTCCTGCTCTCGGTACATTTCTTGTTATTCTCTCTACTCACATTCGGAGTTTTCCCTCATCATAGTTCGATAACCATCCTAAGGGAGCACGTCAAGTAGCCTAGCGGGAGCGCGGTAAGGGAAGCATGGACGCATAGGAAGTTCAATAGTGGCTTCGGTAGCGGCTTCACGGGTCGTGTTCTCGGCGGTTTTAGCAGCAGTTCCAGGGCATGTAGGATCGTATCAAGATTCGAGCTTACGTACTTGTTTGAATTTCATGTCACTCATTTGAATCCCATGTTACTCGTTTTGATTTCCATGCCACTTGTTCTCATGTGGGTTTGTCATACTTGTCCTAGAGGAAGCAAGATTAGTTACTTAGTTATTAGTTTAGTCGCGTGTATAGTTAGGCTTATTCTACTTGGTTGCAACGGGTTTAACCTGGCTTTAGGAAGGGGCAATTTCATAGTGATGGTTTAATATAAGGTTAGGTCATCACGCATTGAAGTCTATGTTCATCTCAGTCGTTCCGAGTTTGTGTTCCGTTATTCGTATTATTGTTGTGTTAATTAATTAATTAATTAAGGTTTAATTACCCAAGTTTGAGGTTTTCGTGGAGCGGTTTTGCCCGTCTATACTGTTACTGGTATTTCCGCGTGGCGTTACTAATCGTGATTTGGGCGAATAACTTTCAGCAACGGACCGCAGCCCACGAAAATGCTAGAAGGTCAATGAGTAAGCTAATGGCTGGCCTAACGTTCTCTACTTAGGATGGCTGGAAGAAGGAGAGACGGCTAAGTAGATGCGTTTACGACTCAACACTGCAACTGATGACGGTGTTGTGAGAGGCAAAGACTTCGTTATGCGACTCCCTGTCAAGGTTTGTTTTTGCACTTCGCAAAAAGGGTCCAACACAATCATTTTAAATCGGAACGAGAAAAGCCAGATTCATTAGCACTATTTAAATACTTTCGGTTGTCACGATAATGATGATTGTTATTGTAATTTCAACCGATTATTGCGGTACGTTAAGGGTTGTTGGGTCAGGATCAACGGGGGATGGTCAGGAGGTACACCCGCCCCTGCTGAGAGGCGTGCGATCTTCCCCTTATCCCCCTTTCTCACCACTCCCAACCCTCTAGGCTTCACCAAGAGTCTAACGGCTTCCTTACAAAACCTTTGACACGCAAAACAAAAGTAAAAAAACATGTCGCGCTGCCAGGATCAACGACTTCGCTCAAATCTTGCTGAAGGGAAAGCTTATTGCGTTTATCGAGATCACAACATCCGTTTTGGCATTACGGTGAAGTACGGTAGCTAGGAAAATAATTTATGTACATGTGCGGTGCTCATGAAACTTAGACATCTTAACAGAACAGGTCTGATTCTTTTGAGCCACGAATCATATTCGGGATTTGCGCCTTAAGGCAAGTTTGCGGTGATCCAGACAACAACCTTGCTTCAGTATACCAGCTGTAACGTACTCGGCTAAGATTTTGAAAACGGATACAATCATCTGGGGCGCGCGTATCGCAGTCGGAGGAGGTGCCGGCCGTAGCGTGCACCCGATACCAGATTCATGGTTCGGATTTCCCTTCCAGGCCAACCAAGCCTGCCATCCCTCCGAGCTTGGTGAATTGGTAGCAGACTTGTCCCGAAAGGGTAAACCGCTGACTTGTTCATCGGCTGGCTACCGCAAGTCATTGTAGGGCCAAATACGCATTCGACTCGTCTTCATGATATCCCGTAGAAGTAGAATGCGTGGCGCATCACAAAGGGGATTGGGTGACGAACACCCCAGATAATCTTCCTGGGCGAGCTTTGTACGTTTCGTCCTCTCAGCTTGTGAGAGTGCAAATTTGCCAATGAACCTGTTCAACTTCCTTGAGAATTTTTTCGTTGCAATTTCAACCCGACCTGTGGAATCTATTCCACAAGGGTCAAAACACTGCATTTACGGGGTCTGGAGCCACAAACCGTTGCCTACCACCATACCGCTTCTCTGTCCATTGCGCTACCATTACTCCTCAATGTCGCTATTTACGGTCTACTTCGAGCACAATCTATGTAAAGTGAAACTGGTCCGTTTCTCCTCCCCTATGTCCTTTGCAGATGTGGAACACATATTTAAAATGTATTAGGTTGTCCCATAAGTCCTCGCCGCTTTTTCAACGATTCATTGCGGACTTCGCGGCAGCGCGACAGGACACACCCGCCCCTGCTGGGGGCGTGTCGTCAGGAGCTACAATACTTGCGCAGCTTTACGTAGCAATGTTTTGTTCTACAAAAATACGTGTTGGCACTATTTGCTCATTTGTACTTTATTGATTTTTAGGTCATCAAATTGGAACGTTCGAAGGAGAAGATCTATTTTGCCGACAGCTCCTGCTCTGTGGAAAGCTTTTTTTCCACAGACGGTTGACGAACGGTATACTACAGTTGGGTTATTTGAGGGAAGACGAGGGCTGCAATCAGCTGATCACCATCAGCTGATCACCAATTTGTATGTAAGTTCAATTCTTTAGTAGTAATTAAACTTATTTTTTAAAAACAAATAATAAGTGGATAAATATATTTTATAAATTTAATATATAAATAAATAGATAATTTTGAAAGAAAAATAAAAATAAAAATAAAAAATATACAACAGAAACTAATAAATACAATATTAAAACAAACTAAAATTTAACTTAATGTTTTAATGCATTGTTTCCTTTAAAATTTAATAATAAAAAATTAATTAAAACACTTTGTTTAATCAATTATGTGATTTTACAAATCAAAAAAGGTTATAGCACCTCCCTCTTCACTGATGAGCCACAGGGGAGGTGGTATAACAAAAAAGGTTCGTCTGAAGAAAGGTGGCGAAACGAACCTAACATATAATTGACATTTATTCATATTATTCATTTAAACTTTAAGTTTTATTTTATTTGCTTGATATTATATGTCGTTCAAAAGAGGATGTCCTAGTCTATAAGAATTAATGTCACATTTATTAGCTCATGCTGATTTCTGTCGAACATCAACAAAATGCCAAAAAGAGAAAAATCATCAGAGAAAAATCAGAAACCAACAATTCCTTCGCCTTGCTCCGTCTGACTTGCTCAGTTTTATTTATATGACATTCGAACGTGGATGTTTTGTTCTACCAAAATATATAAATTGTTTTTCGGCCATTTAAGTTTTTGCTAATTTTCAGGTCATCAAAATGGAGTGCCAGGTCGACAAGGATGAGCACTTCCGGCGATTTGATGGCCTAATAATCAACAAAGGACAAACGAGGAAATAGGACCAACACGTATTCTTGTAGTACACAGCATTATCTTCCAAATGCTATAAAAAACTGCGCAAAAAATTCTAACCCTACGCGGAGAGAAGCGACTACGCAGATGGCCACTTTTCACTTTTCACTTTAACGACCTAAAAATCGACAGAGTTCAGGATGAAAAAAGACATGCAATACCTGCTCTGATAGAGCAAATCATTCTCTTTTGAAAGCTATGCAGCGCTATGCAAGAGACCGCCGGCGAAATCCGAAATGAATCGTTGAAAGAAACGGCGGGGACTTTTGGGACAACCTAACATGTACATCTCATCTCCAAGTGCCACTATGACTTGTTATCCACACGGTGACGGCTCGGTTGAACCAATCTGCGTTAAGGTGTGAACTAGGCGGGTTCTTGTGTTCGCGTATTCCTCGTGCAAAGATCCGCAATGCGTATCTTTGCCTACCTTCTCTAGAAAGTAGGCGAAGGGTTGCTGATCTGTGCATGGTGCATAGATTGCTCCAAAACTGATCTCCTTTTTTCCAATTTTTTGAACTGATGTTCTCTCGAACCAGATGTGGTGGAACGTGGAACTAAACTCCCATTTTCTAGACCTACAACATTAGTCAGACGGAATTCATTTGCTGTCAGGGCAGGGTTATCCTATTTAAAACTTACAAAGACTGCTGTTCTTCCCTGCTCCCTTCCGTCATTCAAAAGGTTTGCGCATACAGTCACCACTTGACCAAGATTTCACTTTACTTGAAGGCACTTACGTAATATCTATTCGGTACTCCTTGCTTGGGCGCGTGTAGCGCAGTCGGAGGAGGCGCCGGCTGTCGTGTGCACCTGATACCAGGTTCCTGGTTCGAATTTCCCGCCCAGGCCAACCAAGCCTTCGATCCCTCCGGGGTCGGTGAATTGATTCCAGACGTGTCTGGGAAGGTTAGAGCGCTGACTTGTTCAACGGTTCGGCACCGCAAGTCATTGTATGGCCAAATACGCATTCAAATCGCCTCCACGACATCCCGTAGAAGTAGAATGCGTGGCGCATCCCAAAAGGGATTGAGTAACGCCGTCCTTTATCCTTTTACTCCTTGCTTAAGATACGTTGTTAGTTGTTCAGCTCTATTTGAATATCTTTCTTGCGTCTGTCAATATCATGTCATATCATTATCAAGTAGAACTCCGCCTCTTTAGCACAACAGTAACCTCGCCCAATCTCTAAAACCCAACCACCCAACTCCCCCAGGTCCTACACGCAGATTATAATTTATAGTTCGACTACAACCGACTAGAAATGAAACAGCACACAAATTCTAGGTATTCCCGACCCAGCCTCGCCTGCTCTCTATGATGAAAAATCTCCAACAAGAAATGAGACTAATTTCTCACCCGAACAGGTGTGTCGCTGTTGCGATACCGTGTAGCCAAGCTTCTCATCTGACTTCTCATCGTTCGAACACTAGATAGCGGATCCTCGCCGAGCTCAGAAGGTCGTGAAGCGTAACCAGATGAATGGTAGACGTTGCTCGGCCTGAACAACTCGTACTCAACAGAAAGCGTCCGTTGTGAGGATCTGAACCAGTGAAAAGGGCCCACAGATTGAAACTGCCGTCGCCCTTCAGAGCGCGGCGCTTGTCGTCGGCCAGTGTGGCACTCGGCTGCCGTTTCGGTACAGGCTCGAATCTTCCCGAAGGCCGAGTGCTGTCGTCGACATCGCGATTCAGTTCTCGTTCACGGCGTACCAGATACTCTCTGTATTCTTCTTCAGCGATGGAGGACATCTTTTGAAAGATTCACCAAACTCTGCTGAAAACTACTCAGGAATTCTTTAGAAGCAAGGTAGTGATCGTGAATCCTTTCACGACGAGATCAGACCAACTGGTGGAAAACGAAAAAGGGTATGCTGGGTTCGAATCGCTATAAAAAACCTGTCATCTTCCGTGAAGATTGACAAGTCATGTTGAGTAGCTGGAAACTAGGAACATTCCACTTTGAGGCTGCGCCATGCACACGTAGAGCGTTTGTGGTGTTCACTTGATTGATATAGTGGATGCCATCTGCCTTAAGCTTTCCAGCAGAATGTTCCCGGTGATTTTTGTGCATAGCTCTGCTGAATCAGTAGTTCATTTCCGGCCAAAGGTGCCTCAAAAATTCCCTTTCAAAAGGAAATTAGTGCGCCTGGGGATTTCGACTAAATCGGAATCCATGTCCTTGTGAAGTCGCAAATTGCACTACTGCTGGCCAATCTAATGCATTTCTACCACTAATTGTGGCTCCGTCCTCATGATAGTACAACTGACACCAGGATGGCGACCGGTGGTGAATGAGTGAATAATCGGCCCGATCTAGCTAAGAAAGGGTTTCGAAATCCCATGGAACTTCAAGTTGAGGCCAGGATCATTAGAAAAAGCTCGGAGTGCTGACTACGAATATGGGTGTCAAAATTGCAAAATGAAACTCCTGAGCGAGTTATGGACTGCCGAAAACGGGTGGCCCCATCACAGGCTGGCCGTGAGAATAAGCTGGAGCAAGAGCGATGAGTCATAGGGGCTCCGTAAGAACTCGCAAGCTAGAGCGGTGACCTAGGGGCAGTGCTCCTGCTCGCCAGGCGCGACGTCGTTGGTTCGATTCCTATTGCTGGCGGTTTTTCTTGCAAATCATAACTTGTCTTCGACCTTTTATCCTAAATTATATTGAACTACACGTGTGTGATAAAGTAGTCGGATACAGTTTCTAAAAATGCTTGAAGGCAGATGGCGACATTTTTGTCTACTATTTTGTACAAATACAGGGTGCGGCAAAATTACCCGTGCACCTGAACATTTTAAATTTTTAAAAATTTCTTAGAAATTTTTTCGGTTCATTCGGTTCAGGATACAGTAAAACGCTGCAAGGAATTGAAGACCAAAGAGGATAGAAAAGGAAGAGGGCGTCCCGCGACAGCTACCAACCGGAAAGTGTAAAACTTGTGAGAGCAGAAATCAGGAAAAACGCCAGGAGATCGATGCGCCAGATGGCAAAAGGCGTAAGAATAAGCGAAAGGTCAATAAGAAGGATAGACAGGGGAAAGCTTAAGAAGTTCCCTTACCGTCTGCAGAAATGCCAACTCCTGACGGACACTATGAAGAAGAGGAGATTGGAAATATACAAAAGGTTGCCGCAACGATTCACGGTGGCACGCGCTCGAGACATCGTCTTTAGCGATGAAAAGATTTCCACGTTGAATCCAGCCTTCAACTCCCAAAATGAGAAGATTATTGGGGACTCGCTTGCTGATGCTACCAAAGGACGACTTCAGGAAAGTGCGAAAAACCTCAATCCATTATGGTTTCGGGAAGAGTTACATATTCAGGAAAAACTCCACTTGTTTTCGTCGAAGCTGGCGTGAAAATCAAAGCAGCGGTTTGCAAGGATATCCTGGAAAAAGTTCTCAAGTCGTGGGCCGATTCCCACTTCGGAGAAGCCTACTGGCGCTTTCAACTAGATTCTGCTCCGGCACACAAAGCGAAGATGGTCCAGGAATGGTGCACCGAGCAGCTGCTTGACTTCATCACACACGACGAATGGCCATCCAGTGAACTCTGGACCTTAACCCGATGAATTATTCTGTAAAGGCCATCTTGGAGAAAAAACCTGCTCTAGCAGACACCAGCAGACACAAATTTGGACTCTCTTGAAGAAGCGCTTTTGAAATCCTGGGACGAAAATGATGAACCGTACCTGCGTGCCACATGCGAAGCGTTTGTCGAATGTCTGAAGGACTGTGTGGCAGCGGGCGATCATTTCGAAAACTGTTAGCATGCTTTGAATTGTCATGTTTGTAGTAGATAATTTTAATAGTTAGAATTGATTTGCGAAGTTTGATTTCAAAATGCCATTGAATTTTCAGTGCACGGGTTAATTTTGCCACACCCTGTAGAATCCAAGTCATATATTGAACAACTATAGGTGTTTCTAACAACCTTGGCATTCGTAGAACAAAGCAAAAAAATGTGTGAAGCAATAAGGTAAGTGGAATGAATGATGAAGAAGAGCATTACAAAATGCAAACAAAATAATTTAGAATAAAAGTCACTTCGAAGATAAATTATAATTTGCCAAAAATCCTGCAGCAATGGGAACCTAACCAACGACGGCGCATCTGACGAGCAGGAGCACTACCCCTGAGCCACCGCCGCATCTGGCCGGCTCTTCTTACGGAGCCCTGATGACTCACAACTCTCGCGCCAGATGTGTTGGACACCCAGCCTGTGGTGAGGCCACCCGATTTCAGCAGGCCATAACTCGCTCAGGGATTTCGTTTTGCGATTTTGACACCTATACTCGTAGTCAGCATTCCGAGCTCTTTATAATGATCCTGGTCTCAACTTGAAGTTCCAAGGGAGGTCGAAACCCTTCCCTTGTAAGCAACTCATGACTTTTTATCACAAAATTCTGAAGGGTGTTTCGCTTCAAAGACTTCTATCTAGAACGAGTGCTATCGGTGACAGCCAAATTTTCGATTCACTTTAGAGCAACAGTTCCCGATGATATATTTGTAACTCCTGTTCATTAGAATTTCCAGTGATTCTGTACAAACGAAAGTTATAGTCAAGCCAGCGAAATGTGGTGCAGGAAACAGGTAAAAAGGTCACAAAGTAATTACAATAGTTTGTGTATTGTGAATTTGTCTCGAAGTACTATTGAAGGCCACGTAAGCGTGAAGAGGATAAAGCTACGCATACGAAGTAGCTGTGCTATACCCCGTACGTGTGAAAACCAGCCTCGTAGTCGTGGTTGCGCAGCGATGTTGAATGGCGGCAGTCACGTCTCCAAGGGTACCCTTCTCATGTTAACCGCTGGAGGCTGCATGAATATTCACCATCTCGGCACAGAGGAAATGGTGAATATTCAACACCCAACAGCCGACTTTCGCGATATTCTGGCCATTCGGTTCGCTCTACTTTATCCTGTCAGTTGGAATCTGGGACGAATGGAGAGTTGGCGTACTTCTAATTGTACTCTTATGTAAGTGTCGTCGTCAATGGCTGCTTATCTAGAGGGTATCCTGAAAAAAAGAACTATTTAAAGGTACCTTCGCTGCCGGTGCAACTATTGAGGAAATTCAAGGCAAATGTGAAATCGCAGAAAAAAAGAAAATCTTAATAGTAAAAACAGTGAATATTAGAGATTGAGCTAAAAAACGTGCACGGAATGGTATTTTGAACTTGACTGATTGCGTTTGGGCAGAATGATTGTCATAAATTGACCACATCGCTGTAATGCGCTACTCTTGAGGTTCAAAACTAAGTAGCAACACGCTATGTTTTTCCTAATGACACTGTGACACCGTCAGGGAACTTTGTTAAGATTAGCGGCCACACTTATCAGAGTTCACCAGTTCACAGGTAGTAGGTGGAAAGGCAGAAGAATACTCAGAATGTGCCCATCACATAGCGTGACAACTGATCTTACGGATACCCAGAAAGGAACACGAAGAGCGTCATCTTATTCGATCAGGGCTTCCACGAAGAAGTCACTAGCTTCGTCGACGTTCGAAAATTAGAGACGCTGTAGCATGGGCCAAGTCATCGTCGGAAGTTAAGGCCCCCGCAGACTTCTGCGGCGAGCGGCGGGCGGCGGACGGCGAAATCGCTGAGCGTCGCCGCTCAGCGGCTTGACTCATCATCAGTGGGAGCGGTGACGGCGAGGTACTGTACTGTTTCTAGTCGGGACCGACTGGTACTTAACAATAACGCGCCCCGATGACGGCTCTGCCCTTTCGCGGCTCTGGATCCCGCCGCGAAAGGGCAGAGCGCAGAGCGCAGACAGACAGACGCGGGAGCGGCCCCGCTGGCGGCGAGCTCTGCGTCCCTGCCCTATGGTTAAGCATAGGGCAGCGGCAACGCCGCAGAAGTCTGCGGGGGCCTTTAGCCGAATAATGCGCTTTGCACACACCCTCTGGACGAGAGCCGTCACCGACTAGATTCCGCGGGATATCAAAAGACCACCGAGGCGCTCACCAACGCATTGCTCGGACTTCTCATAAAAGCCCTGGTCGTGAAGAAATGTTTTTCTTGGAATTGTACAGGAAGAATCTGAAGTCACCACAAACGTAGAACCGCTGTATTCTATTACCTTTTCATTTTACTTCTTCACAATTATATATACAAGTGCTCCGACACGCCTAACGGCGTGTCTCTCGCTTTTGCACCATCAGTGACCTAAAGAAAGTAGCTTTTGTCAAACTTAAAATTCGCTAACATCTAGGACCTGCTGCGTACTTCATCGGCATCAAGCCGATCACCGCTTCGGTACCTTTCATCGTAAACATTTTCTCCACACCGTCCAGTAACACCATTGGTTTGTGCTGCGCATTACTTCGGCCCCTCCACTGTTGACACGTCTTCCGAATCCGGGCGCCAGCTTCCCCCTCACCCGTTTCTTCTTTCTAGATCTAGTTGCTGGTCCGCCTTTACTGGCCTTTCCTCCCCCCCCCCCCCCCTCAGCTTCCTGGTCCCAACCCCTGGCCCACTTCCGTGTTTTCACTATTGCCCCTACTGGTCTCTTCTTGCTGGCTTCCCCGCCCTGGTCCCTCCTTCAGGTTGTTCCTTTCTTTCCTGTACGCTCACCTGGTCCACTCTGAAGGCCCCTTACTTCCCTTCTCCACCACCCCTTAGTGGTCTCAAGGCAGACGTCAGCGACACGTATTCAGAATCAAACGCTCAAAAACGCCTACAGTTGCCGCTGAGTCAAGCAGGAGAGGGCTGCGCTTCCTCTGCTGCAACATACCATGTTAACCGGCAAACGTTGCACGTGAGAGGCACGCAAAGGCGTATCTCGCGCGGGTAAAATTTTCCGTTCAACGTGGGACAATACTGAATTCTGAATGCGGCCACTCGTTACACGCCGTCGGTGAACCGCTTCTCGCTCTAGACGATTGTTGCGCGACGTATAGGACCCGTATTCTGAATCCATATGCTCAGAAACCGCGCAGATGCCGCTGTGTCAATAGAGAGGCTGTGCTTCCTCGGCTGGAGGAGCATCCCATGTTGAATTCTGGATGCGGCCGCTCGTCGTACGACGACAGTGTCACCTCTTTTGACTCCAGATGCTTGTTGCGCGACGAAAGGGACCCAACTTCAGGATTCAGACGTTCAGAAGCGCACGCAGATGTCGCTGCGTCAAGCAGAAGGAGGTTGTGCTCCCTCTGCTCCAGCAGTAAAGTTCTCCGTTCAACATGGGATAATGCTGAGTTGCCGGTTGTCGTACGACGACGATGAGACCTCTGCTTCCTTTCTTTTCGATCTTCTGAATCCAGACGGTTGTGGTGCGACGAAGGGAACCTGGATTCAGGCACTCAGAAACGCGCGCACACGCCGTTGTATAAGCAGGAGGAGGCTGCGCTTCCTCTGCTGCAGCGGCATCTCATGCTCAATTCTGAATGCGATCCCTTGTCTAGGACGACAGTGTCTCCTCTTCTGTCTCCAGAAGGTTGTGGTGCGATGAAGGGAACCCGTCTTCTGGATTCAAGCACTCAGAAACGCGCGCAGACGCCGTTGTGTCAGGCAGGAGGAGGCTACGCGTCCTCTGCTGTAACAACATCCCATGTTGCACGGCAGACGTTGCCCGCGCGAGGTACGCAGAGGCGTCGCAAGGGGTTCCATGAGGCGTATACCAGCTAGGTTTCCAGCCTGAGTGAGATACGCCCCATCATCTACAGGGCAGGGAGCTGACTCAATTATATATTGGTAGATATATATTTGATAAGAAGAGGTAATCAGCAGAGTCGAAACACAGAAAATAACGAAGAGACATCAAGAGCGGGAAAAATGTAATCGGAACACATTTAAGGTGTTAGGAGACTAGAGTTGAATTGAGTGTGCTTCCTACAGACCGTCTCAAAGAATGATACAGTTCTAGCAGTGAAAAAGTAACGTTGGCAATTAAGTTTGGCTCTGCCGATGTCAAATTTGACGGTGCCTTCTCGAGTTATTGCGGTTCTCAGGGAAAGAAGATCTACAATCTTGATGCTGGTCTAACCAAATACGATTTTATGAAAAAAACAAAAAATCGGTTCTCTTCCTTCTGATGGCAAGTGACTTCAAGCCAAAATTCAGATTACGAACAGAACTGGATGAAATTAGGTCATAAGTGAAACTAACAGCACGTATCATAAGTTTCCTAGTGAAATTATTTTGAACCTTTTCCAGCATATTAATGAGTTTACACGTGTAGGTTAGAGACTTGGGTGCCATATTCCAAGATAGGTCTGATATAGGACTTATAATCATGAAGGAGAACAGCGATATTTCTTGTCGACAGCGCTCTGAATAAATTGTGTAAAACCCTTGTAGCCTTTTTGGAAATCATTTCGCAGTGTTTGTCAAATTTTAGACTATCTGTTATCACAAACCCCAAATCCTTTATTTCCTTGACGCATCTAATAGAAGTTCAATCCACAAAATACTGATATTTTTTTATTGCGTTTGCCCAGTATTTTAGATTTATCCTGAGATAGTGGCAGTTTCCAATCAGTGGACCATTTTTGTACAAGATCCACTACCTCTTGAAGAGCTTTGACATCATTTTCGTTAGTTATTGGAGGTAAACCTTTAAGTCGTCTGCAAAAGCATAATGATCAACGTCGTTCAGTGGAAGGAGTCTTAGCAGATCATGGGTGTAAATGTTGAACAAAACTGGAGAAAGTACCCCACCCTGAGGCACACCACTATGTACTGATCTTGGACTTGAAAAAGAGGCATTTACTCGGACGACATACTTTCGACCGGATAGGAGCTACTTCACCCGTGAGATAATACGTGGATGGATACCGACAACACTCATTTTGCAGAGCAGTATACGATGAGAGACCCTGTCAAAGCCTTTGCTAAAATCAAAGTATATAACGTCAACATTTTTCCCCCATCCATCCATTTAGTCCAGTGATTGAGCGTTTGAATCATTGCGGTGACTGTCGAACTTCCTCTTTGAAGACCACGTTGTTTCTAGATATCACTAGGTGTTGTCGTAAGGGATCCTCAGTTCAGTGATCCTCACAATTAATATTAATTTGAATGATTTAACAGAAACCGTTTCTGATGTGATTTAAATGTATTCGCAGTAATCTCTCTTTGTATTCGCAATATTTTGAATATCATTCGAAAGATTTTGCGGTGGTGATGAATGCAGTACGTGAGTGAAAATTTCACCTCGATGGAGTTTCCCATCTTTGTCAGGGAACACAGGGTTCTGTGCTTTCCCTCGTCGTTGTCCAGATAGACGCCTTTACACGAGACCGCCAGAAACTCTAGTTTCTTGAACGTTGCCATACTCTTATGACCTAATGCCGTTTGCGAAGACAAAGGTGAACCCGTGGAAGAGATGCAGGCTTGGCTCGATCCGCTGGCGGTGTTAGTACTCAAAATAAACGTCATTAAGACCAAGTATCTAACATCAAACCTGAACGAATTCGATTCCGTTAAAATTCACGGCATGAGCTTGCGCGCGCTTCGACTCTTAAGCACTTGGGATCACGCTGACTCGGCTCACTCTTTCTCAGTGGGAATGGTAAGGGAAATTTGAACAGTTGAGTTGTCGTCTAGCATCCAGCGCAGCAGTCGGTAAATGTTTTTACGTAGGACGATCCACTCCTTGATCGATGAGCGCGGAATTGCGTTCGTTTCAGCGCTGTTGAATGTCTGCTCGTAATCGACGAAGGTGGAAACTTCTGGATTCCCCGCTAACTTCTATAACACTTAAGACGTTCTGGTTTGTGCTCAATGGTCAGCTGGATCCCTTGCGGAATCCGGCCTTCTGCACATGTCGGGCTTTAATCATTCTCATTGATATGCGCGGAAGAATGCTTTTCGAGAACAGCTTTCAGTAAGCGCTTATGAGGCATGTAGAATTGAGGATAAATAGCGGTGGTGAGCGGATATTGTACAGGGTGAACCAAAATAACGTGGACAAGATTTTTTCGTCATAATTATAAAACAACCAACAATTCGAGAAAACGTCAACTAAATTACAACGATACAAACATTACGGTACGTCATACGTCAAACATTACGGTACGGTTCAAGTGGTTTCGTGGTGGCCTCCCTTGGAGCGGATGCAGAGGGCCAAACGTTTCGCGAATTTTTCGGCGATGGGCCGCAGGTCATCAGGAGACAACTGTTCCCACTCCTGGTGGAGGGACTCTTTTAGGGACTCGATACTGCGGTGGCGTTTGACGCCGACCCTAACCTCTAAAATGCCCACACACTGTAGTCCATCGGATTCAAATCCGGAGAATACGGCGGCCATTCCGAAGGGTGATGAAGTCGGGGAAATTGACCTTGCACCACGCCTGCGCACTCTTTGCACTATGTGCGGGTGTAGAGTCCTGTTGGAATGTCCAGTGGGCATCACCGAAGTGCTGGTGGCCCAAAGAAGAACCACGGACTCAAGAATGTCTCGCTGGTACACATCTTCGTCGAGCTTCACTCCTTTATCCACGAAAACCAGGGGGTCTTGCCGTTGGCACAGATTCCGCCCTAAACCATGACAGATTGTGGGCTTTGGACGATAGCAGAGTGCTTGGAGCCTAGACCACTTCCTACCATTTTGGCGATTGTGCGCCTGCTCCACTGTGAACAGCTCCTCATCCGGAATCTGTTCCCAGGTACGACCTGCGGCCCATCGTCGAAAAATTCGCGAAACGTTTGGCCCTCTGCATCCGCTCCAAGGGAGGCTACTACGAAACCACTTGAACATGGCGTACCCTAATGTTTGTATTGTTGTAATTCAGTTGACGTTTTCTCGAATTGTTGGTTGTTTTATAATTATCCCCTTCATGTGCCACCTCACCGCGGTGAAGGGGTGAACATCACTTTGTGATGGCTAACGGCACAAACGGTCACGCAGTACGCGACGCTTGTCGTGTATGGGCGTCTCTCCTGTATCCCTGGCCAGGAACATGTGAGTAACCAGACCACCGGTACGGCTCAAACAACTAAACGCGCGCCCCAGTCCTCCGCGCGCCGGAGGTGGACTTCTACGACGTCGGTTGCATCCACCTCCGGCGAGGGGCCATCTAATCTCGGAGTTAAACTATCAGGACGTCATTGCAATCGGACTACCGGCAACTCCCTCCCACCACAACACGGAAACTGCCTATTCGTCTGCACTTATAACTGTCGTTCGATCGCATCTGAGCAGGATCTTCGGACACTGCTTTATAGAAGCCGAAACATCAAATACGACGTTATCGCCCTGCAGGAAACGAAAGGCAGAACGGAAACCATAAGAAGGACCGACCACAACGAGCTTCTCATTATCGGAGCAAAGGTGGACAGAAAGAATATTGGCGGAGTTGGATTTCCCATCAATTCGACAGTGCACCACCTAGTAGACTCTTACAAGATCATCAGTCCGCGAGTAGCTGTTCTTCGTCTGGAAACCAAAGATCAAGGAGCCATCTCCATCATAAATGGATATGCTCCAACATCTGTGGCCACAGATAAAGAAAAGGAGGAATTCTACACGCTGTTCGAAAGGACTGTCAACGACGAGAAGAGCTACTACAAAGTTGTCGTTGGTGACTCTAACGCTATCGTCGGTACGAATGATCACGACGAAAGGAGGCTAGGACCACATGGAACTTCCTCAAGGAAAGAAAACAGAGAGCGCCTGATAGACTTCATATCCGCGTGCCGTCTCTACCATGGGGATCCTATGTTTAAGAAGCCTTCAAACCGACGATGGACCTGGGAAAGCCCAAATGGAGAAACACGTTCGGAGATCGACCATGTTCTTACAAACAGACGCTGGAGTCTACTCAGATTAAACTCTTGGAGCAAAGAAGAGCTGTTAAACTGGATCCTAATGCTTCCCATCTGGAAAAAGTCACCATCTCGAAGGTCTGTCGAATTGCAGTGAAGGAGTCCATTCAAGCCTACAGAAGATTGAAGCTGGGAAAGGTTCAAGCATAAGGCGCTGCAAACGAGATCTCTGCAATCAGAAGGCAATAATGTCAGCCCTTGTGGATAAGGATGGAACAACGCAAACGTCTCGGAGAGCGATGGAGGCCATCATTCAGGAATTCTACACAGATCTGTTCCGTTCTTCCATCACTGTCCCGAAATGCTTGATGCCACCAGCTGAGGAAGCACCTCCCATTCTGGAATCAGAAGTTGCTCATGCTATCAGAAGGATGAAGCTGGGCACTGCTCCCGGACCGGACGGCATTTCTGCTGATCTCCTTCGTGCGGGTGGCAGTGCCGTCTGCTCACTTCTTGCCAAGCACTTCAACCACTACCTTCGACTTGGTAGGATTCCGGTCTCATGGAAGGAGTCGAAAACAGTTCTAATCTTCAAAAAAGGTCAGCAGGAGGATATCAACAACTATCGACCCATCAGTCTTCTCTTGGTTGTGTACAAGATCTTCACCAAGATACTGCTTAACCGCAGGGAGCGTTGCTTGGATGAATATCAGCCATTGGAGCAAGCAGGGTTTCGCAAGGATTTCTCCTGCATGGACCATATTCAGACTGTCTCACAGCTCATCGAAAGGAGCCGCGAATACCACCTCCCACTTGTTCTTGTCTTCGTGGATTATCGGAAAGCGTTCGACTCTGTGGAAATCAACGCCATTCTGAACGCCCTTGTGCACGCTGGTATACCATCGCCCTACATCCGACTTCTCGACGAATGCTTCTCGAACACATCGACTACCATCCAGCTGTTCGATCGAAAGCTTAAAATTCCTATCGGGAAAGGAGTACGGCAGGGAGACACGATTTCTCCCAAGCTATTCACAGCGGCACTTCAGGATGCCATGAAAGACTTGAACTGGGACGATAAAGGCTACCTTGTCGACGGTAAACGGATCAGCAACCTTCGCTTCGCCGACGATATTGTTCTGATCTCTACCAGCACGGCAGAAGCCGAGGAAATGCTGAACGAGCTCAATGTGGCAGGTATGAAGATTGGATTGGACATGAATATGTCCAAGACACAATTTATGGTCAACCAGTGGTGTGACACGGGACTCGTAAGGTTAAATGGAGTCGCTCTGCAACAGGTCGACTCCTACGTCTATCTGGGAAGAGAGCTGAACATGGATAACTACCTCGTTCCTGAAATCGCCCGCAGGAGACGCGCAGCATGGGCAGCCTTCAGTTCGATTCGCGAAGTCACCGATCAGGTCAAGGATCCCGGCCTCAGGGCCTCGATATTCAACGCCTCTGTACTGCCTGCGATGTGTTACGCGACGGAAACCTGGCCCGACAACAAGACAATCGCCAGAGCGATGCAAACTACGCATCGTGCACTGGAAAGATGTCTTCTAAGGACAAGCCTTCGTCAGCAATGGCAAGAAGGCCTACGAAGCTCGGAGCTACGGGAGAAGTCGCAATTAGCAGACCCGCTGCAGTACATGAAGAAGTCCAAATACCTCTGGGCCTGACACCTGCTTCGACGAAAGGACGATAAATGGAGTCTCCGTGTCACAGAATGGCTCCCGAGAGACCATAAGAGACCACTGGGACGACCGCCAACGCGATGGGCAGACTCATTCTCAAGATCTTTCAGAGAGCGGAGTCTGCCTCACTGGATGCAAGCAGCCAGAGATCGAGCGGTCTGGAAGAGTTGTGGTCCCCGCTGAGAAGACCTCCAGCCGACAAAGGACCATCAAAGTATCAAAGTAAGTAAGTTTATAATTATGACGAAAAAATCTTCTCCACGTTATTTTGGTTCACCCTGTAATAGTAGCATGTGAGCGAGGACTAAGGTGGCTGTTCTCTCAGGCTTAGAGAGTCGATAGCTCTATCGAGTTATTCCGAGCCCAAATTCGAAAAAGCAGCAGCGACTGGAGAAGCATTGTCTGTGCCGTTCAGACCGGTCGTCCAGGATCTCCAGCAGCCGAAGAGCATGCTTGCCCTCCATCTGCCTCGTCACGATCTCTCACCCGATACTATACCTTAATGCGTAACGAAGATGCCTAAAACACATTGTATGCTGGAAGGTAGGGATTGAAAATGTATACTTCATCAGGCTAGGATTGATCTCCCTGTAGCTTGATGCTGCAAAGAAGGACTAAAGAAAAACAAGCTGACGACGCCTTGCGAGGAGAAAAGTTTATTCATTTTGCGCAGCCGATTCGCACTATCAATGGTCTTTTGTCCACTCGCCGTCACTGCACGTGAACTTTGAGATTCGTATCCTGGCTAAAAGCAAAAGCCAAATTCGGTGCACCCCACGGATTTCACAAGATAGTGATACGAAATCACTTACGGATGTATTGGAGAGTTACTCCATAGAATCCTCGGGCCTTTCTTCCGTGTCCTACCCACTCTACGTTTGATTTCGGAATAGGTTCAACAACACGGAAATTGTACTTTTTCTTCAACTCCAAAATCGAGCATGAAACTGAATGCAAACTACATATTAATTTGAACAGTAGCAGGAAAAGCTTAATAATGTAAACGGCACTCTATAAATCCTGCAAATAATACTCACTAGAAACACGTAAGTAACGGAATGAAAACTTCATAATTGTATTTCGTTCAATGCGTGGTGCGATGATAGAGGACAATGATCCTCGTCTGTCCACTTTCTTCGACAAAACGTGATTCAGCTTCTCCTGAGCCACGTGGCAAATTGGACTGTGAGAATGTTGAGCGTTCTTGGTTAAATATAAAAGACTACGATTTGTACAAGGCAACATTTGTGGCTAATTATGGCTTGTGACCGCAACCACCCTCGACACTGTTTGTTTAATGAATTCGATGGAGGTCACTTCGCAGCAGAAGGCTACCGAAGTGTGAGCGCTTTAAGACAGGCGACCGCAGTTTGGAAGATGACACGAGGTCAGGACGTCCAGTGTGGGATAATGATAAGACTCTCTGAGATCCCGTCGAAGCCGTAAGAGTCGTCGAGCCGCTGTAAGATGTCATTCTAAGGTCTCAAACTAAAATTCCTTTTGGGATACGCCACGAATTCTACTTCTACGGGTTGTCTTGGAAGCAATTTGAACGAATACAGGGTGCGGCAAAATTACGCGTACACCTAAATATTTTACATTTTTTCCGCTTTTTCCCCGAAGTGTTCCCGCTTCATTCGCCTAATATGTTGACTGAACATTCTGGAACTCATATGTACTTAAGTACAAAATGGTTAGGCGTTCCAACCATCGGAGTACTATTATCGAACTTCATAAGGCCAGCAAGCAAACGAGAGATATTGTGAGGATCCTATCCGTGCCCCGAAGAACGATTCAAGATACAGTAAAACGCTGCAAGGAATTGAAGAACGAAGAAGATAGAAGAGGAAGAGAGCGTCCCACGATAGCTACGAACCGGAAAAATGTGAAACACGAGAGAGAAAAAATCCGAACAAAAGCCAGGAGATCGATGCGCCAGATGGCAAAAAACGGAGGAATAAGCGGAAGGTTAATAAGGAGGATGGTCAGGGGAAAACATAAGAAGTTCCCTTATCGTCCGCAGGAATGCCAACTCCTGACCGACACTATGAAGAAGAGGAGATTGCAAACATGCAAAAGGTTGCTGCAACGATTCACGGTGGCATGCGCTCGCAACATCGTCTTTAGCGATGAAAAGATCTTCACGTCCAGCCTCAACTCCCAAAGTGGGAGGATTATTGGGGACTCGCTTGTTGATTCTACCGCCAAAGGAAGACTTCAGGAATGTGCGAAACAGCTTCAATCCATTATGGTTTGGAGAGGAGTCACATCTTCAGGAAAAACTCCACTTGTTTTCGTCGAAGCTGGCGTGAAAATCAACGCAGCGGTTTACAAGAATATCCTGAAAAAAGTTCTCAAGCCGTGGGCCGATGCCCACTCCGGAAAAGACTACTGGCGCTTTCAATAAGATTCTGCTCCGGTACACAAAGCGAAGGTGGTCCAGGAATGGTGCGCCGAGCAGCTGCCTGATTCCATCACACACGACGAATAGCCCTCCAGTTCTCCGGACCTTAACCCGATGGATTATTCTGTGTGGGCCGCCTTAGAGAAAAAAAGCCTACTCTATCAGGCACCCAAATTGGGACTCTCTCAAAGAAGCGCTTTTGAAATCCTGGGACGAAATTGATGAACCGTACCTGAGCGCAACATGCGAAGCGTTCGTCAAAGGTCTGAAGGACTATGTGGAGGCCGAAGGCGATCATTTTGAAAACTGTTAGCATGCTTTGAATTGCCATGATTGTAATAGATAAACTTGATAGCTAGAATTGATCTGCAATGTTTGACTTCAAAATGCCATTGAATTTTCAGTGCACAGGAAATTTTGTCGCACCATGTATTTTGCGCTATACAAGACTTGTGGGGGTCAACCAACGACGACAATCAATTCAATGTTTTGTCCTTCACAGCTTCCAATTCCATAACTCCAAAGGAATGGAACGCTTGGTTGCTTTGCGCGGGAAATGCGAACCCGGAACCTGGAATTAGGTGAACGCAACAACCGGCACCTCCACCGATTGTGCTACTCGCGCCCTTTTATCTGTATAAACACTAATTTATTCTTACCATATCACTGTATCTTCAATCACGCGAATGCACAAATTAACTTACGTGCGCAGTGGCCAAGATCGGGCTCCCACTTGGTGCCCTTACACTGGCTGCTACTTGACCTTCAAAGACAAACTGCACGTTGTCAAATGGACGCATATCCAAATCAAATTAAGGCCAAAGAGTCACCCGATGACAGGAGATCCGCCATTGCACGAAAGTGTAACGCGTGTCCCATTTTTGTAGTATTTGCGGTGGGAGGAAGTCGCTGAGTAGGTGAGAGTGGAATTTTCTTTCTGTCTGATTGCCTCGCAAGCTAAATTAAAAGTGTTATAACCTCTATCATTACATAGCTTTGCTTTATAACATTTTCTTCAAACCAATCTGTTGACGAATGGGACATTGAAATCCGAACTCTGGTCACACGCAAATTTGCACAAAGCACGAAAGCTCAGAGCGCGACCATGTATGGACTACATATGTAGCGCTCAAGAGCTGTGTACACCATTTTCACGTCAAATTGAAAACTTTTCGAATTATGCTGGACACTTTCCATATCAAACTGGACACCCTCCAACAAAGTTGAACCCCACTCTAAGCAAGCTTAAGGCTTGTGAAATCAAAATGAACATCTTCCAAATCTAAGCGATCGTCTTCTAGAATAAGCTATCGACTCTCCAAAGTTTTGCACATAGTTGCACAAACAAGTGAGTGAAAATATTTTATTGTCTATGAAAAAGTACTTTTTAGATTTTTCAAAATTCGGCTATTCAATAAGGAAGCGCATTATTTAAAATTTTACAAAAATTTTATTTTTCTTGGAAAAAATGTGGCTCAAACTTAGAACCTGCTATAGAATACAACATTTTGGCGTGGTAAAGCAAACGATTGCAGCACGCAGTCGTCCAGAACGTAGTGATTTTCGTTTCATTAGAAAATTTAATGCTCGCGTGAAGTTACACATTTGTAAACGTATTTATTGTACTTGTAAAGAATAATTGTAGAAGAAATACATACATGTGTGGCTTCACTTAGCTGTTCGAAGTAAGCAGCATTTGCATTATCAGTGGAGTGAAAATGTCAAGGAGCTAGATGAAGCATCGCGCAACCTCTTCCTTAAGCAAAGTAAGGAAAATTCTGCCTTTCCGTACTCTTGAATAAACGTCAAACCTTATTTTACCAAAAAATCAGAATTTTTTATGCAATTTCAAACAAATCACAACACTCTTCACCTATTAAGGCAGGTGAATTAAAAATGAAAGTCGTACCAAATTTTTCTCGGAAAAAGAATCATTCTAATCGTCTCGGAGAGTCTGTTTTATGTGGAATCTTGCTTAGACAAGTGTCCAATTTAATTTGAAAAGTGTCGACAGTTTGGCGATAAAATGGTATGCGTTTATCAGTCCTGTCCTTTCACGTAGTTGCGAAGGCGAGGAAATCATTTATCATTTATTACTCAGGGAGGTATCCCCATGTGGATGAGTGTGATGAAAAGTGTAAAACAAAGAATACACACTATCAGTCGAAATGCCGACAAGAAGATAGCGATGCAGAAGTAGGTAGAGAAAAACAAAAAAATCTAATAACAAATCAGACAAAAATTGCACGCAAATTTAAAAGAAACGGCAATATAAAATAATTGATAATTAAACAAACAAGATGCGTTCAGGTGAACCTTTATAAATTTTTTGAATGAAGAAAAACTGGAATGGATGTTGATCTCCTTACATAGGCCAAAGTATTCGGCGAAGACGCGGTTGGTAAAGAAGTATTTCCTGCAATTTAACCTAGCCCTAGATAAGATAGGTTTGCGCGAGATAGCCCTGGTGTAAGAAGGTCTCACATTAAAAAACCCAATTCGCCCGTGTATTATTTTGTGAAACGTCAGCAAGTCGAACTTACACCTTCTAGAGGCAAGACTTCGCAAATTGAGATCAAGATTCCTTTCGTGGGAAGATGGTATGTTTTGATTTAACCATACTGACCTTATCATGAGTTTCCGTCTAGAACTGTTCTGAACTTTTGTCAATAACTTTAGGCCTATATGGGTTAAACAGAACTGTCCCAAACTCGACCAACCCTAACAAATGACTCGTGAGCTTGCAGCAGAACAGCAGAGTTCCTCGTGGATAAAGAACGAAATATGCGGTAAATAACGACAGATGCTTTGAATGTACTGCATTCGCAATGTTTGTCAAAGCTAAAGTCACGTTGAACCAGAAACCCAAGATCCCTGACGTGTTCAACCTTACCGACTGCCGAAGTACCTTAACGATAACCGTGGTCATTGTTCTTACTTCCTAGATGCAACACCATGGACTTTTCCTCCGAAACAGGAAGAGCCCATTCAAGGGACCAGCCGTTAACAAGGTCGATTTCTATCCTGTCGATGTAGGTTGTAGGTTTCTAGGTTCTTCAAGCATTAGTAAATCTTCAAACCATCTGCAAACATAGGACCGTATCCGTAGAAGCAACTAACCCAGGCAGCTCCTAACTATAAATGTTGACTAGATTCGGCGAAACTACACAGTCCTGCGGAACACCACTCCGAATAGGTCTGGGTGCAGGAAAGCTTGAGTTGACACGAACCATAAACAAACAGTCCGAGAGAAAGACCTTGATCCAGAGAATAACCCCCCGGAGTAGATTCCAACAGTCATAGGATACCTTGTCAAAAGCTTTACAGAAATCAAAATATACTACATCGGCGCAGGATTCCTCGTCTAAGTAGGCAGTCCAATTATTAACGACTGAAGCATAGTCGTTACAGTTGATTTACTTTTTTGTAAGCCATGTTGGAACGAAGAAATAACTGAATCGTGTTCAACGTTACGTTCAATCCTGAGTTTAAGAAGTTTCTCGAAAACTCTAGCAAAGACGGATGTTACACTAATAGGACGATAATTATTCGGACAAGTGTCGGGTGCTTTCTTCAAAATGGGAGTTTAGCAATCTGTAGAACGAACGTTTATCTTTGGGCTGAATAATGCGCTTCTCAATATTATCGTTGTATTTGGATAGATGTTTGTGAAAGACCACGTTAAGCATGTGAAAGATATCCCAGTCATTTGAAAAGCCGGACGCCCGAGCAATTCCCCAGACACAATCCTTCTTACGAGCTAACGAGGTGAGGTGGCGTGGTCATCGAGCCTGCTGTGCCGGTGACCATAAGTATGAGAAGGTCCATACTGTGTTGCAGAATGGCTAGAATAGTTCGTATTTGTCACTAACCGAAGACACTGTGCTGAAGGATCCATACCAATCAACATCACTAAGGTCTGCGAAGTTAGCATCTTTAAAATTGCGCATATAAACAATATGAGATTTCATCAGCTTTAAATTTAAAAAGGAGGCAAATGAAGAGTGGCGCTACTGCTAATGGGAGGCCACACTGTCAGGTTTCTGATAATAAATTTGTCATCACGTAACACAAGGTCCAAGGTAATGCCCCTCAAGGTCTTCCTGGTGATGTATTGGGCTAAAAAATGGTCAGCACCTAGTTTCAAGAAGGGATTGGACAGAGAACTGGTGGCTTTAAGTCCATCGCTGGAAACCCAGTTGATGTCGGGCATACTGAAATCACCACAAAGCATGTACGTGCGATTGGTTGGTACGAGATCACTTATAGCTTTAAGTAAATGCATAGATAAGGCAGAAGTACAAAATGATACTTTGCACACAACAATAAAACGAATTAAGCTATTGTTACTGTGAAGGTCACAGCACAGTAGTTCATAAGCATTAAGAACAGTTTCACGAAAATCCAGAGCAGGGCCTAGAGACCCATACGCAAGTAGAGCTACACCACCACCACGCTTGCACTAGCGATCACATCGTATACTGTGCATCGTCAAGCCATGTCACCGTATACCTTACATCGTCAAGCCATGTCACCACCTATATATAAAAGAGTTTGTCCGTGGAGTGATCCAACCTAAGTGAGGTACGCCGCTTCATCCACAGGGAGAGCGGTGGAGTGATCTAACCTGAGTGAGATACGCCTCATCATCTACAGCGGGGGCAAAGTTTGCTATTGAACGTGAGATGCTGCTGCAACAGGGGAAACACAGCCCTTTACTGCTTAACACAACAGCACCAAAGCGATTTCTGAGCGTCCAGATTCTGAAGCCGACTTCGTGCCATTAGCATGAGAAGACTACTAGAGGGGTAAGGGTAGAATGGGGACTTTGAAGGTAGAGAACCGACGGCGATCAGGAGGCAGCGACCAGGAGGTGCATCGTGATGGTCGATGGGGAGAGCAATGAAGCAGGCATGAGGTGGCACCAAGATTTTAGGCAATATGTAGGGATCATTAGGGAGTTACCAACCAGGGGAAAGGGGACGTTAAGGAGGGTCAGCAAGGCGATCCATTACCATTAAGATAGACCGGATTTAGAAGATGTGACACCGATGTCACACAATGGGCGTTCGCTAGCCGTCGTCGTGTCGTGAGCGGGGGAGGCCTACTTGATTGGGGTAGAGTAGTAGGGAGGATTCCGAGGGGGGGGGGGGGAAGAGGAATATGCCTTGAAGAAGGGACCTGGAGGCGGCACCAGGACGGGAAACCGACAGGAAGGAAGGGACTTCATACAGGGAACAAGGAATCTGCTATATGCATAGCCTCTTCATGCTCGATACAGTGGCGACTGCGCCTTTCTGATCGTGAGCTTCTGGGTCCAGAACACGGCCCCTACGTCGCACAACAAGCGTCCTGATTCTGAATCGTGTCACCGACGTCTGCCCCGACCATGGGAGGACCACTAATGAATGGTAAGGGATGGTGGAGAAAGGCAGTATGGGGGACCTCTAAGGTTGATCAGGAGAGCGACCAGGAAGGAAAGGAACAACCTGGAAGAGCAGTCAGGACAGGGAAACCAGCAAGAAGAGACCAGTAGGGGTCAATAGTGGAAGCAAAGAAGTGGGCTAGGAGTTGGGAACAGGAAGGTGGGGAACTAAAGAGGCGGAGGGAAGAGTAGTAAAGGCGGACCAGCAATTACATCCAGTAAGAAGAAACGAGTGAGGGGAAATCTGGCTTCGGAAGACATGTCAACGATATCTGGAAACTCTAGCTGTTGAGCATGAGAACGGTTGCGGAGGAGCAACCTGAAGGACAGAAGTACTGCGCAGCACAAACCAATGACGTTAATGGCCAGTCCGGAGAGAATGTCAGTGATGAACGCACGGAAGTGGTGAACGGCTTGATACCGATAAAGCACGCACCAGGTCATAGATGCTAGCGAATTTTATGTTTTACAAAAACTACATTCCATAGGTCAGTGATGCTACAAAGTCGCGCGAAGCGCGCAAGTGCGAGACACGCCGTTAGGCGTGTCTCGCACTTGATTCGGATAAAGCGATAATGTCATATCCATTATCAGAAAAGCAGAAAAGAAGGGATGTATACCATAGGTTCTCTTTGCTGGCAATATTTTTTCGCAGAATTTCAACGCACTGCAGGCGGACAGTGGCTGCGAAAGTTTCCTTCGGCTCTATCTCTCTACTATTCTGAAAAAAAGATAGGAATCATCTTGCTATTACCCGGTTGAGGTCGACAAGCTTCAGGCGCAGGCATCCATCCAGCGCCCGTACACGTACTCTTCATTTCCGTGGCTCTTAAAATACGCGCAATTATTTTATGAAGGTAGCTTTGTTCTCGACGAAACGTTCTAAGAATTACCCTTCTTGGACATAGTAAGGCTGTACGCAGGAAACGGTGAGTTGCGTACCACGTTTGTACCTTTTGTTCACGTTGGCATCCTGCGAGTATCGGTGGTTTGTATAATCATTGGGTTTGTCGATCGAAGGGCACTCTGAATTGCAATTTTGGTTTGCTGTTGGGTTAAGACGAACGCTTCTTGTTAGCTCCCACCTAAATTTTAGCATAAATTCAAGGGTCTAACTGCCTCACCTACCTGCTATAGAGAAGCTAATCGAGTCTTTCAATGAAGGACTTTATATTCCAATTCTTAAAGGTCACCAGGAAGTTATCTCAATTGTAGTCCGAAACAGCCCAAGTGTTGTATATGGGCAGAGTCGTCTCTCTCGGGGAAACAACAAAATGCAAATATCTCGACCCTAATACAACTCTGCACAGAGTTAGCGACGACGGAAATTGAACACTTGATAGCGTTAGCGCTCCTGCATGCGTGTAGAGATCGGTCTCAAGTAAGGCGGAAACAGCTATGACAGGAGAGCAGTGGTGGCGAGTGGATAGGGGAGCGACATGGTGAGACTATGTGGTTTTTGATTTGACTCTCCTGTGGGGCATTTTTGAACATCCTAAAAAAGATCCGCCGCAATCAACCGAAGAAAAAGGTGTGTCGCCACGAAAAAGGACGGCAGAAAGAAAACCTTGTTCACAGGTTCTAATGTGATATCATGACTTCAGAGATGGAAATGTTCCTTCGCTAGTAGCCAGAGAGATTACTTAAGGGACTAATCACTCACTGTAAGGCCTGTTTTTGAAATATCAAGTGATTACGGTGGGTTACTAAAGGTTTAGCTGAGCATGGGTGAGTGACTTCACTCATCCATGTTTACAGAGGCCCACCGTAATCGAACGAAATTTCAAAAACGAACCTCAATTAAATGGTCAGCAACTGAAATACGGGCGATGTTTGGACGAAATAGTTGACAATGACCACAACATCCAACATTCTGAGTGGGTGATCAGTGATTTAAATATAAACTTCTCAAGGCGATCAATTTTGAAAACGAAATGAATCGAAATGTAGTCCCTATGCTTGTGTGAGCGATCGCCGCTTTCAGTAGAGCGGAGTGCAAAATTGCCTTATCCCTTTGCACAGAGTAGCATTCAGGTCGAGATATCTGCACTTCGTTGCTTCCCAGAGAGAGGCGATTCCGTCCTTCTACAAAATCTGAGCCGCTCTGACCTATCGTTGAGAGAGTCTGCTGGCCAGAATAGGATGGAATAGGAACCTACCGGATTTGAATACTTTTAAGAAACCTTCTACAGCCGGCACCTGCCTGCTTACTACCTTATAAACCTAAAAAGTGCAACCTTGAACTCCCGATGTAAATTTTAAAAAATGCCTTGGCAATATGTTCATAGGGTAGACAGCAGTAGGAGGTAGGAACGCGCCAACCAATCATAACAAACCAGGGTAGCAACGGAGCACATGCCAGGCAATCAGGGTGCCTTCCTGACTCAATTTCTCTGAATAACACGTCCATTCGATGCAGCCTGATTGGCTGGCGCATTCCCGCCTCCCACTACGGTGCTCATTTCCGACATGCACCGTTCATAGAGAATAAAATTCTTAAGGAGTGCACATAAACCACAGTGACCTAAATGCACAGTATGAAACAAAACAATAAAATGTAAGTGATGTACCACACATGCGCTTAGATCCATTCACCGGTTTCCACTCTCCTATCTGACACGAGAACAAGTCCACGCCTAAAATGGAAGAAGCGGTTTAACTTCCGTTATCTTTTTTGTAAATCAGCAATTACAGTCAGAACTCTATCCAATTGCGTAACTCATAAGGCCTTGGTTTACAATTTTAGTGAGGTTTAAAATAACAAACTAACAAGGGAAGCCCATGAACTTCCCCCAAGCATTCTCAACGAGACCTATATGGTCTTGTAGGGCATCGGACAAGGATCACAGAACTGTACCTCGTTTTTGCTAGGGGCCACTGGTAGGCCCGGAAATGGCAAAAATAGTATCACTTCAGAGGGGGATGATAAGGCATAAGCGACACCTGGAATCTCCCTATCGGGAACTATTTAGGCTGCTGGCCACGAATCTGTCACTATTTTTCCAAATTATCACTTAGCTTGTACTACTTTTCATCAAAGTTGAAATCGAAAGTTGGAAAATAAGTCTGACGACATTGGAGAAGAAAGCGATCCCACTAACGTGCACAGCTTTAGTCACCCATATCTACCGTAACCAACCGTAATCGACCGAAATTGTAAAAATAGATGTCATATCCGCGATCAGCAGCCCAAGTAACCCTTGAGCGATGTTTGACAAAAAAACTTTTCGACCTAAAATATACTGTACTTTAGTAGAATTGTGAAAGTTGCAAGAAGAATAAAAAGCAGTCTATGAGGAAATCAGAAGAGCAATGAGCTTGCCTTTATGATGAGTCAAATCAATGCTTGTCGATCTTGTTCATGAGTGAGGAGACAGTGAGAAACACTTCCAAAAGTTATTGAGAACATACCAAAGAGGTCATACGAGGACAGCATCTGACGAGAGCTTTCTCAGCGAGACAAGCATCGTTTGATGAACGCTCGACATCACCCCACACGACAAAACTAGCTCCTTCCACATCTGACACAGGTGAAAGCGGGATTAGGAAGCGAAAAAGGTAGCCTATCGAAGCCAAATTGCACTCTTTATTTGCAAAGATAGGAGCACTCCAGAGAGCAAATCGCATGGACACTCTCGGAATCGAACCCTCGACCCCTCTCCCGTAAGTCCGCCTCGCTATCACTCGGCCATCCAGTCGGTGACGCCGGCCGCGGTGAATGAATCTCTTGAATGTACACTGCAGCTTCGTCTAAGAAACGTAGGAAATTACTCAGATTAAACTTCAATTTGAGCTCCAAACCTTTTGTAAGTTAAGTTCTGAGCACGACACGGCCACTCTAGGTGTCACTTCTGCCATATCAGCCCGCCCCGAAGCGGTACAATTTTTTCCCATTCTCGGACCACCCAGGGCATTTAGCAAAAACGAAGCACAGTTATGTGATCCCCGTCCGATGTCCTACAAGACCGTATAGGTCTCGTTGAGAATCTTTGGGGAAATTCCATGGGCTTCCCTTGTAAGGTGGAGATTTGGATAGGTAGCATTACTAAAATTGTGAAAATAAATTTCGTTACCATCTCCGCATTTGAAATAGGTCATAAATGGGTAGTGAGCGGTTGTGGAGCTAATTGGGTGGACCATTTCAGAGTAACCCAAGCGTTTCTCGTTCTCTCCGAATGTACACGTAAATCCCTCTGAAACAGTTTTCCATTAAAATCACTGCATCCATGATCTTACACATAGACGTCGTATTCAGTCTCACTGTCAGAATTGAAACCCACTCTTTTCGTTTTACCCATGAGAGACTATGCAGTAAGTTAATAGAGGTTAGATGTATACTATCTTAAATGTATAAAATTTCGCTCACTTGAGCAGTTGCCAAGTTCCGGCACCCACTTCGAATCCACGCACCGGCTTTTGGCATTCCTTGAATAACGCTGCTGTAATTTTAGCATTTGCATTGAAAACGTTGAGAACTGACCCGATGACAGTTGATTCTCTGCAAGACATGGTCACAAATGTGCCGCTTGGATATTCTTCTTCATTGGTTGGAGATCCCGAGTAATAGAACACCGCGAAGGGTTTTCCTTGGATCCATTTGCAATCTGAAATAATAAGTTGTAAAAATATTTAACTTTTTGTCTCGCATTATTACCAGACTGTCCAATAATTCTTGTCCGAAAATTTCACCATTTTTAATTTTTTCAACTTTATTGAAAAACAAGTCTAGTCAACAATATAATCACCACAGTGATCCACAACAGTGGCCCATCGATTGGGCAGGTCGTCGATGCCCTTCGCCTAGAACTCCGGGAACTGCGACTCGAAAAAGTCCGCGATGTCGGATTTGAGGTTGTCGTAGTTGGTGAATTTTCTTCCGGCCAAATGGTGCTTCAGCGGGCGAAACAAGTGGTAGTCGGAGGGGGCGAGGTCCGGAGAATACGGCCGATGGGCAACCGTCTCCCAGCCGAGCGTCGCCAACTTCTGCTGGGTCTCCTTCTCCACGTGGGGGCGCGCGCTGTCGTGCAGCAGGTGGACCGAGGTGACCGATGCCCGTCGGGGACGCTTTTCTCGGATGGCGGCGGCTAGTTTCTCGAGCTGATCGGTTTAGATGGAGGCGGTGACCGTCCTGCCTTGCGGGAGCGGCTCGAAGTACAGCATGCCCTTGGCGTCCCACCAGCAGCAGAGCATGATCTTCAGCGGGTGTTCCGTGTCCTCGAGGCTCGTGTCGCCGCTCTCGAAACGATTGAACCAGCGCCTGACTGTGCATTGGGACACTGCATCCTTGCACGCACTGCAGATATTGGCGACCGCGGTTCCCGTGTTGTCGCCCAGCAGCCACTCGTACTACACGAACGTACGAAATCGACCTTGGTCTGTTTTAGCTTGTACTGGTAGCTAGACGCGGCAACTGCGCCTTATATACCCCCAGCGTGGAACTCTGGAGAACATTCTAGAAGCTCCCAACTTCTCTCTTCTTGAAACCTCGGCATTGCAAGTTGTTACTGTTAGTATATTTGCGCCACACGAGGTTTTTAGGTGGACAAATTTATTAAGCAGGGCCTGACGTTTCGACGTTCCGTCGTCTTCAGAGGCCTAAACATGGTGTGAAGGTTAGATTTGCGCTCTACCCCACCAAGCGCCTCAACCACTCTAGCATTTTCGACCTACTTCTACAAACACCCGAAGAGACCAAATGAGAGGACGAACTCACCAATGTCCACCGTTGAGGTCATATGTTCGCCCTGTGACCAATAGAGGCGAATGAACCACACTGCGGATACCGCTCTCTGATTCTACAGTTCACAATGAGGCACAAACGGCAAAAAGTCACTTGTTACGGCTAGACACTCATTTTGGTTGTTCATTACTGGATTCTCCTTCAAGCTTTGGAAGCGTTCTGGATTTTTTACGAACGCCAAATGCATTGGGGAAACGGGAAGAGCTCTGGCCGTTCGCATAAAAGAACACTTGGCCAGCTTCATTAGTGCGTAGCGCGGTAGCAGGATGTGTAGAATTTAGTTAGAAATTAGAGCAAAATTGAGTACTGATGAGTTTGGCGAATTTAGGATTACGGTAGCAGGGTTTGACCGCAATGTTCTCGAAGCGCGCAAAACGGGTCTCGAGCGCTGCGGGCGGCCCTCGGGCCAGTTTTCGACAGGATCGACGACGGACAGCGGTGGTGCTCGAGGCCCGCTGTCACTCACCACGTCCCCCTCCCCTTTGTCAGGAGCCCACTTAGGTTTTAGCGTTTGTAACCGTTTCCTAACCCGTTTTTGTTCACTGTTTCTCTAACACTGTGTTGTTAGCTGTTGATAATCTCTTTTAACACAAGCGTCTCACTTGCCGACCGCGGTTGAAACCGTATACTACTGGACCGTGTTTTTTCCAACTTAAGTCACACATTCAGTCTCGAATAGATAATCACCAACAGATAGTGATTCCATGTGTCTGCTATTCACTCTCTCACATCAGCAGCTATCGACGTGGAACGGCTCTCAGCTCCCCGGTCATCTGTTTCATGACATTAAAGTGTTGTTCTGGATCTTTTCCCTTTGAGAATTTACATCGTAAATAAAATAAATGGGGTTTTGTTCGATAGTGTTTTAAGTGCAATCCGATTTCCCTAAGTTATGAAGGAGGCGTAAGACGTAATCCGCAATGAAGGCGTATACCATGTTTGGCCGAAGCCAAACATAGGAATTCTTCTTAACAGGAATCATTCCAAGATTCAGTGTGAGTCGCATTTGGAATAGCTAACACAGTAGTTGTATATACTCACTAGCATCGACGCTGGTGGAGACTTTTAGAACTATGACGAAGATTAGATAATGGATTAACATCGGAAGATGGTTGGTAATAGACACCCTGTACCCTAGAAAATGATGGATATATAATACAATTATTAATGAGAGAAGAAATCAGAAAGAACGCCAGGAGATCGATGCGCCATATGAAAAAAACGTAGGAATAAGCGAAAGGTCAATAAGGTGGATAGTCATGGGAAAGGCCAAGAAGTTCCCTTATCGTCTGCAGAAATGCCAACTCCTGACAGACACTATGAAGAAGAGGAAATTGGAAAGACGCAAAAGATTGCTGCAACGATTCACGGTGGCACGCGCTTGAGACTTCGTTTTTAGCGATGAAAAGAAAGTTGTTTTTCTTTTGAATCCCGTCTTAAACTCCCAAAATGAGAGAATTATTGGATAGTCGCTTGCTGATGTTGCCGCCCAAGGACAACTTTTTACTTGTTAGAAAGTGCGAAGAAGCCTCAATCCATTATGGTTCGGGGAGAAGTCACCCTTCATGAAAACTACAATTGTTTTCGTCGAAGCTGGCGTGAAAATCAAGGCAGCGGTTTACAATAATATCCTGGAAAAGTTCTCAAGCCGTGGGCCGACGAAAATGGTCCAGGACTGGTGCATCGAGCAGCTGCCTGACTTCACACACATGAAGAATGACCCTCCAGTTCTCCGCACATTAACCTGATAGATTATTCTGTGTGGAACGTCTTAGATAAAAAAGATTGCTCTATCAGACACCCAAATTTGGACTATCTGAAAGAAGCGCTTTTGAAATCTTGGGACGAAATTGATGAACCGTACCTGAGTGCAACATCGAAACGTTTGTAGAAAGTCTGAAGGACTGTGGGGATCATTTGGAAAACTGTTAGTATGATTTGAACTGTCAAGTTTGTAGTAGAAAAATTGGAAAGTTACAATTGATCTGCGAAGTTTGATTCCAAAATGCCATCAAATTTTTGGTGCACAGGTAATTTTGCCGCACCCTGTACTCAGAACAGAAAAGGTTTGTTTGCGCATTACGGGCTTTGAAATTGCGTTTCCCTAATTTTTCGAGGTCTATCGCTATCGTAAGGCTAGAAAATCGGAGGAAACTATTGGATGACGAAAGCGCTACAGTACGAATGACAGATGTGGAGCGCGTCGCCGGATTTTATACAGATGGCATTGGTCGTCCTCTGCCCTCCCCTGCCGATAAATGGTGTAACAAATATTGGACTAAAACAAAAAGTCGAGAGCCAGCAATGCTGCAGATTATTACATTGTTTATCGACTGAGCTAGAGCGCAGAAAAGATCTCTTCCAACTACGAAGCGAATAGATTTCTACGTGCTCGTTTATAGCAAAATGATAGAACATCATAGCGTTTAGAGCGTTTCTTTTTGTTACCCATTGCTCACCACTACAGTATTCTTATACATTCTATGGCGAGCAGAACCTAAGGCGTTAGATGGTCCGGTGAGCCACCCTATGAAATTCTTTAAATAAAGAAGTAGACGCGAACATTACCGAACATAGCCACAGCCAAGCAGCAAATAGATATACAGGGTGCGTCAAATATTCTTGGACACATGTATTTAACCGCCCAAACGGCTGTTTTGAAGCAGATCGGATGATATTCATAAAATTTATTACTATTGACCAGGTACACATAAAGAAGCGGTTAGCTTTCGAAATGGCCTCCTTTAGCACGAATACTCGCCTTCAATCGCTCGGGGAACACATCCACGGCGGCACGCAGGTGGACTTCAACAATCTCTCTCCAGGCTTTCTTCAGGTCTCTTTGAAGTGAAGCAGTGTTCGTGTGAGATGTTGCTTCCTTATGCCTTGCTCTTCAATATGGCCAGATTGTGTAGTCCATCGGATTGAGGTCCGGGCTGAGCGGGGACCCTCTTCGGCTGAGATGAAATCCGGAAAGTTGTTCAGCGTAAAACTTCTGTACCACTTTAGCCTTATGAGCGAGCGCAAAATCTTGATGATAAGTCCTTTCGCTTTTTTCTAAATCACAGATGCCCAAGGAAGAATGTCTTTCTTCAGGAGCCGTCTAGGTAGTTTTATAGTTAGTATAATTTCTTTCTTCGACATACAGTTTCTCCATTACAAGGCGCAAACCATTTGCATCAGCCACTTGAACAAAAGAACCTTAAGGCACGAGAAATTGGTATATGAGAGGGTAAGAGTAGGGCAGCAATACCACATAAAAGTTTGGTTGGGTGAAGCGCAGCATCCCATATAATGAGCCTGAAACAAAAGACTCCAAGAACTTTTGACGCATCCTGTAGAGAATCACACACACCAAGCATCACTCCGTTGATCGCCGGATTTCTCGGGTGGGCGCAGGCAACATCTCCATTCGTCCTTCTCACGTGCAATAGTGATCCAATGAATTCTGCTAGCCCAAGGGATGTGAAGAGTGCCATATCTCCTGCTTAGGTGGTTTGCAAACACAGGTGCTGACATTCTGCGGAACACATTCGATAACAGCCCTTCAACGTGCACGTTACGTCGGATGCAAATGTTCGGATTGCGGTGCTTTAATGTGCAGAAACTCATGTAGAATGGGGTGGAATGTTTACATACAGAGGCAAGCGGAAAAAAATATTTGCTCAAAAAGGTCTCTTCATCCTTCATCAGCCGCATTCGCTACATATCTTCAATTGTTAAGAAGTTACTCATCTCCTACCTAAATTCATCGTCTTCCCGCTGATCATTTGCTAGAGTGGACGCCAGGAACGTAGTAATTCGTCCTTGTCGCGTGCCAGAGTGCTTCACTGTATCCGCCTCGCTCGAGGAACACGAAGAGCGTCATCTCGTCCGATCAGGGCTTCCACGAAGAAGTTACTAGCTTCGTCGACGTTCGAAAATTAGAGACGCTGTAGCACGGGCCAAGTCGCCGTCGAAAATTAGCCGAGTAATGCGCTTCGCACACACCCGCTGGACGAGAGCCGTCATCGACTAGATTCCACGGGATATCAAAAGACCACCGAGGCGCCCACCATCGCATTGCTCGGACTTCCTCATAAAAGCCCCGGTCGTGAAGAAATGATTTTCTAGCGATTGTCTAGGAAGAATCTGAAGTCTCTACAACTTCTTGGCACCAGTCCAAACGGTCACAACAGAGTCCTACTGTAAGGAAATCGTCGATATGCACCGAAAATTGCGTCAACCAACTTCAGCCAGCATGGATCAACAGAACAGGCCCGATTCGCACTCACGATAACGCCCGCCCTTACGTTTCACAAATTCGAAAATTAAGCCAATTAAGGGTTGAAGTTCCGCATGACCCGCCATATTCTCCAGACCTCTCACCAACCGATTCCCACTTTTTCAAACACTTTCAGAACCTTATCGCTGGTGAAACCTTCACCAATCAGGACGAAGCCAAAACAGCTTTCGTGCATTTTGTCAAATCTCGACGATCTACTTTTTTCGCTGATGGAATAAGTCGACTGGTGGCCCCCGTTGGCAAAAGTATGCTGATTACAGCGGTGCTTATTTTGACTAAATCCGATAAGATTTGAGAAAGTTAATTTTCAAAGTGATGCACTCGAAACGCTGAGAACTTTTCGGACAACCTAATAGCTTTTCATCAATCAGAGCAATTTTCAGCCAATTTTCGTCTTTGTCTTCAGGCTTTCATCACCATACTCTGATCAAACTTACTAGGTTGCTCACTAGATTCCACTGAGAATTATTCTAACAGTAGGTCATCGAACACCAGAAGTGATCATTTGAATTCTAGCTAGAAACTTTTCAATGGTTCGTGACTCTTCCTATTTCCTGCACAAATGGTTCACAAACCATTTCCTACTATTGTTCACGATCCGATCTTTATAATAAACGACTACTATTCCGAAAAAATGACCTACCCTAGTCCGGGTGGGGCACATAACTAAAAAGTATTATATGTAACAAATTCACTTGAGACTTACCGAGCGGTTCCTAAAGAACAACATAGGACCCTAAGCAAGAAAAGTCACAAACAAAAAAAAAGTAAAAATTCCTTTTGTTGCGGTTGTAAGCCGCCAAAGTTGTGTGCTCTCCACACCATGTTGGATCCTGGTTAGACATGTCAGGCAGTGGTCAGCACGCGGCATGCCTCCATTCCGTCGCTCTTTGCCCGCCGAGACGGTTGAAAACCGCGGCGATTTTTTTGTTCGTCCGTTTTTGGTTTCTTTTATGTTCCAACTCGTTCTCTAGGAGTCGCTCGGTAAGTCTCTATCCATTTTGTCACCTAGTTTTTAATCATGTGCCCCCCGGACTAGGACAGATCCAATCGTTCTTAATCTAGACGATGCCGTTGGCACACCTTTCCGAGAAGGCACACTGCAGAGTTCAGACTCGGCGAACTTTTTTCTGTGCAAGATGACGTCTCCGCAGATACCTTTTGTTACTTCAAGCCTTCAGCTAAATTAAGGAAACACCGCCTATGTTTTGCTTCTACCTATTCCTGTACGATCGTCAAGGCTTCCTGTTATTTTAGGGTTCTCTATCTCTATTTCATAGTGTCTCATGTCAGTACTCCACTGCTGATTTTTTGAGACAAATACTTTCTAACAGCAGTAGCACCTGATCGTGAGTTTTGATTTATTAGGTTGTTCCACACGGAATGTATCTTCAGACCGAAAAGTTAAATTCATACAAAGCAATTAAAGCCAAACTTAATTCGGTAATATATCCTGCACAATTATCAACAACCTTTGTCCAACGTACACGTAAAGATTGCATCCCGTCTTTAAAGAAATGAGCTGGCCGCGAATCGAGGAAGATGGTCACCTAAATCCGGATTTCGTCGTAGTCGGCGAACTTCTTCCCAGCCAAAGCGTGCTGAATCGAGCGGAATATGTGGTAGTCGGATGGGGCAATGTCAGGGCTGTACAGCCGATGAGACAAGACGGTCCAGCCAAGTTGCTCAATTTTCTGCTGAACGACTTTTGCGATAGGAGGCCTCGCACGAGAATGCAGCAAGTTGGCAGAGGACGTGTCAACTCGATTTGGGTTTAGATTTGTGGCAGGATTTGGAGTAGTATTTGGAGCAGACACGCTCTACTGCAAGCTCCGACTCCGATCTTGTCGGGTCAGCTTCAACGGCAGTCCGTGAAAGGTCGTTATGCAGGATAGGTGCTTTTCGTCTTCAAGACTTTCATCGCCGGCGGCAAGACGTTGAAACCACCGCTCGCATTGTCTTTTGAAAACGTCATCTTCGCCAAATGCAGCTATCAATGAACGATGCGATTCTGCAGCGGATTTCTTCATATTGAACTCGTAGAGCAGGCACGCGCGCATAATCATTTTCTGGTCCATTGTAGTCTGAAGACTATAATTTCTAAACCGATGAGGAAACAATGTAGGAAAAATTGGAAATGTAGAAGATGAAACACCGCGAAAAACTAGCCCTAAGTGAGCTCACAACCGATGCGAATAACTATGTAAAGAAGCCACAATGTGCGGCATCCCGTGTGGGACAACCTAATAATTCAGACATGGCCTTTCGGAGATTCGAGCTCTATATTCCTCAGTTTTTGATAGTAATCTTATTGATATACATTTCCTGTGTTCATGTGTATAAAAACTATGGGAGCGTATGGCGCAGTTGGAGGAGGTGTTGGCTGTCGCGTGCACCCGATACCAGGTTCCTGGTTCGGACTTTCCGGCCAGGCCAACAAGTCTACCATCTCTGATAAATCGCTGGCTTTTTCATCACTGGCCACCTCAAGGCCTTGTACGGCCAAATACGAACTCAAATCGCCTCCACGACAAACCGTAGAAGTAGAATACGCGGCGCATCTCAAAACGGATTGAATACCGCCGTCCTTCACCCTCTATTATATGAAACTACATGTTTTTCTCTATGTAAGGGTATCAAAGCCTATGAAGACTTGGTGTAAAAAGGCGATATTCAGTGCTGTAAAGCGGCGGAACCTTTAATTTGACCCAGTAAGAATCAACGCAGTTAAATCGGCATTTGTAAGACACGCCCCCATCTTTTCACCTGGGGATCCCTGGCAAAAGTTGGAAGGCCTCGAGTGTATTAGGGTGCCCAGAAAGTATCTGCAGAAAACTTCGCAATGTTCCAGATTTTTCTGGAATGTTCTGAAGATTTCAACATAAGTGCAATATAAAGAAACTATGCTGCTGTATCTGCATAGCATATCCAGCTCCGTCTTCCTTGCCTATTTCATTGTATGATGGCCGAACTGTCTACCCACATTAGACACGTACTCCTTTACGAGTTTGAATCTGGGCACTCAGCTGCAGAAGCCTATCGGAACTTATGTCGTGTATTCGGCTCTGAAGCTCCTTCTGTACGGTCAGTGTATAAATGGTTCGAACGCTTCAGAAGCGGAACAGGAGTCTCGAAAATGGGCCTCGCTCTGGTCGACCGACAGCGATATCTGAATGAACTGAGGAAACTGGCGGAGCAGCATCCATATGAAGGTGTGCGTTATTTTGCGGCTGTCCTTGGCTGTTCCGACCCACCGTGGACAATGAACTGCGATCTCTTGGAATGAGTAAAAAGCTCGGCCAGTGTCTCCCACACGAACTGACCGACGACAACCGGCGAAGACGTCTGGTCATATGCACTCAGCTGCTCTCCCAAAGTCGCACCTTCAACTGGCTGACACCATCGTCATAGCAGACGAAAAATGGGTCCTCTACGTCAACCACGCTCGTAAACGCGCGTGGCGCCAACGCGATTGATTGATTGATTGATTGATTGATTGATTTATTGACGTGTGCTTTCGCACACGTAAAACAAACAAAACATCAAATTCAACGCGAACAAACAGCTAAACATAACCTACTCGTGTACAACTAGTATAAGATAGAACCTGAAAAAAAAAACAAGGTAATATAAAGGAGACCACGACAACACAACAAGAGACATGATGGTAAGAAAACTGTGAGGCGGGAGCAAAAAGAAAAAAAATATATATATACGAGGAATCCTCGAGTCTACATCGTCAGCCTTCCAACAACAGCGCGAAGGGCCCTTACACTCATGCTTGCCAAGTCCTCGCTCCAATTCTTATTTAAAATAGGTATAACCCTAATGCTGAAGAAGTTGTTCCGTAATTGACTACGAGCAAATGGCTTTCTAATTTTATAAGTGGAGCCTCTCGTTCTGGACCTGTACCAAGTAAAGAATTCTGCAGGATCCAGTCGCGTTTTATTAGTGATTATTTTGATAGCCATCAGAAGCCATCGATAAAGTGCCTAAATCCTCCGTAAAAGGTGAAATTCATGCTGGGAAGTCATGCTGAGCGTCTGGTGGGAGTTTACGGGATCTACCATTCCGAGCTGCTGCCTGACAGCACGACTGTCACTGCCGAGGTCTACGCTACCCAATGCAGAGACTGGCCGACGAGGTGCGCATGAAACAGCTCAGGCTCGACAAAGTTGGCTTGCTGCACGATAATGCGGGCCCACACATCGCGAAGACGACTTCTCAGAGAATTCTGGAACTCGGATGGGAACTTCTGCCGCATTCACGGCACAGCCCAGATCTGGCCCCAGGTGACTACCACCTTTCTCGATCACTTCAGCATCATCTGGAAGGGAAGCGTTATGAAAATCGTGAGCACCTCGAAAAAGACCTCCGAGCTCTTTCGCCTTCAAGTCGCCGAATTTCTATGCCAGAGGAATTTGAAGTCTTGTGGAACGTGGGCGGAGAGTAGTCGATGTTGATGGAAATTATTTGGTCGATTAATAAAATTTTGATAAAAAATTGCGTTATCTTGAAAAAAATTGTATTTCCGCAGATACTTTCTGAGCACTCTATAGTTTGCGCAAAAATCGATATAGACAGCTGGAAAAGCGCGCTCCAGTTGCATTAACATTGATTTTCTAGAGCTACCCTAGCGTCTCCCTACGAACCAACGCCGTCTCAAACCCCTCCTCGCTTATCTTCGGTCACAAACAATCGTCGAAAAGCATAGATTTATTGAGAAACAGTGGGAGGAAAACGAAGACGAACAAGCTAAAACAGCCTGAACAAGCGTACACATCATCGTCACCAACTATCACATCGATTAGTAGTAAAGAAGTATCGTCGAGGAAAGGATGGCGGATGGATGAACACAGCAGAGGACTTCACCACAACTCTTCTCACAATCGATATAGGCGGCGCTTTGCTTGTTTTGTTCTTCATCGCGACTCAACTTGCACCAATATACAACACGATATCGCAGTGCTAATGCGTAGTTCTTTAACACGGGCCGATGATACAAACTATCACACAGTGGAACAACACCCTAGCGCCTGCTCATAGTCCGCAGCAGCGAGCGAGCGATCGCACAGGCACGGCATACATATCGATTTTTGCAGCGCTACCGCTCGGCACCAATCGATTTGCATGCTTTGCACAATCGATCGCATCGATCTCACCACGAACTATGAACAGACCCTTACGTGCTTACATACAAGAAACGCCGCTCTACGTAATGCTCTATGCTCTACGGAAAATCGTACAGTTGGCAACAACACCACAGTTTTATTAGCATCAATGATACAACGGGATTGTGATAAATAAAGTACAATAATGAAAAAGGGAACAGCATAGGGACAGGGAGATGATGATAGGCGACAGAGACAGACGAAGAGGAAACGTCGCTGAACCACCTGATCATATAAAGAATACCCACTCATAGCTCGCGCGAGCGACTTGAGGCGAAGAGTCGTATCGATTGATACGGGCTGTTAATCGATTCGAGCCGCTCGCGCCAGGTATGAGTGGGTCATAGCGTGCCTAATTTGGGATGTAGCTTAACCGGACATTTATAGACACCTTTTAGCAGGCAAAATAAGGAAAATATCTACGACCCGGCTGTGTCCTCCGTGCCAGCGACTGGAAAGGGCTGCTGGCACGAGGTGTCCAGGTGCTCTATCATGCTCTCAGTCTTCCGCTATCTGCAGCGTACTTTTAGGGCCCGTTTATACTTCATCGCGGTGCGACGCGATTGCCACGCAATGAGGCCAAATTGACCGATCGCGTCGCACAGTCAATATGGCCGCTATACGTGACGTCGCGTCGCGCCGCGACGAAGTATAAACGGGGCCTTAGGCCCGTTCATGGGTTGCGTGGGCGCCGTGGATTCCATGCTAATTGATTGTGCCGTGCTGCAGGTCAGCTCGCACGGCACGGGATCCATGCCGCACGTCGGATCGATTAGCCGTGCGTCAATCGATTACACAGCCTGTTGCGGCATCGCGCACGGGAAGTATGAACGGACCTTTAGCGGGAAGGCTGCAGGAAAAGTGTACGTTCGTAGGCGTGCATACGGTGCTGCGTACACGAAAGCGCAGTATATTAGAAGTTGCAAAAGTAATCAATGATACACACAGGCGATAGAGAGACAGAACACAATCATAACACATGCATAACGTGTAATACCCTACGTGAATTTGTTCTTCTTCGACAAACGGTGCATGAAAGGATGGGAGAGACAGCGAAACACATCGTACAACGAACAGGAGGGAGGACAAGGAGAGGAAGGAAGAGGAGAGCTTTAGAGGAGGTCGCACAAAAGCCGGTGAATTCGCGTCTTCACCGCACAACAACAACAACGATCGACCCAGATGCACCGCAGCTCTACTGGGTTGGCTAACAGCCGGTGGCGCTTCTGGCCTTATCGTGATGACTACAGTACTATTATTAATTCCCAAGTATATGTATATATCTTACCATAGCCGTATTTGATTTGGGAGCACTGGAAAGAGCCACAAAAAGCGAAGCCGGTAGTGGATTGTGTCGTCGGGAGAAGTAATGGCAGCAACGCCTAACACCTCACCGACATTCCCACACCTTACACGTCAGATCTACGCTCGATGTGATCACGTACGGCGCCGTGGAGTGGAAGTCTAAACGGAATTGGGTAAGAGAGAAAGAGAAAGTAATGGCACGAAAATAAAAAGCATTTAAATCGCTAGCATCAAAAGTAAAACAAACCCGGATACATGTTAAAGTTCTTGAGGGTATTAATATCTCTATCCTGGGGCCTATTCATCAACAATTAAACCCGTGGGTATGCGAGGTTTAAGGGGTAGAGGTAAGATAAGAGTCTGTGAGGTAAGGCAAGAGTCAGAGACGCAGGCTTCATCGTGGGTATTCCTACCCCTTATACCCGCGGGTTAGTCGTTGATGAATCCGGCCCCTGAACGACGTTCTAAATGAATCAGCCTATTTGTCGGCCTAGCGGATCGGAATGCAGCACTTTCACGAGAAACGGACACTTTTCCAACACCGATGGACACTTTAGGTCAAATTGGACACCTTTCACACCAAATTGCACACTCTCCTACCAATTTTACACTTTTAAGTAAAACAGCAGTTTCAAAGCCAAACCATCGAACTAGAAACCCCTCCAATAACGTTAAAATAATTTTCGTTCAAAGAAACGGCTACGGTTACGGCTATGGCTTTAGTCTTCATCCACCTACAAACTACCTTCCCTGTCGCTATCTAAGCACAACGTTGATCCCTTACAATGAGCACGAATTCGACATACCTACCTTGCGAAGACACTGTGCAACCTTGACCCATTCACCTCTCATCTAAGCTTTTTCCCACATTATCAACTATGGGATTACGTTGCCCCTTAAGTCCCCGCCGTTTTTTCAACGATTCATTGCAGATTTCGCCGGCGGTCTCTTGCATAGCGCTATAAAGCTTTCGAAAGAAAATTATTTACTCTATCAGAGCATGTATTGCATTTCTCTTTTCATCCTGAATTTCGTCAATTTTTAGGTCGTTAAAGTGAAGAGTGAAAAAGTGAATAAGTGACCATCTGCGCACTTGTTCTCTCCGCTTAGGTTTGGAATTTTTGCGCAGTTTTTCATAGCATTTGGAAGACAATGTTCTGTATTACAAGAATAGCTGTTGGTTCTCTTTGCTCACTTCTCCTTTATTGATTTTTAGGTCACCAAACTGGGACGTCCGACTTTTCCGTCCGAATTTTTACCGACAGCTCCTGCTCTGGAGTGGACTTTTTTGCTTGGTATTATATGTTATTCGGAAGGAGTTCTTGAAGGAAAACTTCGGTAGCCATCTACTCGGCTTTAACAGCTCACTGCGAAGCAATAAACAGTGAAAGTTGTCATCGACAAAGGCAATCGACTCCGGCACTCACCGACGCTGGTCACGAAGTGCTGATGCGCATCGATCGTCTTCGTACAGCGTCGTTGCGCCACATCCCACACTCGCAGTGTCTTGTCGTCGGCCACTGAGACGAGGAACTTGCCGCGTGGATGGAAACGCAAACCTCGCACCCAGTTATCGTGCCCGATCAACGAGAACATCACCGTTCCAGTTAACGCATCCCAGACCTGAAAGCAGCTGAGGTTACCTTCAGCACCGAATCAATCAAAAAGTAGGCATAAAACTAGGTATACTTGGATAATGATAAAAAGGAACTATTCACTTTTCCCTCATTTAGCCGAGTTACCAGACTGCAAAATCTTAGGGTTCAACCGCAAAAACCGCACACAAAACAATTTCAAGAACCGTTCTAGGCTCGTTCGTGAAAATCTTGAATAAGCTTCCCGCATGAATCCTCAATTCTCACCCCAATCAACTACAAGTTAGAGAATTTTCTTAAACAGAAAGTACATTTGTGAATTCCACTACAAAATAGGTTTTTATAAGAGTAGGCGATATTTTGTTTGAATGTATAGTAGTCTTTTCAGTGCATGAAATACCAGGCTGTCCAATAATTCCTGTCCGAAAATTTTCAAAACTCTATAATTTTCCTTAGAAGTGTTACAATATCAGGCAAGTGTAAAAACCTTCTAGAAGGTTCTCCAGAGTTCCACGCTAGGTATATATAACGCGCAGTCGCCGCGTCTAGCTACCACTACAAGCTAAAATGGACCAAGGTCGAATTCGTACGTTCGTGTACTACGAGTTTCGTCCGCATCGCAAGGAGTTTCTCGAGGACCTGGGCACTGGGGATGAGAGCTGGGTCCTCTACGACAACGTCGCCCGCCGTGCCGTCTGGATCCCGCGCGGAGAAGAGCCGCCGACGACGCCGAAAGCCGACCTGCACCCGCTGAAGATCATGCTCTGCTGCTGGTGGGACGCCAAGGGCATGCTGTACTTCGAGCCGCTCCCGCAAGGCAGGACGGTCACCGCCTCCATCTACACCGATCAGCTCGAGAAACCAGCCGCCGCCATCCGAGTAAAGCGTCACCGACGGGCCTCGGTTCACCTGCTGCACGACAACGCGCGCCCCCACGTGGCGAAGGAGACCCAGTAGAAGTTGGCGACGCTCGGCTGGGAGACGGTTGTCCATCCGCAGTATTCCCCGGACCTCGCCCCCTCCGACTACCACTTGTACCGCCCGCTGAAGCACCATTTGGCTGGAAGAGAATTCACCAACTACGACAACCTCAAATCCGACATCGCCGACTTCTTCGAGTCGCAGCCCCCGGAGTTCTGGGCGAAGGACATCGGAGACCTGCCCAATTGATGGGCCACTGTTGTGGATAACTGTGGTGATTATATTGTTGATAGAATTGTTTTTCAATAAAGTTGAAAAAATAAAAATGGTAAAATTTTCGGACAAGAATTATAGGAAAGTCTGGTACTAAACCACTTTGAGAAAAAGGCATTTCCCACTTTATGCAAGAAATCCCATTTAGTCAATATTCAAAAAGCCAACTTTTGCTGTAATCTTTTCTGCAGAACTGGTTTTCTATCACTTTTTGGCTCAATAAATATTCTATGTGCTACCACTAAGGAAAGCTGGAAAGAAGCAGTCGCTCACCTTAATTGTCTTATCCCTCGAACCGCTAACAACGACATGTGTCGGACCAGCTCCAAGATCACCATTTGCTTTGTGTCCAGCTGAAAAAGGTGACTTCAACACTTCGATCAAACGACGGTAAATGGGAAGAAGTAGGGAAGGAAGAAAGGAAGGAAGGGAGGAAGGGAAGGACAAGAAATCAACGGATAAAGCCATAAAAAGTCAAAACTTTCAAACCATAGCATTCATTCCCGAGGGATAAAGAAAACAGACTATATCATTTTATAGAAAAGCCACCTAACGAGAAACACCTATGAATTGCTACTAGGAACTCCCAACAACGCCTCCGACAGAGCAGCCCAATCTCACTGTTCAAACCCGAAGCTTCGCAAGCAATGAGAGGGCAATTTTTCAGTTTCCATCAATTTCCAAGCCACAGTTGTCATCATGAGTAACAGACAGAGAATGGAGGTCGGAACTCGTCTTCTTGCGGGAATTCAATAAAACTTATACATAAAAACTGAACCAGTTTCAGAAGACACAAGGACTCTTGAAAGGTAGCTAAGGTCTATTAAACCTTCATGTAACAACAGCATGCTACCGAATCTGCTACGAATGCTTTTACGAAGAACTACAGGGGAGAAATTTAAGACATCACCCAAACCCTTTTTCGGAGAGCAGCAACCAGGCGCATGAAAGGCTCCAATAAAGTTGATGGGGCGTAGAATTGTACTAACGCATCCTCAAAAGCTTCAACGCTCCAACTAACAATTACCAGTCAGGAATAAACGTTACCAAACGACAGGAACAGATGTCTGCAAGCTTAGAATGAGGACATGGTAAAACAATGGCAACCACTGTCGAAACAGCCACATAAATAACAGCCAAAGGAAAACTTACTAACTAAAAGGATTTTTATGAAACCCCTAAGCAAAGAGTAGAGAATGGTGTTAATCAATCGCTTTGGTGAGTCGCGCCACGCATTCTACTTCTACGAAATAAGTTGAAGGCACCTTGGTATACGATCTGACTTTGCGGTGGCCAACCGATGGTCAATTCAGTATATCGTCTTCATTCGGGTATACTACCAATTCAGAGACCTGTAGGGATGGAAACCTTGGTTAGTATGGGTGGGGCCCTTCAACCTGGTGGCTGGCTCCAGAACGTAACTCCAACGCGACGTCGCGCGCTAGCCGCATGCGACGCCGTGGTGCTGAAACGCGGACGTGCGCTTGGTGACGCATGGTTAGCCGCGGAGCACGAAACTTTGCCAGTGTTTAAGGGCCTGTTCATACTTCGCGACAAGAGCGAAAAGTGCGACAAAAGCGACAAGAGCGACTGGAGCGACTGCGGCGACGTATGTAGTGTGGTATACGTAAATAATTACGCAATTCACACTACATTCGTCGCGGATGGAGTGTGGAGTACGCAATTATTTACGTACACCACATTATGTCCGTCGCCCCAGTCGCTCTTGTCGCTTTTGTCGCGAAGTATGAACAGGCCCTAAGCTTTTCAAGTCTTTGACGTTTATTCCTGTTTTCTTTAAGTCAAGCTAGTTACGCCTGCTATATAATTAATAAAGCCTACAACTTCCTTCTTTAGCATTCACCTAGCGATGGGCATGCGAGGCCTACGTACAGGGAAAGATGGAGGAAACTTCGTATTTATCTTTAAAGGCCTTAAATGGCGGAGTGGCGTTCTAACCTTCCGCCCTTTAAATAGTGGCGTGGCAAATGTCTGCGTCTACACAATCTCGTAAGGCAGCCACTGGACTCTCGAGCAAACCCAAGGGGTTGGGGTAGGCGGACCAGAGAGACGAGGGGGTAGAACGCTCGACCCCCACCCTAAATAGAGCACTGGTTTCGGTTTGCGCTTTACTCCACCAAACACCTTCGACCTAGCATGCTCAACCTCTCGTAGTACCACCACAGGGAGCCCCAAATGGAATAAAAGGGGAAGTCTCTCTGTGGAGGCGCCTGGAAGAAAAAGGAAGCAATAAAATGCCTCTGCTTCTGCATGTAGATTGGAGAAATACGGAGGTCGATGGAGTCTCATTCCGCCGGCACTGCACTAACAACCACTCCCTTTTCCCTAGCAGGAGTCATCAGACTTGTCTCATCCTCATCTCATGTCTCTTTCCTTCTTCTGTGCATGTCGCCGGCACACACTTTCGCGCTCTAGCCCGAGTTACTAGTCATCCCTATCCCTATCAGACGCCTAGTAGGGTTCGCGCGGCGTTGGAGTTATGTCTGCCCCCTGGTGGTGTTAACCGGTGTCTCCTCCTGCTAAGGTGTCCATTGGTAAGCCAGCCTTCACAACTGCATACAGATGTGCTATGTGCCTTACTCCCTTCCCTACAGCACATAAATGCATATCTGGAGCTTTAGATAGATGCAGGCGTACCCGGTAGAGAAATACGCATAAGTGTAGGGCTAACCAAGCGGCTCCGAAGGCTTGATTACCCTGGGACGGGACGGGGCCTCTGCCATTCGCCTTTATTACACTGACTACTCAAAACTTAGAAAACTCTGAAACTTCGCTCTTGAGCAGCTGCAAGAACTCTGGAGCACAGCTTGGGGCTGAATGACCTCTACAGGATTTGCGTAACTCTAAGCGGTGCCCCAACCCAAAAATGATGAACAGTAACACATCACAAATTCCCGACCTTCTGTTCTGATCGGAGCCAACGCCGTGTCCGGAGCCCATTCGATGCACTCGACAACGTGCTCGTGCTCACGTAACGTTGCCTTCACACTCTTCGATTGCAGCGCCCACACTATCACCGACTGAAAATTGAGAACCGTTTCCCTTTAAACGACCTTAACTTATTTATCTTATATACGTCAAGAAGACACGGCCAAAAATCAAGAAAAAATGAAGGAGAAACCAGACAACTCGATAAAATTCCAATTAAAATTCCATTCTGCCTCTTTCCATAAATAATGAGCTTGGTCTTCCTCTTTTTTTCGTTCAAGTGAACGATTTTTTTACCAATTCGATGAACAGAAGAAGCACTACATTGTATTTCTGGAATCTATCCTAGTCCGAGGGGGGGGGGCGCATAACTAAAAGGTACGTTATAAATCGACTTGAGACTTAGAGAGCGGACCCTGCAGAACGAAATAAGACCTAAACTAGAAAAATTCACAAAGAAAAAAAAGCGAAAAAATTACAATTGTTTTCGTCGCAATTGTAAGCAGGCAAAGTTGTGTGCCCGCTTCACCAGTTAGATCCTGGTTATAACATGTCAGGAGGCGGTTATCACGCGGCATACGGCTTTATGCGCCCTCCTCACCATGTTAGACCCTGGCTATAACATGTCAGATGGTGGTAGCATGAGGCAGGACACCATTGTGTTGCTCTTTCCCCGCCGAGACGGTTGTAAAACCGCGGCGATTTTTTGTTTTGTTTGTCTGTTCGCTTTTTTGTTTCGTTTAGGTCCTATCTTCCTCTGCAGGAGCTGATCGGCAAGTCTCAAGTCGACTTATTACATGCTTTTTCGTTATGTGCCCCCCGGAGTAGGATAGATCCTATTTCTGATACTGTTATTTTTGTTTCATTCGATTTAGGACGCGCCTATGAGTGCAATAAATAAATTAAAAAAGACGGCTAGTAAAACAGCAATGACAACATGACAGCGGCGCTTCTCCAATAACCAAAAAATGCGTTAGAGACCTTTCCACGTAGATTAATTTGAACTTTTCAGTTTCACATTCGATGTGTTTTCCAGTGATTTACTTCGATAGAATCAACCAAGGAAAGTGTAATAAGTTCCCGGAATCTACACAAAGGATAGAAAAGGTTCCTAATTCCCCTACCATGTCCTTTGAGCATTCTCTCTTAACCTAAAACACGAGAATACTCCCAAGTGGCAGTACTTGAGAACCAGTTTCGAAATCTCCCCAGCGCAAAATACGTCCTTCACTATTTGACTTCCAATTGGGCCCTCAGTGGAAAAAACGTCGGTTGAACGAAAATTCCTTTCTGTTCAGTGCACCGTAAAAGTAAAACGAATTGCTATAGAATCAACCCCATAATCATTACGCTAAACGAGGGGCAAACAAAGGCCAATAATCGAACTCACTTGGTCATTGCTTGCCGACGCGAAAAGTGCACCATCTGGTGAGACGCGTACCATGCGTACCCATTCCGAATGCGCTCGGAACGTGTGCACACAATAGCCGGAAGCTACCTAAAACATCTGCTGCTAGACAAAGGATGCCCTCCGTGCACTCTTAGTCGCCGATCTGTGCAGGCAGGTAGCCGTAAAAACCGTAAAATTCGCCACAGAAGAGCTGTGCACGATAGTAGGAGAACTCGATAATAAATGGAGGAAATAACAAACCAACGGAGTTGATCACGGTCACCGAGGAGGTAATCGATTATTGGTACCGCCAATCGGCCAGAAAGGGAGAGAATCCAAAACTGTCGAGGGGAGTCCGCCTAGGGGCCTAGGTGTTCGTCTCAAAGGAGCCCTTGCAGCCCGTGCAGCTGCGCATTCGTCTCGAAGGAGCCCTTGCAGCTTGTGTGGCTGTGTCTCTGCGAGCGTTTCCGCCATCGGGAAGCCTCAGTGGCTGCGGTTTGCTCGGTTTATTCCCCTGTGACCCTATATTGCCTGTGTGGCTGGGGTTTATTTTTCTTCCTTGGAAGCACTACGAGGCCTCAGTGGCCACTAATTCGTCTTTGTCCTTGAGGTAGGATTGAAGGAAAGTTTCCGACTCTAGTTCATGATCGATCCACCCTTCACGGTCTCGCGTCAGCTCAACGTCTCGGCGTCAACAACCTAGTAGGCTCGTCAACCCAACTCGGAATTTCTCATTTCTAATCTCCTCTATGGTGTCTTCCAGCCAATTTTTGTTTCTTTCCTTTGTAATAAATCATCTTACCAACCGTCTTCTATCACCTAGCAGCCAAGTTACTCGATGTTATGCTAGGTATTCACGACTTCAGCACAGAAAGTTAGGTTCGTGAAATGTGCTTGGACAAGGTAAGGCACTTATATTGAAAGACATGGGTGGATCATAACCTTTTAATAAGGAACAGAGCAAGAAGGACGGCATTAGCCATTCCCTGCGTAGTCACACATTCTACATGCTATGGATATCTTGGGAGCAATCTGAATGTGTGTTTGGCCTAAACAATGAATTACGGTGGCTAGTCGATGTAGACGAATCTGCAACGAATTCGTCATACCCGTAGTGATGTAAGGATTTATTGGTCTGTGACTCGAAGCAAAACTTCGATTTGGGCTGCACGCAACAGCCATCGCCCCTTTCGACTGCACCACAATCCGCCATCTGCGCCCTTCGCACTCAAAAAAAAAACCCTCGCTTCTTCAAACACTATCGTATATTCAATTAATGAAAATTCAAATCTGATCTGCTGTCTCTCACCTCCCACAACTTGATGGTGTGATCCCTGCTGGCCGACAGAATTGCATCACCGGACGGCAAAAAGCAAACGGATGAAATATTGTGATCGTGTCCTTTCAGGGTTTTTACGCACGCGTATGATCCGCCAAACTCCCACACCTTGATCGACATGTCGGCCGAGCATGACACTGAAATACGTCAATGAGGCCTCGTGAACGAGCAATCGATTGGAAACAAATGGAAACAAATCAGATGCAGGAATGAATACTCGCGTAAACGACCGATGAAACTCGAGATTCGTATAAAACAAATAATAATAAACAAATGAACCAAGAGTTGTCCTGAGCAATCAACAACTACCATTACAAAAACTTCTTCGCTGTTACAAATTAACAACAAAAAACAAAGTAAAACAGCATTAGAAGTTCAAAGCAATTGTCTGCCAGTACTCTTCAATGCAACTGTTATTTTCTGTTATTTTACTTGTTTTGTTTTTGTTTTAGTTGCACATCGTTTCGCGTTGTGTTATGTTTCTTCCTGTCTCGTTTGACATGCCCATGCATGTAATAAATGTTCAATGTTAAATTAACAAAAAACTGTAGCGCCAACAAGTTGACAATTTACGTTCCTAGCCTTAAACACCACACTTTAGGGCCTATTCATACTTCGTGACAAGAGCGACAAGAGCGGCTGGAGCGAATGGGGTGACGGATGTAGTGTGGTGTAAGCAAATAATTGCGTACTCCACACTCCGTCCGCGACGAATGTAGTGTGAAATGCGTAATTACTTACGTACACCACACTACATCCGTCGCCTCAGTCGCCCCCGTCGCTCTTGTCGCGAATTATGAACAGGCACTTATAGGGATAGGAAAACGACTGTACGCTGACATCATGATGAGATATAGAGATGTAATCCATCAATGTCATAGAATGTCATAAAAATGTATGTATTATTTGAATGAATATGAAATTCCAATCCATTGAGCTGTGGTAATGTACGGGGCACCCCAAAAAAAAACGTACACACCGTTTGAAGTGTGATAACTTTGCTCACAGAAAAGCTACTGACAAAGTTAAGAACTCATGTGAAAGACTAAAAAATAGAAATTTTCTCACATGCGCGATATGGAATGCGCAGTGCACTCTTCTGAAACCTTGCATTTGACGCTCTATTGTTTTTCGTTTGAATACTTCTTATAATTTCTTCTCAAAGTAGCCGTCTCGATTGATGTGCTTTTTTTGAGGTATAGAACTTAAAAACACACTACGACTTGCGAAAAATGCAGCGTATCCTAAAAAAATGTAGGTAGTATGTGAAAGGTTCTAACATTGCTGCAAGTGAAGCTTTTGAAGATGTTTGAGACTCATATGAAAGCACAGGATAGCGAAAACTCTAAGACGTGTAAACAGTCAAGATTGCGCCATGCTCCCGCCTGAAACCTTGCATTTCAGACTCGATTGATTGTGCATGGGCTAAATGCTTGTACAATCTCGATATTGCTTGGCCAGATTAACCTGTGTTGTGCTTCTTTTAACGTTTAGAGTTTGATCATCACGAGAAAGGCACGTGAAATGCGAGTTTATCGATTTCACAATTTAAATTTCAGCAGGAGTCCCATTTTCCAAGACGGATTCTGTGGACTGATGAAGAAACATTCAAGCTGAATGGAGAAGTTGACCGGCATAATTGCAGCTACTGGGTAACGAAGAACGTTAAAAGAAGCACAGCACAGGTTAATCTGACCAAGTAGACACACGGTTGTAACAAGCATTCAGCCCATGCACAATCAATCGACTCTGAAATGCAAGGTTTCAGCCAGGAGCATGGCACAACCTTGACCATTTACACGCCTAGAAATCTCGCTACCCTATGCTTTCATATGAGTCTCAAGCATCTTCAAAAGCTTCACTAGCAGCAACGTTAGAACCTCTCACGTACTACCTCCATTTTCAGGAAACTCTGCATTTTTCGCAAGTCGTAGTGTGTTTTTAAGTTTTCAACTTTAAAAGTAGCACAAATTGGTCGAAACGGTTACTTTGTGAAGAAATTAAAAGAAGTATTCAAACGAAAAACGATCAATCGAGAGTAAAATGCAAGACTTCAGAAGAGTGCATGGCGCATTCCATACCGCTCATATGTGAGAAAATTTCTATTTTCTAAGCTTTCATATGAGTCCTTCACTTCTTCACTATTTCTACTGTGAGCAAACTTATTACCTTTCAAGTAGTGTATACATTTTTGAGACACCCTGTGTATTTCAGCTCTCTTGAGTGAGCTAGAAACGAGAAGTCATTCGTTGCGTTAGAAAATACGATCACGCCATCACTCATTCTGCCCTACGAAATGTTAACCTGATTGAGTATAAGAGACATTTTCCTGTAGGTTTCGAGTAATATAAAATCATGAATCTGAATTTAACATAAATTTTTGCACCTGGTGTTGCTAAATGTTTACATTGAAAGCTGTTTGATCACCAAAGGTTAAATACAAAAGGGCACCTGGCACCCCAGCTGTAAAACGCGACGACTATCGCGTGTGCCTCGAGTCAATGTTCTTGCCTCGGTTCCCGCCCAAGTCAGTGAAGCCTTACACCACTCCGGGATCGTTACCAGACTTGTCTGGGAAGGTAAGAACTCTGAACTGTTCATCGGCTAGCAATCGCAAGTCATTGAACATGATGCATTCCGAAAAAGGGTTGATGGACGCCGTTATTGCTCGCAACTTTTGTTCATTAAAGTTTGAGCCAAAACAACGCCAGAAAGAAACAGACGCGTTATTTCTCACAAATGAGGGAAGTCTGATGAACCAGATAGGCTCCTCGCTAATCATGAGGCAAGATTGGGCCTTGAGCTGGGATGCAAGAGAATAGTTATCCACCCACTCTCCACCAAACCAAATTTTAGCGCCAAAACGCCCTCACATTATTGCTCAAAAGTAGCACTACTTTCTTCTCCTGAAGGTGGCAAGAACTTTGAGGATAACTGGACCGATAAGTATTGCTGAAAAGGAAACAACGTCGCTTATCAGGTTTATCTAGATGAGCAAGTTTTGGTTTATACCTTCGTAAGTCAAAACCCCTGATCAAAATAAAATTAGAAACTTCTGCACAAAAGTCTATGTAGTCGTTCAACTAGAAAACTCCAAGTAAATAAAGCTTACAACATCTATAAAGTGAACACTTGGAAGCGCTGAATGAAGAGACGCCACAATTTCAACTTCTGGCATCAAAAGATGTCCACTTTCTTGTTCTTTCAAACAAGCTGTGTTACTTACTGCAGTGAAGTGAATTACAAGTCAATAACTAATAAAATATTGCATATTTTTAAGATAACCCGTAAAAAAGAAGAAGAAGAACAACAACAACTCACCAAGCATCTTTCCGGTCTTATCAAAGGCAATGTCTTGTACCGAATCCGTGTGTCCCTTCAGCGATCGCTCAAACTCACCAGCTTCATAGTCCCAGATCTGAAATACTATGATATTTTACGTACACAAGAAGCGTAAGCAGTGAATAAAACATTTGACCCCATGTGGGTAGGGTTAGAGCCGGAATGTCTCACTTTTACTGCAACACTGATAGGACAGGCTTCCATTAGATGGAAGCGCTCTATTGTTATTCCTTTCCCGAAAAGGAATCCGCTCTCTGCTCCAAATAATTTTAGGCTTATCGGTTTCACATCTATCCTTTGTCGGGTATATGACATGAAAACGTTACATTTTACAGGAAAAACTATTGAAGAGATTTATCGTTGCTCATGTCGATTCACAAAATGTTATCCATCCAGTTCAGCATAGTTACTGCCAAGGGCGGTCGGTTGAGACTGCAGCACTTACCTGTTTCAATAGATGAACAAAAGGTTATGATTTAGGCTTCACGGCGATAGTGAATCTCTTTTGGAGTGCGACACGCATTCCACTTCTAAGTGAGTCGAGGAGGTGACTTGAATGCGTATAGAACGACTTGCTACGGCTGATGATCAAGTCAACGCTTTACCCTTCCCAGACAGTGTGATACCTATTCAACGACCAGGAAGGGATGGATGACTTTGTTGAGGTGGTCAGAATCGCGAACCAAGAACCTGGGGTCAGATTCATAACCGCTTACCGGCCGGTAACGATATATCGGTTGTCGTGTCTGTATCTCTGTATCGCATACTACGTAGGCCGATATGGTGAATCCGCGGTAAGATGATACCAACAGTATCGCTGATGAATCTGGGGCCGGATTCATCAACGAGAACGGAGGTAACTCTTATCACCCGTTACCGTTACTATCCGTCAGCGGCTCACTAACCGCGAGTTGCGATTCATCAAATTCGCGGTAAGTGATGGCAATTCGTTGCGACTGGGTCACCGATTAGCGGTGGAGCACAACCGCTGCACCCCGGTAGCGGTTACCGGGCACTCCAGCCCAGTAACGGATAAGCCGGATCTGAGGCCGGATTTAACTAACCACGTTTTGATGAATCGGCCGAATGGCGGGTTTCGTGGTTAGTTGCGCCACTTACAGCCGGTAAGTGGTTGATGAATCCGGCCCCTGGTCATTGGTGTCGCGTAAATGCGGCCAGCACCTCTTCCGACTGCTCTCCACGCGCCCCACCCAACGTTAGCGCTAAGTCTTCCCACCCCACATTCGGTAGATTGGTACTACGCTTGTCTGGGATGGATAAAACCCTAACTTGCCCATCGACTCTCCACCGGAGGTCTTTTTATAAGCCTAAATATGCACTGCAATTCCCTCCATGGCAGAACATATAAGTAGAATACATGGCTCACCCCAAGAAGGAATTTATTAACGACGCCCTCTAGTGTTTACACCAGAAGGTCTGAAACTAGTCACGAAAATACTGTGAGGCAATAATGCAAAAGCCCCTCCACCTTCAAAAAAAACACAAGAAACGAGCAATTTCTCTCTTATCAACACAGCTATTTATATAAGAGGGTCATCAGAGCAGGAGCACCTCTAACAATAACTACCAACACGCACCTTTATCGTTGAGTCCTCACTGCAGCTCGCCATCACACTCCACACCGGATGAAACACTACCCGAGTGATCGGAGCTCGATGCCCCGTAAGAGCGAATCGCTCTGGTGGACGCGGAATCCACTCGGCCGGTTGTCGCTTCTCTCTATAAAGCATACATAAACAAAGGAACCAAAATAGAAAAAGGTCTCATTCCAAAAAAATCAAAAATGCTGGCATGTTCAGAGCCATTACAAGCTATTAGAATATCTGACTGTGATCAAATTTAGAGAAGTGGCGTTCTACCCCTTTGGCTCCGCTTATACTCGCGGCGCGACGTGACGCCACGTATAGTGGCCATATTGATTGTGCGACGCGATCAATCAATCTGGCCTCATTGCGTGGCCATCGCATCGCGCCACGACGAAGTATAAACGGGGCCTTTCACGCCGAGTGGGAGGGGTGTTGAAAAATCTGCGTCTCCGTATTTTTCGTGACGCAGTCACCAGACTATCGAGGAAGCCCAGGAGTTGGGGGGAGGTGAGTAGGCGCGCGAGGAAGACGAAGGGTAGAACACTCCCTCATCAAAGCTATTGTTCCGGGGGCTGGACTCGAACCCCTAAGCGGAAGACCTTCAGCACCTCTCACCTGTGTTTTTTAATCTAACACATCCGTTAAAAAATTTCGAAAAAGCTTCTAAGCCGTTACTTAAACCTGTTCATTGCCACTGCCCACACCATTGGAACGGGGAACTAAACCATGCCACCCAACAGGGAAGTTGCAACAGAAATCCGCAAGCATTCCTCACCTTGACGGTGCGCCGTGATTGATTTCCTTCTCTGCTTCAGCCAATTTCGCTTCGAGATCATTCACCTGGAACACGAACTAGATGCCGTGGATGATACAGCGCCGATGAAAACAACCTTCAATAGAAACGGAAAGGATTCTTCCTGACCGGAGTTGGGAAGTGTGCCACTACATGAAAAAAAAAACGGAGCAAATGTCTAAACGCAACTTTTCTGTTGATTAGGTCATCATGCTACCACAACGATGTCTTGTTGCGATCAAAACTTCTAGCGCCAGGCGGGACTCGAACCCGCACCTCCCTCTGACCGGGCGGGAATGCTCTACGCCATTACACCACCGGCGCCGTTTGATCGAACGCAACATCCACACCTCGTGGGACCGATCAGCACCCACCCGTATCCGGGATGAGCTGGCCGCTGATATCAGCATGTGGTGTAATGGCGTAGAGCATTCCCGCCCGGTCAGAGGGAGGTGCGGGTTCGAGTCCCGCCTGACGCTAGAAGTTTTTATCGCAACAAGACATCGTTGTGACAGCTTACAACCTCGATACCAGCCAATTGAGGCTTAAAGAAACTGATTTGAATTGTTTCATCATGCTACCGTTAGTTTGCTTCTATTTTAGCCCATTTGCCTAAAATTCTGTTAGCCAAATGATTTCGTCCTATCACAACGGTAGAAGCAACTAATGAGATCAACGGAGCTACGAGAAAACACTGTAGAGAATCTTCAGCGACTAAACCTCTCATCTGTGTGTGAGATCATGAGACACCCACCCAGTGGGATACCTCGCAACATTTTTCTTTACACTAAGAGAACCAACCTTCTTCTGTAGCCGCAGCACCGACGTCCATTTCTTCTCCAGCATGCCGCTCATGGTCTTATGATCATTTTCGCTCTTAAATAAGCGATATATATTTTATTCTACATCTGCTTAGCGTACACTTCCAATTCTTGCATATGTAAATAAAAAATCATTCCTGATGAAATCCTAGTTTGGGGATCAAGCTCGACTAGAGCAACTGTTTTGATATTCTATTTCCTACCACCTCTTCACTTGAATCGGCCCCAGCCCCCTCACACCATGAAGTAGCCACTAGAGTACGAAGCAAACTCAGAGCAGATTGCGATGAGGCAAAATACTCGCCCTCCCTCCAAACTACGATCTCACCTACTTGTGACACATTGCAGTTGTAGTTCGAACTCCTGAAGTCTCGCTTTACCTACAAGGGAGTGATACAACTCTAATTCGGACGGTTTCCTTCTTTTATTCGTGCACATAGAATATTAATCAAAGCTACGGTAAGGTCTCGTGTTTGCATTTGGGTCGAATAAAAGGGAATTCAAAGCAACCTATAATAGCAAAAGTACAGAAAGCTACTGAATTCAGCACGCGGCATACGAAAGCAGTAAGCCACATGAGCGCAGCATGAGAGACTGTACAGGGTGCGTAAAAAGTATTGACGCACCTACTTTTTGTTTCAGCTCCAGCTTTCTCTTTCTACCCCTCTAGGTTTTTGTGTGTTATTTTTGTTGTCTGTGTTGTGCTCAAAAAACACTCACGAAAAAACTGAAGAAACATGATCGTCATCGCTACGGTGGGCCTTTTTTGTCTGTTACCCAGACAGCTGAATACTTCCTTAACAATAGAATTAGGCGCTGTTCGAAACGGTTGGTGAGGAAAGAGGCCAGCAACCCAAACATCAGCTACGGCTCTGTCATAACAGATGATGATTACAATATGTTCAAGCACCATAACGTTCAAATCCAAAATTATCAATCTTTGTCCGATAACGGCAAACGGATAAGGCGCGCAGGTGTGGACAGCTTCTCAGACGAACACAGCTTGAACACGAATCCGCTGGATTACTCTTTCTAGGCGATTTTGGAGAATGAGGTCTGTGCTACTTTCAACAGAAGTGACCAGTCGCAGAAGGCTACCCTGTTCAAAGCACGGAACGAAATGCAAGCAAGTGCTTGCGGCGCGTGCTCATGAATTTGTCCGTCGTTTTCGCTCCTGTATTCACAGCAGATGAGCCAATGTCAATTAAGAGTTATTCTATCGTGTTTGCAAGATCATTTTCCATATTTCTCAAGTGAATATTTTAAAACTTACTGCGCAATACTATTTCCACAGCCGTCATTTACTGCGTCAATACTTTTTACGCAACCTGTAGTGCTTGTGTAGGTCAATCACAGAAAAGTGAAACTGAAAGGTCGCTGCCACATCGCGTCTCGATAAATCCAAACAAAATGAATCCTTCAACAGCCACGTTGCGCAAATGTGAAACAGCGCCTACGCCGTGTGACAGTATTTCTGTCAATTTTCTTCGGCGTTTGTATCCGTTTTATTTACACAGCTAACACACAGTTTCACCCCACCATTCCTCCCACGAGTTTGTCAAGCAATCCCATGGCTTCAAAATTCCGCAACACTTCGATGAGTGTCCGGATTAAGAAATTGCAACCCATCCATCCACCTTTCCCTCCTGGGGCCGGATTGATCAACGACTAACAGCAATTTAACAGAGAAATTACAGCCGAAATCCCTGATAGCGCGGCTTATCAAGCGATATGGCGGAACATTTCACCACGCTATCACAGATTCATTACGGAGCACTCTGGCACGCGACAGGGACGAATGGAGACGCTGCTGGCGCCCGCTCGAGCAAGTCGATGGTCAACGAGACGACAGGTGATACAGGTGGTCACGGATTTCAGCTGTATTTTCTCTGGTAAATTTCTGTAAGTCGTTGATGAATCCGGCCACTGATTCTAGGTCCTTTATGTTTCTGTGTGTAAGTATTCCCAATTTTCCGTCAATAGTCCAGTATCTGGGTAGAGTGCAGCCGGAAAGGCACTGAGTGCCTTATGCTCCCCCCCCCCCCCCTCTCCACCACCGGGCCACCAAGATTCTCATTTCTTCTTGCTTAATGGATCATTAATATCACACTAGTCTGGGAAAGATAAGGCAATCTTCACCGACCGACCTCCGCCCGTCATCATGTAAGCCCACTACGCATTCAAACTGTTTCCATGACATCCCCTGAAAGTAAGATGCGCTGCAGGATTGATCATCTCCGTCTTTCGTCCTTACTCTACATATTGAAAGTGCCCACACCTCACTACGATGACCATAAATTAACGAACGCCGACTACAACAGTGATTATCACTCATTAAAATCTTCAAGCTATAAAGGGTTCCACATGTTCAACTTATAATTAGACAGACTTCGAATAAATCGAAGGTTTCAAGGAAAACATATGTTCGAATAAGTTTCGAATAAGTTTCTCAACCATTTTGAGACAGTTCTACGTCGAGACTTTCATGTGAAGTTGGTTGGAATTGGATACCTTCTTCAGATCACAAATACAACCCTTCACATCCGTAAGCGCAAGCTAGAGCAACCTTGTTTGTACCTGGCCGATGTTTTCTCCAAAAGACTCAGAACTTTTTCTGCTTTTACGTGCTTCTAGGAGCACGTAAAAGCAGAAAAATGTGCCGTGGACACTACATATAAGAATCAAATCCATGCCTTGACCACTTTTTGAGCCATGTCATAGAATGTATCGTAAAATCGTAAAGTCGTAATAATCGTAAAATACACCTCAAATTAGAGTCAACCTAACCTTCTAAATAATCCTGAAAGTAAAGGAATAAGGTAAAAAACACAAAAGAGGGCAATTAAATAAAAAAAACTAAGCTCTCAGAATTTTCGCCTGCACTGCAAACTGGAACAAAAACCGCGGAATTCATCAAATTGTAAGGCTTCTCGCTAATTAATTGTTAGCCAAGGTAGCAGATTTATTTCGGGCACTGGCAAGATTCATGAAGGAAAAGCTCAAATTTCGGTTGCTATGTCGTAGATCAGCTCACATTTCCTAACCCAGTTCTTTAAGGAATGTTACTCTCTGATTGGAAAATACGAAGGACGTTGTGATGCAATATGCGCAAACCTGGGACCGAATTCATCAACGACTTACAGCAATTTCACAGAGAAATTACAGCCGAAATTCCTGATAGCGCGGCTTATCAAGCGATATGGTGGAACACTTCGCCGCGCTATCAGGGATTTCAGCTGTTCTTTCTCTGTTAAATTGCAAGTAAGTTGTTGATGAATCCAGACCATGCAAGCTGCTTGCAACGTGTTAGATAAATGGTTTTATGGTGATGGAGTATTTCTCTCACGACACGATCAGAATACAAAATTGGTGATGCTTTGCTTAACGTCGCTTGTTAACGGTCTTCTACATGGGAATGTTGTCTACGGCTCAAATAAATAAATAAATACACGAATAAACTAATGAATTAACGTTCACAACACTCACCAAACTAGCTTCTTGCTTGAAGATCTGCAACGACTCCAAGTAGCCGCAATTCTGGAGATAGTCGGCAACTGCACGGTTTCTGCAAAGAGTCAGATCACTTTGCGTGTTATCGCTCAAATTCTCCATCTCAGAACTAGTCTATGCCCACAGTTTCTCAATCACCATTTGATTTATAGCAGCGTAAAATAGCACAAAACACCATCCACCTGATGTTAATGGTGTTAATGATATATAGCACATAAAATAGGCAGCCTAGTTGAACGAGGATGTTATCATATTAAACGAGTAAGGATTCTTGCAGCCCTCAACAAAACAAAAACTAACACGATCATAATCTCTCCTTACGATTTACAGTGCTGGAAAAATCGATACCTTGGGACAAATTCTGATAAAAACGTTCCAAAATTACGTTGTTTTGATGCTCTTGTTTATCAGAGTTTCTCTTGCAGTAGTTAGGGGAGCCCAGATTATACACGCCTTCGCACTTTCCTAAGACGGCTCGGCGGAGCAGACGCAAGAGAACTCGGGGTGGTGTCACCTTTAGTGCAATGTACGGGGTGGTTATCCGCCTAGGCACTTGAAATCCCAATAACGGCCTAGCTCACGTTTAGTTCATTAAAGTGATGGAACACAATCGAAGTGCATAAAATTTTCAATTTCGTGCAGCATAAAAAGTCATATTGGGTCGCTACACACGACTCCTGTTGAGCCACTTTGAGCCGAGGGCCGTATATTGATCCTGATGATGCTAGAAATTTACAAGAACAAGATCGTTGGAAAAACGCCTCACTGCTAACCATGTGCTATAACTTCGCAAACCTTAAGCTATTTACTCGAGTTAGCAGATGCAGTAGCCCAGCAATCACAAGCATTCAAAAACAGACTCCGCAAAAGTCACCGCTTAACCAAGCATAAATCGGTCAATTGCCTACCACTAACATCTGGGATATTCCAGCCCTTCCACCTTTTGGGGCCGTATGCTCGTGTTTCTCCGTTAGGGGAAAATCCAATCAATCAACACATCCTATTACGCCCCAATCCCCATCGGGGGAGACTCGGGGTGGACGAGCATACGGGCCCTTGACACTGGAATTGCTATCAGACTCCCTTGCCAGTGGCAAAACACTACGTTTTCTAAAGAGTGGTAACTTTCTCAAGCTATCGAAAACGGGTGAGGGAATCTACGCATTCGAGATGTTCCCGCGATAACACTTAGAAGTAGGTGGTGCGGAACTTCCCTAGGGGATTGATTAGTACCCATCTTCATCTCTCTTGGACACGCACGCAGTGGATTAAAGAACATAATGATGAAAGACGGCGTTAATCAGACCCCGCTAGGGATGCGCCATGCATTTTAATTTAAAGAGATATCGTGGAGCATGTCGAACAGCATTTGGCCTATAGAGTGGCTTCCGATAGCGACGTGATAAAGAAGTCAGTGTTGTATCCTTTCCAGACAAATCTCCTACCATTTCACGGACCCAGACTGATGGAAGATTTGGTCGGCTTGGGTGGCTCTAGAAACAAAAATCTCGATTCGAGGCACATGCAACCTCGTCGACGCCTCCAACTGTGCAGCACACGACAGAATATGCTAAAAATCTGAAGACTCATAGGGTCTGATTCCATTCCATGTGGCACTAATAGCAGCAGAAACGGTGATCAAGTACAGATTGTGTATCAGTTGGCTTTCACCAATCTCACAATGCCTTATAGATATTCAAACCACGAAGATATCTGATTGATAAGTAGCAGAATATGACCAAAAGATCACCTCTTCGATAATTCTGAAGCGCAGAAAGCCATTGGGCATTTCCAGAGGAGCTCCAAGACCCATGAAACAGCCTGAGGATTAGCTGTCCCCTGCTACCACTTTCAGAACCCCGAAACAGCATTGAATGTCCTATAAATTCTCGCTCTACATGCCCTTTTGGGGCCGTTTCAGCCGACTCCAAACACTGTCACTAATGAACCCTCTGTAACAAGGTTTTCAAGCAATTCCGCAGCCGGATCGATGCACCAGCAGACCGAGCGGCCTCTCTCCCCCGGCTGGCTTCGTCCTTCTTTCGTTTCTCGACACAGCCGATGCTCCATAATTGTTTTCCATCGGGGCACCGCGCGCTCCTCTTCTTACTGCTGCTGCTGCCGCTGCCGCTGTCCGCTCTCAATGGACAGCGCGCCGCATAATGTAATTCAGACAGACGAAACCTCGACATCCCTTGCCTCTTCAACTAAGACGCGACGACGGACGACATTCGATGCTGCCAGCAGCAAATTGGGCAACGTTTCCGAACGGAAGGCAGCGCCCGTCCACCTAACGAGACAAGAAAGTTCCCTCCCATCCGTCCCTCCATCTGCAAATGGCTCATGTTAGCTGGACTTCACACGCAACTTTGGATCGATTACTAGTGTTTTTGCAAAAGCAAAAGGGTGAACTCATTAATGGGCCTCGACGTCACTCGCGAACGTCTGTGCATAGCGACAAGAACGGAGCGAAACGACCCCTCATTACCTCATTTTAAGCATTCCGCGCCGACTGCGAAGACAAAAAGGGATTCCTACAAGCTCCCTTTTACTGAATGAGACTGTCAGAGCGGTGTGGGGAAACGACCGGAACGTAGCCTGTAGCAGCGAGGAGTTCGATAAACTCTTCAAGCAAACTAGCAGGCCACACTTTTCCTTAAAAAATTGCTTCAGTAGAAAACATTACATAGCTAAGCCCCTCTAACACCCATGATATTCCATATTCGTCTAACCTTTTGTGAAACCTTGTTCCTATAGGTTGTGGGCGCTGCTAGCGCACCCGGAAGACGTGTCGACTCCCCTGTCCACAGCGAATCGAGTTTTCCAGTTAGAGATCCTCTCAGGCCAACCAAGGCTTCCACTCTACCAATATCATAGAAGTGGCACCAGAATTGCCTTGGAGAACACTGACTGCTCCCACAACGACGTTCTGTTGCGATCAAAACTAACTGCTCCATCGCATGTCATTGTGTAATTTAAGAATACACAATGACAGTTAGCGTCTACGCATTAATTTCGCCACCACGATATCCTGTAGAAGTAGAATTCTTGACGCATCCCAAAGATGGAATAATAAACGCCGAACATCCGCCTTATCCTGTACGTTTTGTAATGGCTTCATCACCTAAAGGGTAAGGCCGAGCTAAGAATCTTTTATAAGGTGCTCAAGAACCCGACAATCCCTCCAGCACCATGCCAGAAGACTGCGGTCATCACTAGACAGCTGCCCTCATTCCCCACAATCACTCCGTTCGCAGCGAACTTTCCATACTTATCGTTTTGCAGCAAAGCGGCGGCCCTCTCCATAACCATAAGGCAAGGACGCAGAGCCTGCCACCGGCGGCGAGCGGTGCCGTGCCGCAGCCGCACACTTTTGCGGCACGATTTTGGGCGACGGCCATGGCGAGTGCGGCAGACTCACATCATCATTGCTACCAAAAAGACTGTTCGTGAGCGCAGCGCTTCACGAGTTTTTCGCCGCTTGACCCAGTGTTCAGAGGCCCTTAGAAGGCTTCGACCGAAAAGGGGTATAACGAGATACTGTACGCCGGACCCTAGATCTCCCTGCCAAAACCAAGAAGCGAGTTGTGGGACAAAGCACTCTTTCTCGGCATGACTACTCTGACTCACGTGACGAGTTGGAGTGGAAATCCAACGTCGATGAAACTGTTGTTCTTAATATCAACATTTGCAGCAATAAACACTCCACTGTTTACAGTTTTCAGCCTCACCAGGTATATTCTGAATGATCGAGACTGACGCTTTCCTCGTGGTGCATGCAGAGGATAAACGACGCAATCCCCGTTGGCCGATTCGCCCTCTTCAGGGTGTGCTAGGAATTCTACTTCAACATGAAATCGTAAACACACCTTGATGCATACTTGACGCAGAACATCGGCTTGGCTTATAAGCACAACCAAAGAAAAGGTTCGATTCAGACAACCCTCGGGAACAACGCCGACTGATTGGCTTGAGCGCGAAATCCAGTCCATAACCGATTCTAGGTAGCGAAATCGGTGCTTAGTGGACATCCATTAGCTCAAGTTGCCATCTCCAAGCAATTCTGACGCAGTTAATCAACGAAAACCGGCGCGGTTCCTGTGTCATTCAAAGGGTAACCCACAATACCATGCCGCGATGTACACTGGGCGAATAAACCTAATCTGGCACCTTTTCAATAAGGTTCAAAGTTCAAATACAAAGTAAGCATTTGCAGCCAAAGATAATGTTGTACGAACCATCTCCATAGTGAAGAGCTATCCTACTATATAAAGCAGCAAGCGTGTGTGTGTGCGTGTGTGTGTCACACTGTCCGTCCGTCCGTCACACCTGAGTTGGGGCGCGGCAGCCGAACACCTCGGCAACCGTGCATGGCGAGCCGTAGACGAGCCGAACACGTCGGCGACCGCGCATGGCGAGCCGCAGACGTGCCGAACACGTCGGCAACCGTGCATGGCGAGCCGTAGACGTGCCGAACATGTCGGCAACCGTGTATGGCGAGCCGTAGACGTGCCGAACACGTCGGCAACCGTGCATGGCGAGCCGTAGACGTGCCGAACACGTAGGTAACCGTGCATGGCGAGCCGTAGACGTGCCGAACACGTCGGCGGCACGAAACTTCGGTCCTGGGGTAATCGAGATCGCTGAACAAGAATCTGAAGTCGAACAATCGATATCGACCGATATTATCGATTTTTTGAGGATGGCGCTCGAGTGGCGCGAAACTTCGGCCCTAGGGGTAATCGAGGTCGCTGAACACGAATCTGAAGTCGACCAATCGATATCGATCGATATTATCGATTTTTGAGAATGACGTTCAAGCGGCACGAAACTTCGGTCCTGGGGGCAATTGAGGTCGCTGAACACGAATCTGACGTCGGATCAATCGATCCATCTCGATTAACATAAAGGTCAGAAGGCCTAGGGAAGAATAGGAAACCCGTGGCGGCCATGGCGTCCTATTCTTGGGGTTTGGGGGCGAAGCCCCCAACCAGTCGTAGGCGCCCGCTAGGCCGACGTACGACTGGTTTTTCATATAGATAGCATTCCCGAAGAACTGCACCTTAACCTCTGGCAGCATATGTGCCTATGAAGCGAAATAAACCCCTTGTACGCATCACACCTTCAAGAGGTCATTCTAGCGCCGACTGCAGTCCACTGGAAGTTAAGAGAATACACATGATGACGGCGGTAAATCTCTGGTAAGTACTGGAACTGTGCTGAACAGGCAATCCAACCAAACCATGACAATGCTCAATCTTCCGCGAGATTTCCATCCACAGGGTGCCCGCAGTGTCCTCCTAAGATCGCCAGCACGCTGGAAACTCCTAACATTCGACCATTCATAAAATATGTATGAAACAGAAGCAGCATTCCACAGCTCTTCCCAGCAAATGATGCGAAAGTGACCAAATTGAAGTTGTGACGACAAATCCAGACGGCCAACAAATCTCTTCTGCGATGTGCCGCATATCATCTGTATCGAGGAGCCGGAACAAACATTAATACTTGCACCTGGGCCTGGCTGTACCTATCCGAAGAATTATCTAGCGCTCCGTCTTGCTTCAAGGCTTGGTTTGCTCAGGTGCGATTTGAAGAACACCCCGTGTATATGGGGAGGATCGCCTCTCTCTGGGAAACAACAAATTGCAAATATCTCGACCCCAATACAACTCTGCGCAGAGTTAGAAACGACAGAAGTTGGGCCGTTGGCGGCGTTAGAACTATGCCTGCACGCGGAGGGCGGGCTCAAGTTGGCTGGAAACAGCGATGACGAGCGAGCGATGGTGGCGTAGTGGGTAGAGGTTCGGCGTAATCCCCATAATCGCTGTTTCCAGCCAACTTCAGCCCGCCCTCCGCCTGCAGGCATAGTTCTAACCCCGCCAACGGCCCAACTTCTGTCGTCTCTAACTCTGCCCAGAGTTGTATTGGGTTCGAGGTATCTGCATTTCGTTATTTCTCAGAGAGAGGCGATTCTGCCCATATGCAACCCCTGGGCCGTTCCAACCTACCGTTGAGATAGTCTCCTGGTCAGCTAATTCGGGCTTTCGCGCTAAAAAGTGGAGGTCATCAAACAAGTCCCATAAACCGCCTAACTCTTTCCATCAACTCGTTAGCGACCCAAACAAAGGCAGTTCATAACCTCCTGCTGCCCTTTAATCACCCGCTGCTCTACTTCGCTTTCCTCCGCCGCAGCTTCGCCAAGTGATTGACATTGTCATTCGGCAGTTGACTGATCGGATTGCTGTCCTCGCCGACGAGGTATTAGCGAGGCCTGACATGACACCAGCAACGGTGGTGGCAGCAGCGCCGACTACAACAAACATCACGCAAAAAACGGCCCTTTTCTGTCCGACAGCCGGCACCGGGGTTAATTCCGCTCCGACGAAGCACCTCCTATCACCCCTAATTGCCCCCATTCGTACAGTCGGAACGAACGCCTCTCTGTCGTCACCGTATATCGTCCACTATATATCTAGCGCAACAATGCCGAAGTCATTAAACCCTGTCGTCGTCATCTTCGCAGCGCACTTTCGCCTGGTTGGCGCCGCCGCTCCCGCAATGCGACAGACGAACACGGCGAGGTTCTCTCTCTCCCAGTGTTTGTTGACACACCCACACACCATCCCGATAAACTAGTCGAGTCGCCTACTGCCGAAACTCGAGACGCCGTCGGCATAATCGCCGCTAATCTCGACTGCGACGGAGCAGCGGAGGCACAGCCGACCCCCCAACAACACTTTTCCAGCCCTGCAACTGCCCTCAACCGACTGGGCCGTCGGCGCCACACTCGCCGCTAAATTCACACAATCAATGCACTCTAAGCAAACACAAAAGAGGCAAGTGCCCGGACCGACAGAGAGGCAGAGAGCATCAATACCGAGCCGAGAATCGTATCGCCTTTCATCCTCAGAGCCACACGTCTCAACTGTACACACACCCACGTCGGACCGACTGTAAACAAAAGCCGGTAGAAGGTATGCGACACAAATACAGGTGGCTCAGATCATGTCTGTTAAGCCCAAGAAGTGAGAATTAGATGCGAAGTGAAACTGTCGACGACATCGGTAAAGTCATCTACTACCACGCATCAAGGAAAACAAGAACTCAACGTGACTCGATAGGGATATAAGGAATCCTGGGGTCCGATTCGTCAACGACTTACATAACTTCAACAGAGAATTCACAACAGAAAACTCAGATAACGCGGCTTATCGTTCACCATGTCGCTTGATAAAGCCGCGCTGTCAGGGGTTTCGGCTGTAATTTTCCCTGTTAAATTGCTGTAAGTTGTTGATGAATCCGGCCACTGGTTGAGGTAATCCCGGTAAATCCCTGAAAAACAAATCCTACCATATTAATAGAGTTAAACCGTCCGCCTGCCCGTCTGTTTGTGTGTCCTTCTGCCCTTCTTTCAGTCTACGGTCGATGAAGGGTTTCACCTATCGATCGAAAATATCGATCGCTGCTCAGAACTCACCACTTCAAGTGGGAATCACGTGAACATATTTTTATTGGGGGCGGGGGGGGGGGAAGTAGGTTTCAAAACGTGAGAGACATTATCGATTACGATATCAGCAATATCGATCTATCAATCTCTAGCTCTATCAATCTCTAGCTTATTGATTTTTTGTTCTGAGACGATATTCGAGGATGATGTCACTGAAATGTGCTGGTTTCCCACTAAACGAAGTCTGAATGAACAGATACCTCACAAGGCTAGTACAGTGGCTCTAGTTACCGCTACCAGGGAGTTTCACCTATTGCTATGCACCGTTTAATTTTCGGCCTTCAGGGGTTGCTACCGGTCTGACGTTTTTTTTTTTCGGTTACCGTTCGCGTGCAACCAGCCGGACGTTTTGTCAAATCATGGAGGATATTCAGACCTCGTTCCCGGGAAAAACGCGGAGAAATCCGCAGCTTAAGGTGATCGAATTAGGACAGTTGAACCGATCTGATTCATACGGCGGTTGGTTTCCTTCATCTGCCAACTAATACTTTTTCGGAGCGTATGATTTTTTTATCATTCCACAGTTCTAGTCTTTCATTCTGTTTCGTCGTTTCCGTTGCAATTTTTTAAAACTCATTTGTCAATCGCTTCTCCTGCGTTTCTGTCATGTCGTGTTTTTTCCCTTGTTAGTGAGGCATGGAGCATTGGATTTAGCGCATCCTGTACAGGCGCATAAATAAATATTAGGTTGTCCCATAAGTCCCGCCGTTTTTTTCAACAATTCATTGCGAATTTCGCCGGCGGTCTCTTGCATAACGCTATACAGCTTTCGAAAGAGAATGATTTACTCTATCACACCATTTCTTACAATTCTTCTCTCATCCTGAATTTTTTCGATTTTTAGGTCATTAAAGTGAAAAGTGAAAAGTGGCCACCTGCGCGGTTGCTTACGTTTGGATTTTTTTTGCGCAGTTTTTCACAGCACTTGGAAGGCAATGTTCTGTACTACAAGAATACGTGTTGGTCCTATTTGCTCACTTATCCTTTATTGATTTTTAGCCATGAAACTGGGACGTTCGAAGAAAAGTTATTTTTACCGCCCGCTCCTGCTCTGTGGTTGTTCCTTTTTGCTTGGTGTTAAATGTTGTTCGGAAGAGGATGTCTTGCTCAATAAGAATTTGTTTCGTGTTTATTGACTCATGCTGATTTCTGTCGAGTATCAACAACTGAACAAGGAGAAGGAGTTGTTGGTGAAGATGATTTTTCTCTTTTTGGAATTTTGTTGATATTCGACAGAAACAAGCAAGAGCCAATAAACGCGACATAAATTCCTATAGAGCAAGACATTCTCTTTCGACCTACATATAACACCGAGCAAAAAAGTCCTACCACAGAGCAGGAGCTGTCGGTAAAATAAATCTTCTCCTTCGGACGTCCCAATTTGATGACCTAAAAATCAATAAAAGACAAGTGAGCAAATAGGGCCAACATGTATTCTTGTAGCACAGAACATTGTCCTCCAAATGCTACGAGAAACTCCGCAAAAAATCCAAACCTAAGCGGAAAGAAACAAACGCGCAGATGGCCACTTTTTCACTTTTCAATTTAAGGACTTAAAAAGTTCAGGATGAAAAAAGACATGCAATACCTGCTCTGATAGAGCAAATCATTCTTTCGAAAGCTGTATAGCGCTATGCAGGAGACCGCTGGTGAAATCCGCAATGAATCGTTGAGAAAAAAAAACGGCGGGGAATTATGGGACAACCTAATATCACGACTGCCTTAAATTCAAACAACGACCACTGTAGCTCTAATTATGCACGTGTTCAAACAATGATACAAAAATAACTCCATCAGCGCGGGGATGGAAAAAACGGCGCCCTCAATTCTTGAGAACCACTTTCAATATTGTGCACGACATGGAGACTACAAATTGAAAACTATTAGGTTGGAAAAAAAGTCTTTTCATTTTTTTTTCAAAGATTTATTACTTCACAACTACAAAGTCAAATCAATTGAGATAAACTCTATTTTGTTCTACTACACTTCTCCAAAGACTGGGTGATTTTCCAATTCCTCTCGCTTAAAAGACTGCAGTTCTGGAGTCGAACCATTGATAAATCCAATTTTTGAGGTCTTCATCCGTTCCAAAATATTTCTCTCCAATTTCTTGCTTGAGAGCACGGAAGAGATGGTAGTCGGTAGGGGCGAGATCAGGGCTATACGGTGGATGTGGCATTACCTCCCAGCCCATCCCCTTTATTGTTTCTCTTGTGAGTCTTGCAACATGTGGTTTTGCATCGTCATGCAGGATCATCACCTTCGACTTCTCCGGCCAGTTTTCTTGGAGAGTTGCGACGACTTTGTGGAGTTGGCCGCAGTATGTGACAGCAGTAAGTGTCTCTCCACTTCTGAGAGTTTTCCAGTAAATCACTCCTCTGACATCCGACCAAACAGTCATGAGAATCTTCCTTTCGTGAACATTGGACTTGAGATCAGACTTAGGGCTCTCTCCCTTTTGTACCCATTGCCTTTTCCTCGGAAGTTGGCATACAGAACCCAGGACTCTTCGCCTGTCACAATCCGCGGAAGAAACGATTTTCTTCCTTATCTGGACAGAAGAGAAGCAGCGATGGACAGCCGTCGACCTTTCTGAGTGTCTGACAGGGCATGTGGAATCCAAGCTCCAAATTTCCATGAAAGCCAAGATTCTTCAGATGGATCCCCACTATCCTATGAGACATTTCGAGCTTCTCTGCCAGCTGACGTGTCGTCTGCCAACTATCGGTACGAAGAAGATGGTGTAGTTCACTGTCGTCCAATCCAGTTGGCCTTCCTGACCATGCTTTGCCCTCAGTGAATAATTTCCCTTTAAAGACTTTCCGAACCACTTATAACAGGCGCGATGAGTAGTAGATCCCAAGCCATATATGTGGTTAATTTGGTCTGCTGCCTGACGTGCTGTGGATTCTTTAATGAATTCTTGAAGAATGCCGTGCTGAAAACGGCCATGAGGTAGATCTGGCATTGAGTTCGGAAGATTGGATGGATAACGAATTACAAGAAGAGTCTTAACCTGTGTCTGCGTGCGAACGGTAGACAAGTGTGATAGGATTACGAAATCAGCAATCAACATTGGCTAGTGCGTTTACAAGGGGAAGGGTAAAAAATATTTCGAAGTGTGAAGAGACTTTTTTTCCAACCTAATACAACCACTAGTGGTTGATGAAAACCAGGTGAAAGGCAGCTGCTCCTGGAAAAAAGTTAACGTGCCTAAAGATGAGCTCAATATTTAATCTATCAAGGATGTGCAGGCAATTCTGCCTCTCAGAAAACGACCAGCAAGTCAACTCCGGTTTCCACTCACTGAACCACAACAGAAGGATGCCTCCATCTGAACAGCCACACATCATGTGTGCATAAACTAGTGGATTTCCTTCAGAAATAGGCACGCAGAGCACTATTAGCTGAGAAGGTAACCATAAACTCATGCTTTGACTCATCTACAAACTGCTCCCACATTTTTCACTTTTCGTGAAGCAGCTATTGTGCGCTGCTGTGTGCTTAGAAGGTAAGTGATATCAGCGGTAGGCAGCTTTAAAAAAGTTGCTTATTTGGTGACCAAATGGTATTTCGTCGACGTCCTCTTAGATAAGAAAACGCAGATATCAATTTTGGTCACAGAAAAGACGAAGAGATACAAAGAGATACACAGGAATTTCTCTAGAATTTGAACCTCTCGAGGAATCATGCCTTAAGTTGTTCCCGGACGTGTACCGGTAAACAGTTACAGTTTAGAAAAGGGTGAGTCGGCATACCCTTAAAGGATAAAGGATAAAGGACGGCGTTACTCAATCCCTTCTGGGATGCGCCAGCGCATTCTACCTCTACGGGATGTCGTGGAGGCGAAATGAATGCGTATTTGGCCATACAATGAGTTGCGGTGGCCAGCCGATGAACAAGTCAGCGCTCTATCCTTCCCAGACGGTACCAATTCACCGACCCCGGAGGGATGGAAAGCTTGGTTGGCCTGGGCGGGGAATCCGAACCAGGAACCTGGTATCGGGTGCACGCGACAGTCGCGCCTCCTCCGACTGCGCTACACGCGCCCACTGCGCTACACGCGCCCAGGCATTCCCTTACATTAAATAACTGGCCCATACGCACTTTTAAACCAGTTTATCCTTCATTTTATAAAGGAACTCCATACCTGCGGAATTTTTTTTACTGAATCGTGTAAAAGTAGGAAACAAAATGATCTTGAGCTGAAAGATTCCGAATATCCACATAAATGAAGAAGCCTTTCCTCGAATTTCGCTGTGTCCAATGGTAAGCGTGTCTAACGTACTGACCAGGGCCTCGCCTGACTCACAAAAATCGATCGGAGATGACCCGATCGATATCCATTTTTGTGACGTTTATCCGTTTGAAATCTACTCATGTACACGTAATTCCTACCTCAACCCAGCAAAGATCGATGATGCGATGGAGGCGTGAGGAACGCTCAGAGGCTTCCAGATTTGGTCGCACAAGCGCAAGGATAGAAGGACAGACGCGCGAAGAAATTCGGAGTAAATCACGTCAAGATTCGTCGAAAAACAAAACAGGAAAACGATATTTGGACAGTTCCAAATATCGTTTTCCACCCTATCTCCCTTATGGATCAAACCAGATAGCTAACCTAGGAAGCGATTTTATGCACATTCCCCAATTGAACATCCCCTACTTCATTTCATCTTCTGGACGTGAAATTCATTGTGGCGCGTTTGGAGCTACTGAGCCGTGCTGTGAGAGCTGTCATCTGCTGTCGCTCACGCTGCTCGCAACGTCTGCAGAGGCCGACTTTTCTTTACTTCGCTACGTCTTCGTCTTAGTCATTCTATACCGCTAGCTAGCTGCCGCTCAAACACGGCTACCGCACTCATTAAACGTCCAAAGCTCGAAAGATGGCATATTGTCGTGAGCCACGACAACAGCGCATAAGCCAAGCTGGATGGCAGATAGACATCGTGCATGTGATTTTAACAAGGGGATCAATGGAAGAACAAATAGCTGGCCACGCTCAGCACTTCATAACTGCGACCGGCAACAATTAGACCTGGCCTCGATTTAGAAAAAGTTGAACCCTCGACACATTGTATACGTGAAGGTCCCACCTCACGACATGAGATCGGAGCCAACCAACCGATCCATGTTATCCATCCTCGTAATAGACAATTTCCGCTGTAAGGGATTCTCAAGAACTGACGATGTCGACCGGACCGATTACAATTGTCCAACCCATATTTATAGACAATATTGATATCCCTCCAGCTTTCAGTTTGACATGTGAACCGCATGAATATTGTAGTCACAACAAACAGCCAAGACAAACCACCCAGCCAAAACAATCACGTATACTTTTTCCATTTTTGCTTAAGCCTAGAGCGGCTGTTTAGGAGGATGTTTAGTTGCGATCAAAATTCTTGCGCCAGGCGGGACTCGAACCCGCATCTTCTGCTTTCCGGCAGCGATGTTCGCCTTACACCACAGGCGCTGTTTGATTGAACAGAACATCCACGATATCTTCCTAGCAATCTCGCCTATCAGCACTCACCCGTGATATCGGGATGAGCCGGCCGCTGATATCAGCATGGAACCGGTTAAGCTGAAGGCCTTCGTAGAAATGATGCTTTTCATTTTTGCTTAAGCCTAGAGCGGCTGTTATAAAAGAAAGCAGAAGATGGGAGCTCGAGTCCCGTCTGGCGCAAGAGTTTTGATCGCAACTAAGCATCCTTCTAACAATCACGTATACGTTCTGGGTCAGGGCAAGGATCTCGCTAAGGACACCTCTCGCCCCAGGGGAAAGCAGCGTTACTGGTGCAATTGCTCACTCGCGGATACACTTACAACCGGAAAAAACCCGTGTGAGTTGTCCGGTGCGCCACGCCCACCAGCGCGCAATTCAAACCTGGATTTTTCTGGGCATGGAGCGCGTTTACCACAGACTCTATACGTTGAAGGCAGGATGAGGGACATTAACGACGCTTTATGGGATTATCTGCGCATCAGAAGGAAGATAGACGAATAGCAACATAACCGACCTTCTCCTTTTCCAGAGGATCGGTCGGATTGTTTTATTTTTCAGCCGCCTCGTTCTTTTTTCAACCAAAGCTGTTGAAAAATGGAATGGTCCTTGGAATAGCAATTCATTCGATGTCTCTTGACTTTTCAGTGCTACGAAGAAGGCGGAAGACATCCAGTCGAATAATAACCACATAACAATTTTGATTCTACATCATGATAGAAACCATTATTGTTGATGCTGCTCGATAGCATCCCAAGATCCAAGGTAGCTGAGCGTGGAACTATCTGGGTTGGATAAAACACTAACTTTCCATAGGCTAGCTACTGCAAGCAATTGTGTAGGCCAAACACATTCATAGATACGTGACATCCTAACCCTTCTATGTTTAAATGGCTTCAGCTGTTTCTGACTCTCACTATCATAAAGATCCTCCACATAGTCCACCCTTCACCACGTCCAAGCCTAAGATTCAGTCATTTCTTTGTTCATTATCCGGCCCAAGAATCAGCGGATAACAAACAACAAGACGGATAGACCAAAACCCCTGAAAACTGGATAACTGATAGCGGATAACGGTCAATCCACTCATCCCTGGTTAGAGCCCAGGCTATGTGTAACTCTGTGGTTCCTAATTTAGTACGCTGCTATTCCTTATTCTGCTGCTGTTTTATATCGTCTACTGATCCTTCTAAGCGTCACTCACTGTATTCCACAATGTCTGCTGACTACGTTTATGGTATAAGCCTCCCCTCTGATCTTGGTCCCCCTCCTGCTGTTTCATCGTTACTAGTATCCCTCGTGCCATTCCTCCTTACCGGTCTCCCCCCGTCCCCCCCCCCCCCCCCCCACCACCACTGCTCAAGTGAGGGGAAGCCAGGAAAGTAGGAACCAGTAGGGCTAAGCACGCACAAATATCACCAGCCGCGGCGATTGATTAGCCCATGAATAAGCAACTGCGTGGTCCCGCAACGATTTCTCTGAACTTCCCTTGCACGGTTTTTTCCGGTTGTAAGTGTATCAAACACTCAATTGCTCAAGCTGTACTAGCCTTCTAACGGCGTCCAATCCTACATGACAGCGACTTTGATTTGGCCTCTATTGTTTATTATTTGTTATTATTTTCCACTATCGCTTCCTTATCAACTTGTATTCATAGTGTTCATCATCACACTCTGAGCCAGCGAAGCTCTCGTCGTGTATGTAGTTGTTTAGTTCTTTTGACACACCATTACTTCGCGTAAATGAATAAATAAACGAACAAGTGAATACTACGAGAACTGGTAGATAGCGATCTAAGCTGAGTCTGCCTTTCCGTGAGTTTTGACTTCCAAAGAGCGGGTTATAGTAGAGGTGCTGGGCATAAACAAGCCATCCTTGAACTACTATGGACAAATACCGATGAACACCGCAAGATAGGGAACAAGTGTTCTAGGAAAGATGGAAAGATCAATGTAAAGGAAGAGCAGCACTTTTAAATCGCCTAGCACATCAGGAAACTCAAATAAGAAATGGAACAGAGACGGAAATATTTACTAATTCCAGGCTGAGACTGGCCGAAACGCTTCTTTGCCACATGGAAATAAATACTTGGCCGAGTTTACCCAAGGAAATGAGAATTTTAGGACCACACAGAAACACTTGCATCAATAGTCAGTTATGAACTCCATACCGGACGAAAAAACTGGATCAAACCCAAAACCACAAAAACATGAAAAATAATATCATGAATACCAAAAAAACAGATAAAACTCACATTTCTTCCCGTTGCCTATCCGAGAGGTTCATTTTCATGCCTCCCTCCTTGTTAGCACACGCGCACAGAGATACGAACAGGCTACGTAAATCGATTCAATATCAGCAATCACAGCAGCAGCACGTCGTATTCGAGAGAATACCCGTTCTCCAACAGCACCAAATTTGAGCTGAAATTACGCGGAAATTAGTGAGAATGGCCGACGGCAAACGGATACAGCGAAGAATACACGTAAAGATACTCAGCCTCCGTCAATACGGCAATTCATTACGCATTCAAGAGCAAGAACATTGAAATGAGGCGCAAGACAATGAAAGAAATCCATTAACACGAATTCAGAGTACCGAAAAACCGTCGGTGAAGAGCAGTGCGCTGCGCGTGGGAACACTCCCACTTCTCAGAATAGGCAAACACTGCCCATGGCTGCACGCGCGCGCGCCCCTCGACAAGCAGCTCCGCGAACCGGTGCTGTAAGCCGCGGTGCACCGGCTATCACAAAAACTCGTCTCTTAGCAGCATGCGTTCAGTAGTTTGGGGTAGTTTTAATTAATGCCAGCCTTCGCTTCATTAACTATTCTGTTCGATTCTAATTCGACGTCTGCCGCTGAAAACACTCCCCGTCCGAAAAACACGCGAAAGCCGTCTACTAACGTAAGGGCCAAGAAACTAGGCGAAATCTCAAGAATGCGAGGCAGACACCTTTAGGACTTCAACCGGAAACTCTGTTGTCCGAAAGTACAGCCACAGTGTCATTCGATAGCCATGCCAAGCTCTCGCAGTCTACCTCTTCAGCAGCCTCTTCAACCTGTTTTATATCGATTTGCTGTTCACAGTTTTCGTAACGGAAGTGGTCGAGCACGATCAACACCTAGCTCCTACTCAATTTCCGCGTTGAACCGTAACCGAGCCCTGCTCGCGATGTCAAGTCACTTTGAACGTGAAGTTCTTCTACGGATCACGCTATAGTGAAGATGAAAAACTTACAACTGAATCAGCCAAAACGTTGGTCACGTCAAGGTTTTCAGTCCTAGAACTCGTACCAGTTTTAATCGTGTTCTTCGTTCTTCTGATTGGTCATTGAGTTATATAACCTTTAAGAAGCGTGTTACTAAGTTTATTGTTTAAATTTAAGTTTTATTTCTTCCCACCGATTTGTCTTTCGGTAGATGATTGTTTTTTTTTGTGTCGGCTCTGACATCCACAATAAAAATAAAAATAAATGGTGGGAGCAGAGTTACATCCAACACCTCTTCCCTGAAAGATTGGCCCGACCCAGTACTACTTCGTTATCACTGATCGCGAGACGAAATATCTATGGTCAAAACCTTGTTTTTAGAATTACTTCCTATCACTTGAATAAAGATAAAAATGAATTCTCCACTTTTTCCTCATTCAACGGGATTACAAGAGAACACAGTCTTAGAATTCAACCTCAAAACCACACTCAAAAAAAAAAATCCAGAACCTTTTTTGGCTCGTATTGTGAAAAGCCGGAATGAGGTTCCTGCATAAGTCCTTAATTCTTCGCCAAAAACATTCAACCACAAGTTAGAACATTTTCTCAAAAAGGAAGGATATTTGTGAAGTTAACTACAATGTAGCTTTTTGTGAGAGTAGACAAAATTTTGTTCAAAATATATAGCAGCTTTTTCAGAGGATGAACTACTAAATTGCTATGAGAAAAGAGCACTTTCCACTTTATACAAATCCTCGAAGCTCTCACTTTTGAGAATAATCAAAAAGCCAACTTTTGCTATAAACCTTTGCGCAGAACTGATTTTGTGTCACCATTGGCTTAATAAATGATTTTTTCTGTTCTGCTCTGTCTTAGTGTTGGGTTGGGTTCACTTCCCTTGCCGTTGACGGTGCCCACGGTGGAATGACCGGCGGATACACCACCATCGGGAGAGGTCATCGCCTGCCACACCGCTTTCCACTCTTCTATTTGAATCTAGCCACGCCCTGGTGAACGGATGTGCATATAAGGAGCAGATTCGAGCGACAAGGACCTCACATACGACTCCAGCAGCTCCACTGTTTGCCTCACCATTATTTGTATCTAAGTAGTGTTCTTCGTACTGCGGAATAGTCAACGGCCAGTCTCCACTTCGAAGAGACACTGGGAATACCAGTAGCTAATTGGGCGTCAATGGAGTCATTGAACAGCCAAATTAGCCCTAGTTTATAGTTGCGCCGCTGGGCGGCGCGGCATCGCAATCGGAATGGAAATCGATCGGGCGGCGCGAAAAATTGATGTTAATGGCAATCATTGAGCTGCGCCGCATGGCGGCGTAAGTATAAACTAGGCCTTAACCGTAAACGATTTCCATTTCTGTGAAGGTAAATTAGCCGGTTCAAGAAGACCACGTTAAATTGAGTCGCGTCTTATCCGATAGTGTTATAAGAGAAGTGGAATGAGTCTTCTTTGAAACTTCCCCTCTTCCTAATCCCTGTTAGGCCCACTAATGAGAAAAAAATTGCAAAACTAACGATCGCTCTTATAGCGCCCGAGTTTTCCGAGCCGTTCCACTTATTAATACCTTCGGAGGGTTACTGATACTGAACCTTAGTCACAGAGACATCGACGTCTTCGAAATGCTGGTCAGCACTTTTACAACGCCTTGTTTATTTGCAGGGATAAGTAATGCTTTTCTTCTATTTCGAACCACAGATGATGCCTCACATGGTAAGAGCTTTTTGTCGGGAAGGTAGGAACATACGAGAACATGAACAAAATTTGGGCATTTGGGAGCAGCGAACATCTTCACTCACCGTGTTCAATTCTTAATTTTTCTCCCGGGAGAAGTAAGCACTGCCTTTTCCTCTATAAAATCTGCACTATCTGAATGAATTCGCCGAGATAGAAAGTTCAATGATTTGCAGGGCTAAGTAATGCTTTTCTTCTATTTCGAACCACAGATGATGCCTCACATGGTAAGAGCTTTTTGTCGGGAAGGTAGGAACATACGAGAACATGAACAAAATTTGGGCATTTGGGAGCAGCGAACATCTTCACTCACCGTGTTCAATACTTAATTTTTCTCCCGGGAGAAGTAAGCACTGCCTTTTCCTCTATAAAATCTGCACTATCTGAATGAATTCGCCGAGATAGAAAGTTCAATGATTTGCAGGGCTAAGTAATGCTTTTCTTCTATTTCGAACCACAGATGATGCCTCACATGGTAAGAGCTTTTTGTCGGGAAGGTAGGAACATACGAGAACATGAACAAAATTTGGGCATTTGGGAGCAGCGAACATCTTCACTCACCGTGTTCAATACTTAATTTTTCTCCCGGGAGAAGTAAGCACTGCCTTTTCCTCTATAAAATCTGCACTATCTGAATGAATTCGCCGAGATAGAAAGTTCAATGCAAAGTGATCCTCGGCCAACATGAGTTGAGCTAAAAACCATAAAAGCCTGGCCCAACCGATACAAATAGCCCGATTAGAAATGCTTCCAGGGGCCGATTAACCCGATTAACCCGCGGGTATAGAGGTAGAGATACCCACGATGAAACCTGCGTCTCTGACTCTTTCATTGTCTCTACCTGACTCTTATCGTGTCTCTACCCCTTATACCCAGCATACCCACGGAATTGCTTGTTCATGAATCCGGCCCCGGATCCACTTACAAAGAGGAGAGGAGATAAACACACTTCTCGCGAAGGAACAAAAACACAGCGTCATTCATCTGATAAAAATCAACAGAAATAAGGAGAAAGACGAAAATAATTGCGTGTTCAAATGAGCGACGAGATACGCAGCCTTCGCAGGCAACGGCAATTCAATCGACGCCCGAAAAAATTGCATTGCACGCACGCTTCTCACTCAGACTTGCCTTGCACAAGACTGCATTATGGTTGCTTCCTACTAGTACATCACTACTAAATGTTAAAGTGACTGATTTAGGTTTTATCTGTGACCAGACGTTCAGCGACCTAACGCCGCCAAATGCCTGGTTGGGGGCTTGGCTCCCAAACCCCAATCTTCCTCCTTGCTTCTTTAGGCCTTCTTACTTTTACTACATTAAAAAGCCGGTTTTACTTAGATCAGTGGAGCGGGGTATGGTGGACAAAATCTTCAATGCTCCTATGAACCCCATGCACCCTATCATGCACCCATCGCATGCACGCGATTTATTCTCCTAACAAGGGGAAGGTCTGAAGCGTATGTCTGAACGGGGGAGCGAGTCATATAGAGAGAATCCTCACCCCTCATTTAGTATAAAAATGTGTTTATTTTTGGCCAAGTGGTTAAACCCAAGGAGTAGGGGGTCCTTGGAATCACAATGGAATACGGCGCATTACGAGTTCGGGAGCCTTGTACGCCCGCGATGCCTTTGCCGGCAAGCGGTCGGAGAGCAGTGGAAGTGAGGTTGCTTCATGCGAGGAAGGTCGGGAGTTTGGTTCCTGTGCGCTGCTGCATTTTTGCACTTCAACTTACTGGTTGAGATTTGGGGGATTCTGACGTCTATATCATTTTCAGACGTTTTCCCGCTATGGGAGAATCGCTCTTGGTGGTTGTTTTACGTTTATTGCTTCACATGTACATCGTACATGCAATAACAAATAATAATAATAATCAACAATGTTGATCTTAAAATTTACATATTATCTTGTGCGAATTCCAGGGAGAGCAGGACATTAGTGGACACTCTTGATCCTCTGGTCTTCGACTCACGAATTAAAACATGATAAAGAAAATATATCCAGAGGGAAGGTATTCAAACTGAAAGGTTGCTGCGGAATCAATGTGTATAAACCATCACATCCAGAGGTTCTAAGCTAGAATCAGTGTGATGCGAAGTTCAGAAGGATAGCAGATGAAGTAGGATGCGTCATTGCATCTCCGTGCAGTTCTCCGCTACTCACGCCCCAGCATTCAAATATAGCAAACAAATAATGGGAAGGTCATGAGCAGAAGATATGGCGGTATTCGATACACTCACAAAATGACAGGATCTAGTGAGGTGTTCACATCTAAACACGTTGATTAGAAACGAGGGCGCGAATAGCCTCGGGGGTGGGGTCATCATGTACTCAGTGGTTGTCCGTCTTGGTAGGAAGGCATGCGTAGTATGTGGAGTTACATCAGAAATGGCCTACTTCAGATCACAGCAGGGGCAGAACACACCACTGCTGCAAATAATCCAATTTCGTACAGTACAACCAGCTGTGTAAGGGTGGTATAATACATGGTGACCCCTCCCCCGACCCTATTTGCGCCGAAACAAGAAAGAAAGAATGAAGAAGAGAAGCAGTACGCCTCAAAAGATTTGGATAAATAAAAAAAAAAACAATAAAATTCAACACATTGAAAGTGATATTCATCGAAGTCTCTCTAAAAAGGACCTGAATGTCACTAAACCACCCACGAGATTGTCATACATGGGCGTATTTCATAACCCTTCAACCCTAGTGAGTCATGTTTGAATTTATCGGCGAAATACCAACACAGCACTGTAGGGAGGCGGATCGATTGCAATGTAAAACCGACACGAGCACGCGGCACACTTCTATCCAACACCGGTTCACTGGCGAACATCATCAGCACTCGCGTGCCGCCCCTACCGCATTCCTCTAATTAGAAAACACGGACGGGGAGGCTCGTCGATGCGCCTCCAGGCCCATTGATGACATTTCGAGGGGAAATCGACATCCAGCCCTCCGAATGACTTCGTTGGGCACGAGAAGCCTTACTGCCTCTCATTTGCGAATTTGGAAACGCGGATCTCGTTTGGATAACGTTGTGGGCTATCCTGAAGTTGGCAAGCAGTTCCACCTCAGCGATTACTCTGACGCTGACAAGCGCAGTCGGCAGGGCGCCAGCTCTCGAATGCACAGCGAGCCGAGGTCCTTAGTTCGGGTGCTGCCTAGGCTAAAGTTTCCAACTCCCAGGAGTTAGTGAATTGGTACCAGACTTGTTTGACCAGAGTAAAACAACCTGGCTTGCTTATCGGTGGCCACTGTGCGCCGTACTAAGGGCAATACCGATCAAAACTGCCTCTGCGCATCCCAAAAAGGGATCGAGTAAAGACAGTCCTTTATTCTTTCGTTTCCCATCCCCATTCCATTACCTCGCGAGTTTAGCCATTTAAAAAAGTGTGAACGCTTGAAAGACAGCATAGGTGGTGCTGTTTCGGCCTGTTCATACTTCGCGACAAGTGCGACTGGAGCGACTGGGGCGACGGATGTAGTGTGGTGTACGTAAATAATTACGCATTTCACACTACGTTCGTCGAGTATGGAGTGTGGAGTACGCAATTATTTACGTACAGCACACTACATCCGTCGCCCCAGTCGCTAGGTATGAACAGGCCTTTGAGGACGCTGATTTTCCACCAACAACAGCGCCTCGAAGTTAAGATGTTTGACACGGGTCCACACCTCTTCTGTGCCTCCATGGATTAAGAACAGCGACATGTCCTGTATGTAGACAACGCCATACACTCGATCTAAGTATCAATATCACCGAAAATAAGTAAGTACATCTCAATGGATCCAAAAACGGCGCTATGGTAGTTGGGAGGTCATCTTACAAAAAGTGTCACTGACACGAAAAAAGAGACAGCAACACATTAATAGTAGAGAAAACAAGCAAACGGAGCTGTAGAGCACAGATTTAGGCAGGGGAAGGGACTGCAGGGAGTGGCTCGAGCGACGTCCTGGAGTTCCCTCCTTTGCCCAAAACGGAAGCAAATATAACGTGGATCCGTAATCGAACCGAGGAAATAAAACTGCATTTACAATCGCTATATGTAGCTACCTCACCGCGCCTGCCCGCCGCGGCATGCTATGGTGACACCCCCCCCCCCCCAACTACCATCCATAGCGCCCAAAAGACTTCCAATGATCTTGCATCAGCGTTTTCTTGAAGCGTATAGTGAACATCACTTTTGGCAAAGCACCAAATGGAACGAGATCAGCTTTTTACGGCGAAAACCCTTAGGAAGGTCTCTTTATAAAACTAACAAAAACTCATGGTCAGAGTAAGCCACGCTCTGCTCTTTCAAATCCGACAAGTTCCAACCATCCTCCATCCAACGTCTGCCTACAAAGTCATATAGACTCGAAACGTTCTCTGGATGAGTAAGCTCTGGGGCAGGATTCATCAACAATTCAACCCACCGGTTTGCCGAGTAAAAGGAATGCAGAAAAAGGAAAGGGGTAGAGATGGATGCTCGGTCGTGGGTAACTCTTTACCTTACACCTCGCATACTCTCGGGTTTAAATCCGATCCCAAAAGAACATCGCTCAAGAGTAAACTGATCCCTCGCCGATGTGATTGTGTATCTCTCATCATTCAAATGACAACAGGACATCCTCACTATTTTTGGGACCCCGTACAGTTTCTAAGCCTCGAAAAGGAGCACGTAAACGACTATAACCACGATTTCGCGACGTAAGTTGAAGGACGGGGAGGGGTGGTAGCTGTGTGGAAAACGAATGCTAAATGTAAAGCGCGCTGACAACAACGTATAACCTTCAACCAGAAGACAAGATAGAATCGAGTTAACGTGAAAGGATGTGCAGTGGACTGTGCAACATCAGATAACAGGAAAAGGAAAAGTAAGAACTGGTTCAATTAAAGGAAACGCTTGAGACTGCTCCCATAACTACCGTATCATTCTGCAGTACCTCATTGTTATGGCATAGCTTAGTAGATAAGGGATAACGGTAGCCGACAATGAACCTTTTTGGAAAGTGCGAAGGATTCTGCATACACGGAATATGGAACTAACTCCATTGCCAACCTGGGGCCGGTTTCATCAGCTACTTACAGCAATTTAACAGAGAAATTACCCTCCGAAATCCCTGATAGCGCGGCTTATCGCTAACCATATCGCTTGATAAGCCGCGCTATCAGGGATTTCGGCTGTATTTTCTCTGTGAAATTGCTGTAAGTCGTTGATGAATCCGGCATCAGCAGAAGACGAGCGATGGGTAGCTTAGCGGTTTACAAGTCTGGTACCAATTCAGACATCCAGGGGTCGACTCATCAACGACTTACATAGCTTTAACAGAGAATTCACAGCGGAAAACTCAGATAACGCGGCTTATCAAGCGATATGGTGAGCGATTTTCCGCTGTGAATTCTCTGTTAAAGTAATGTAAGTCGTTGATGGATCCGACCCCAGGAGGGATGGAGGGCTTGCTTGACCAGGACGGGCCAGAACATTGAATCGAGCTGAGGTGCCCTCAGGAACATGAGTCAACTGCAACTCTGTTACGCGCCCGTTGCCAGCGTATCGATGCTGAGGTCAGGAAATACTTTTCGATTTAATATGTAACAAGCTGTATGCTCTAGATGTTAATCTCATGAGGCGGCCAGTCTACATGTGCTGGGACTCCGAAACTGATAATAAATGAATAACTACAACAGTCTCGGAAGGCACACGAAGAAACACTGACAAGCCCCGTTTCAACTTTTTTACGGGTCACAGGCTTCACAAAACTCCCCTGAAAGACTGGTCCGACTGTACAAAAAAACTTGCGCTATTCATCATGCTCAATGCGCCAATCCCACACATGACACCACTTAGCCCAACAAATAGTGAAGTAACGAAAACGACTTTCGACGAGTTCTCCTGCAAGTCAGCAGCACCAGTTTTACGCCAAACTTCATTTTTCAATAAGCGTATCAACTCTGAATTAACCAGAAGTTTTTATACACCCTGTCGAATGGAGGATCGAAGGTTGTTACCGTATCTCCTCTTGGTGCGGATGACAAGCTAGACGGAAACGGTGAACTCGAGTACCAGCACGAATTTCCATAAAAGTTCGTTTCGCTCCATACCAACAAAGTGTTAGAATCCCATCCTTCCGAGTTCAGTGAGTAAGTACCAGACTTGCCTGGGAGGAATCCAACTCTGAGCTGTCCTTTAGCTACCACAATCTACGGTGTAGGACAAATACGCCCTGAAGACGAGTCCTCAAAACAAGAAGGGATTCTGCAGAAGGGCGCACAGCGCTCCATGTAGAATGAACGCCAACCTTCCTTCTTAAGGTGCATAAGTTCTCGGACATTTGAGGCATGAGATATTTATTATCACAACATACGAACATCCATATCAAATCCTTTGAAGCAACCACCCTTTACATCAATTGTCTTTCGTCAACGTGCTGGTAAGTCATGGATGCGTTTTCTCCAAAACGTGGCCGGTTGTGATTCGAAAAATGTGAGCAGTCCCTCCTTGACATCCTCTCGGTTCCTAAATTGCTGGCCGTCCAAATAGCGTTGAAGGCTTGAAAACAAATGATAATCAGAAGGAGCGAGATCTGGTGAGTGAGGTGGATGTGGAAGAACGGTCCATCCGTAGTCCGCCAACTCAGCCGCCGTCGCTCTAGCAACATGCGGTTTAGCGTTGTTGTGTTGAAAATACACCTTCACTTGCTCTCCTAGTGTGGTTTGAAGGTGGGCCCTCAACTTCCTCAGTTGGTTGACGTAAACCTCTGCCGTCACTGTTATCCCTTCGTCCAGCAGCCCCCAGTATTCTACGCCAAGAACGCTCCACCAAATGCATAGCATCACCTTTTTCACGTGAAGGTCGGGTTTCGGAACGTCCTCTGCCTCTCCAGTTGCGTCAACCCACTGTGCACGGCGGTGATAATTAGAGTAGAGTATCCACTTCTCATCCCCGGTGACAAGGTTGTCCAGCCATCCGTGGGTACGTCTGAGGGTAAGGAGAGACAGAGCGACATCGGCTCTGCGATCCATGTCATGCTGTGAGGTACCCAACGACCCAATTTCTGCACCTTGCCAATCGACTTCAATCCTCGAACGGCTGTTGAGTGACTAACACCAAGAGTGCTTGATAGTTCGCGAGTGGTTTGGTATGGGTCCGCTTCCACTCTACTTCGGAGGCAATCCAAATCCAGTGTCATCGGGCGCCCTTCTCGTTCATTATCTTCAACGGAGAATTCACCAACTGCAAACTTCGAGAACCATTGGTACACAGTACTTCGAGCAGGAGCACTCTCGTTGTAAGCATCCTTCAGGCGACGATACGATTCGTTGGCATTGAGGCCAGATTGATGCAGGAATAACATGACGTGCCGAATATGCGTCTCAGTTGGGATGAATTGCTTAGCCGTAATAGCTGACGTTAACAACGCAGAAGTAAATGTTAGGAACAGTTTTGTAGCCCTTTCCTTTCTCTATCGACCGGTCATTTATGCGTTGATACGTGAGAAATTTGGCGGGAAAATGCGCTTTCAATTCAGGAGGGATCAAATGTCCGAGAACTTATGCACCAACCTAATATTAGCTTCCAATGCTCCCCAACATTTCAAATAACCTTACTTTTCGCGATAGGAAAACCCGCGACCGCTAGGCATCCTATGCCACCATTGAAAAACTTACTTTTCGCCACCATGTATGGAAATTTACTGGATAATCGCCGTATCATCGCATGCAAAGCATCAGCACGACACGATAACAAAACATTCTTGCACATTCCTGTACCGAACATAAAACAGAGGACACTGGACTGGTAGCCCCTAAAGGTAGGCAACAATCGGGCGGATTATCGATCCCAATGTTCACTGAAAACAAGCGGATTGGGACAGACCAAACAGCTCGGTTACAATGCGGCTGTTGCGTAATTTTCGCGGAAAATCTATAGCATCATCGATCGATGACCTCGAAAGAAATTACACGCGGCCTCATAACCATCAGTTACCCCCTCCCCCATATTGCTCTACTTCCCCCGGGATGAAAATAGCACTTCATAGGAACAGAAGGCCTTGCAGGGTGTGAGGGCAGCGCTGTGCAAGTGATAAAGAGCCAACGGCGCTGCGAACACGAACAAAAGCAGTCCGGAATCGATTCGAACGCAGAAAACACGGAGCGAGGGCAAAATGACGTTACCGCCTCGTCAGCCCTCGGTCTTCCCTCAGCGACAACGACGAACGCAAAGTCATTAATATCTGGAACGCGAGCAGATGCGCCGCCGTCCCCTGACGCGAGAGGACCCGATAGAAAGAATTGTCACAGTGGAAAAAGGATTCCCACGACAGACATTCCAAACGTTCCATATAGCAGATGGGGTTTGGAAGTCAACTTTTCAGATGTCACAGATCATGACATAACCACAGAATTTTCAAGCGCAAAGAGTAGTACAGATACAAGTAATCTGCTCATCCTCAATGGTGTTCCAAAATTACAGGTTGTCTCGAAATTACGTTCCCAAGTATTCACCGTCATAAAAACGGAGGTAAAAGAAGTTAGAGCACGATGTTCTAGCATAGCCTTGTCAACATATGTTACATATTAGTACCTATCAGTCGCATGATCTCATGACTATCATGCAGTGATTAAAGGACCCCACCATATCATCACTATATAAAGGCTACTTGGTATGGCTTATAGTTTTCCGGTCGTCGGCAAATGAAGTGTCTTTAGCCTATCACGTCTCTGTCGTTCGTAGAATCTACACCGCACGGGCCAGTACTGAACAGCTGATCATGATCGCCACTGTTGAGTACTGGCCCGTGCGGTGTAGATTCGATGGACGACAGAGACGTGATAGGCTATAGACACTTTATTTGTCGACGACCGAAAAACTATAAACCATACCAGAGTAGCCTTTATATAGTGGCCTTTTAATCACTGCATGATAATAATAATATCATACGACTGATACCTACTGATATGTAACAACATATTTACAAACACAACTACATTATAGGATCTCAAAATGACTTCCTCTGGCACGGATGCAGGCCTTCAGACAACGCGGAAAGGCATCCAGCGTGGCACGCACTTATTCCATTGACATTTCTTCCCATGCCTTCAGAAGGCTCTCTTTCAGCGACTCGACAGATCGATGTTTTTCAGAACAGGCCTCGGTCTCCAAGACGGACCAGATAGAGTAGTCCATAGGGTTGAGGTCCGAGCTGTACGGAGGCCATTCTTCCTTCCGGATAAAACCAGGAAGCTTGTCGCGAGACCAGTCCTGTACGACCTTCGATTTATGAGGTGGAGCCGAATCCTACTGGAAAATTGTCCTTGAGGACTGTCGTACTCCGGGGAATCAAAGTCTTTTCCAAAACTTCTTCCATGTACATTTTCGAGTCCGTTTCTATCCCTTTTTGAAGAAAAACAAGGCCCAAACAACGACTGAATCCGGATGTCCGCAGCGTTCATGGAGCCTTCCCGCTTTGTTAGCTTCAGCTACTGTTCTGGCAAGCACACGGTCGTTTTGGCGGTTCGGCGCTGCTTCGACAGTAAAGAAGTTCGGTTCTGAAAAAATGACACTGCGGTGGCGTGCCGAGCTGAGACGCTGGATGAGTGCCTTGCATTTTCTTTCACGATTCTTCATCATGTGTGGGAGAAGAATGTGGGTCTTCTGGCAGCGGTAAGACCTCAGTCCTAGCTTCTCATTGACAATGCGGCTCATGGAGGTTTTGCTAACTTCTACCGGTTTTGCCACTATCGGTAAAGATGCGTGGCCAGTCGGGAGAAGACTGTAGGGCGAGCTACCGCCAAACACAATTCGGTGCATAGGCCGGGAAGCAAAGGAACATGTCCACTCCGTTCTATTTGTCGTTAAGAAAATAGAGGCCGTACCAATGATAACCACATGACCATGCTCATTAAGCTTTGTCAGACCACTAGGAGCAAAACCATTATTCAGAACGCATGGCGTACCCAAAAACAGTCGATGCCAACCTGTGATCCAGCTATCCTGCTTGATCGGTAATCTGCAATGGAAATTCGGTGGACAACCCAAAAACGAAACTAGCTGTTCTGCTCAAGCCCAAAGACTTTTTCTGGATATTATCCTAACAAAGAGAGGATGTTGCACTGCTATCAGTACTGTTAGCAAGGCCTGAATCCAACTACTCCACTTTTATTTAAGATCTTTGCTAAATTCGAGAACAGATTTAGTGCTTGGACTGCTATTCCTCAAACACTCCTTAAAGTCACTTCCTTCCTGATATGCTTCAAAAACCCACCAGGGACCAGATTCATTAACCGCTTACCGGCCATTAACGGTATATCGGTTATCGTATCTGTACCTCTGTATCTCTCTGTGTCACTTACTACGTAGGCCGATATGGTGAATCCGCCGTGAGATGATACCAGCGCTATCATTGATGAATCTGGCCCCAGAAGACGTTTCTCGCGTGGACGAAGTCGAGCAAATCTGAGCCAGCTCCGATAATTAATATGTCCATGGTCCCTAACTTCGTACAAAGAACTTGCGTAAGCAACAAACGCGATTCTGCCACCAGCTGTGCGGGACCAATGCAAAACATTTCAGTACAGCAGAATGACTCACACATTCCTTCAGCAACTTTGAGTAAGAAACATTATCGTAAATGTCTGTTTCTCCAGATGAGCAAATAGTGAAAGAGTGTTACTTGGAGTTGGAGAACGTGTGAGTCACTATGTCCCAACTGCGGCAATCTATCTCCATTGCAAGGTTTTGCACAGTGCGCCTGCAATTTCACTTCTTCGGGATGTGTCAGTTGCCATTCATTTTTTAAAGTAAATCCACTTCATGGTGGCTCAAGACTCTGAATGGACCTACTTTGAAGAATATATGCACTTGCTGTCATAACGATGTTCTGTTGCGATCAAAACTTCTAACACCAGGCGGGACTCGAACCCGCACCTTCCTCTGACCGGGTGGGAATGCTCTACGCCTTTACACCACCGGCGCCGTTTATCATCGTTATGACAGCTTACAACCCAGAAACCTTCCACTTGAGGTTTGAAGAAACTGATTTGAATCGTTTCTATCAAGTCCATCAGCTTAACTGGTTCCATGCTGATATCAGCGGCCGGCTCATCTCGATGTGCGGGTGAGTGTTGATCGGTCCAGACGGCGTCGGTGGAGTAATGGCATGGAGCATTCTCGCCCGGTCAGCAGGAAATGCGGGTTCGAGTCCTGCCTGGCGCCAGAAGTTTTGATTGCAACAAAGCATAGTTATGACAGCTTACAACCTCAATATCAGCACTTGAGGCTTAAAGAAACTGAATTTGAATGGGATTTGGGATTTGAATATGCCTTTACGCTACAGTTTACTTGAAAAAAAATGATCAGGGCAAAATAGAATGATACCCTTTGAGGGATGCAGAACGCATCCCACTGTACGGGAACTCATATAGACAATTTGAATACATATTTGTCCTACGCAGCTTTGGGCTGGTGGTGGACGGTAGCCGTTTCACTATTCCAAGACAAATTCGGCTCCAATTCAGCGACCCCGAAGGGACAGAAGGCTCGCTCATACGAGGCAGGAAATCCTCTTGAATCAGATACTTCAAGCTATTCAGATGAACTAGATCTATTCCGATTACATTTTGACGCTGTTGCAACATTGGTGCTTGTAGTTTCTCGACTTCTCTTCGATTTTTTCAGGCTCTTCAGATGGCGATAACTTCAGAATGTAAGCAGATTAAATCGGATGTATCAATCTTGGTCAACAGCTTGAAGCAGCCACGTATCATCAGAACCACTTTCGCCAAACTTCACAAAAGTCGGACGTAAAATACGTGGAGTACATCTCAAATAGGCTCGAAGAGCAGATGAGAATCTAAGCCTATTCAATTTCGACTACCATGTAGAGAAAGCTTGCCTAGATTTATGGCGTTTCAGTGAGACGGGCACTCTTGTACTTCCGCTTGAAATTTCGCGATTCTTCCCATAACGGTCGAAAGCCGTTACTGACATTCTTCAGAAAACGTGTCAGAGATTGCCGGGGCCGCGCGAACGCAGCCCCACACACAAAAATTTAGCTGTTGGCTAACCTCAATGAGAAGCTGCCACACAGGTGAGCCCAAGCCAAAGTGCAATGCGAGGGCCTCACTATGGGGTTCCCGCCTTGATGATCGCGAGAGTCCCCCAGCCAGGTAAGTTTATGAGCCGTCCAGCGCTGCGAGGCCATCCAACGGCGTGGCGTAAAACAGGCGGGCAGGCGTATGCGTCATTCTCGCCCTACGAGACATTGACGGTGAGAGCTGTCAGATGGACTGATTAGTAATTACGGATGATGGGAGGGAAGAAGTGCAGTCGATCATGTCATCTGTGCTTTGAAGAAGTTGGAGTACGCAGCGTAGGTCAGAGACTGCTTCCAGTCTACGCCCCCTTGACACTGACTCTCGTGTGATGAGAACATTCGAATCCTGAAGGAGGACACAGGAGGAAGAAACGAGTAGAAGTTGTGAACAGGATTCGAATGTTCTCATCATATCGTCCCAGCTTGGTCTCTCCAACTCATCGCTGATACAGCCAAACGACTCAAATGCTCTCAAAGGCCACCTTCAGCTACGTATACACGGAAGCAACACATTCTGACGCTGAAGTAATGGGTATGGAGTCACTAAAGAGCTAGAGTTCACCTGGTCTAAAACACCCGAGCGTACCACATTCCTTGGTTTGTCGCTATGTAATGGAAGAATGATAAAAAGAATAAAAGATAAAGGACGGCGTTACTGAACTCCTTTTGGGATGCGCCACGCATTCCTACAGGATGTCGTGGAGACGATTTGAATGCGTATTTGGCCATACAATGGCTTGAGGTGGCCAGCCGATGAACAAGTCAGCGCTTTGTCCTTCTCAATCAAGTCTAGTACCAATTCACCGACCCCGGAGAGGTGGAAGGCTTGGTTGGCCTGGACGGGAAATGCGAACCAGGAACCTGGTATCGTGTGCAGGCGACAGTCGGAGCCTCCTCCGACTGCGCTACACGCGCCGATGGAAGAGTGATACCAGAAATAGGATCTATCCTAGTCCGGGGAGCCACATAACTAAAGAATATGTAAGAAATCGACTTGGGACTTACCAAGCGACTCCTACAGAGCACGATAGAACCTAAACCAGAAAAATTCACGAGCAAACAAAAAACGAAAAAATGTTTCGCCGCGGTTGTAGGCGGGTGAAGTTATGTGCCCTCCTCACCATGTTAGATCCTGGTTCTAACATGTCAAGCGGTGGTCAGCACGCGGCACGACTCCATTGCGTCGCTCTTTGCCCGCCGACACTGTTGTCAAACCGCGGCGATTTTATTTTTTTATTTATCCGTTCGTTTTTTTTCCTTTGTTTTAGGTTCCATCGCGCTCCGTAGGAATCGCTCGGTAAGTCCCAAGTCGATTTTTTTTACATACTTTTTAGTTATGTGACCCCCCCCCAGACTAGGATAGATCCCAGAAATATTATAAAGACGGCTGTTCACTGGCAGCACCAGTTTCTTTTTTAAAATGCCGAATCATAAGACGGCGCCTTCACTACACCACATGGAGTTAGATTACATGGCGTATACCGACGTAAGGCAAGAGCTGTCCATTGTCTGTATTTATGCTTTACCAGGCGTGAAGCGCAGTCGGAAGAGGTGCCGGCTGTCGCATGACCAGATACCAGGTTCCTGGTTCGGATTCCCCGCCCAGATCAACCAAAGCCTTCCGTGTCTCCGGGATCGGTGAATTGGAACTAGGCTTGTCTGGGAAGGATGAAGCGCTGACTTGTTCATCGGCTGGCCGCCGCAAGTCATTGTATGGCCAAATACGCATTCAGGTCACCTCCACGACATCCCGTAGAAGTAAAATGCACGGCGCATCCCAGAAGGAATCGAGTAACGCCCTTTAACCTTACCTTATCCTATGCTTTATAGGAATGAAACATTTGAAATTGAACAACTGCACTTTACATAGGAATGCCGAAACTTCTGACAGCTCTGTGATGTCAGACGCAACAGGGACCCTACATGCCTAGCAAGTAGAATGCATTCGCATCCTTGAGTAGTTAATTACGCCCCTGACTACAGGTTTTCTACTTTATTCTTAGAAGGATGATGCTAGAATAGAACATTCGGCACGGTCAGAGGCAGCCTGACCAACCAGTGTCCATTTCAGTACCCCCAACACTGTTGAACGACCTTTACGAACGGGAGGGACTCGAACCCGCGCCCTACGTCAGGAAGCTCGAGACTGGTGGCTGGCTACCCCAACCAGCTGTGACCTCGTCGAAGCAACCTTGAGCTTCACGAAAAATCCTTAGACCTACAAAGACCATGGCGTCCTCAAAGCTCGAAGGTTGCTGTTCCCATTAATTTGTGCGTGGGCTTATTTGATTAAGGGTCGTCGGCTAGAGGAAACCACAAACAAGCTAAAGCAACTGAGCCCACGCGAATGATTACTGTAGGAAAAGAGGCAGTAATCACGGTTTTCCAAACAGACATGGAGTGTAGATAGCACGTGGGATCCAATAAGCTCATTGAATTCCGACCCAATAACATTCACATGAACGAAAGACATTAAATGGCGGCGAATGAAGTCGTCCGCAACAATGAAATTCGGGCTACATCGATAGATCTAGATCTGACCGGCACAGCTACAGATTCGCAACGAAGTTTCCAACGACAGCGACAAGTTGCCCGACAAGTTGGACGCTTTTTACTACGACGCTCTTCCCATTCCAACCACTGGAAGGCGGTGGAACATGAAGCCATCGTCATTCTTCGCTTTTCTTCGAGTTGGCTGCATTTTTCGTGTTCACTGAGCGTTCGATTTGTGTCTTCAACTTTCTATTTCATCCTCACTGCGTACAGCACCAGCAGCGATTAAGAAACTCGAAAACACAAAGAGACGGTTAGGAGACATGAAAACGGCAACTGAAACAGCCTACTTTGAGAAGAAGAAGGTTGACAAAACTTCAAAGGGAACGAAAAAGTGAAAAAAAAACACGCGAAAATATTAGAAAGGTGAAAAATCATGAAAACCAAAAAAGACAACGGAACCACCATCCGAAGCTACTTCTAAGGCCCCGTTTATACTTCCGACGCCGAGCGACGCGACGGCATGTAAAGTGGCCAAATTGATCGATCGCGTCGCTCAATCAATACGGCCACTATACGTGGTGTCGCGTCACTCGGCGTCGAAGTATAAACGGGCCTAACGGACTCATGTGGCTAGAGCGTTCCAGTGGCCTCGCAATGACCTTCTAACCTGTAAGCTGTGATAGCGGCTGGCAGCATAACGAATGAAGGACGGTGTTAATCACCTCCTGCTTAGGATGCGCCGCGCATTCTACTTTTACTGGGCATCGCGAAGGCTACTTGAGTGTTATCTGGCGCATATAACCGATGGATAACTGTTTTATCCTTCTTAGACTAGTTTGACACTCAAGCGGAACGGAAGGTTTAGCTGCCATGGACAGGAGCAGAACAAAGTCACTCGACTCTAAGTACATGCGATAGTCGGTGCCACCTGCGACTTCGCTATCCCGCGTCAGTCGCCTGCTGTACGAAATCCTTTTACAACGATACTTTGTTGCGATCAAAACTTCTAGCGCCAGGCGAGACTCGAACCCGCACCTCCTGCTGACCGAGCAAGAATGCTCTACGCCATTACACCACCGGCGCTGTTTGATCGAACGCAACATCCACACCTCATGGGACCGATCAGCACTCACCCGTATAATGGGATGAGCCGGCCGCTGATATCAGCATGGAACTAGTAACGCTGAAGGTCATGGTAGAAATGATTCAAGTCACTTTCTTTAAGCCTCGAGTGGCTGGTATCGAGGTTGTAAGCTGTTAGTACGATGTTTTGTTGCGATGAAAACTCTAGCGCCAGGAGAGACTCGAACCCGCACCTCCCGCTGACCGGGCGAGAATGCTCTACGCCATTACACCACCGGTGAATTCATCCTTTATTTTTAAAAAAATCTTGTCGCTACCTTGTAGGATAAGCCACGACTCAGCTAGGCGGGTACTACAATCGAAAATTTCGACAGAAATAAGCGCAAAGAGGCAGGCAGGCTCTGGACTGAAGTTATCTGGCCAGGGGCCGGATTCATCAGTGACTTACGTAACTTGAACGGAGAATTGCAGCCGAAAAGCTCAGATAACGCGGCTTACTAAGCGATAAGCCGCGTTATCTGAGATTTTCGCCTACAATTCTCCGTTTAAGTTCTGTAGAAGAATCCGGCCCCAGGCGAACATTTCGTCCCCCTCCTCATTCGGCATAGTATTCGCGTTGGTCAACATTGAAACCCTCATTATTTCGTTCTTTCAACACTACAAGATTAGCAGGCGTCACCTCTGACTGTCTTCACCTTTTTTGTTTTTTCAGCAACGCTTTTTATTGCTGGCAGTCAGATACGGAGCATCTATCAATGTAAACCTAATGGTAATGTAAGCAAGACAAATAGGACATTACCGTCCTCTAATACGAAAAAGTGGGCGCGTGGAGCGCAGTCGGAGGAGGCGCCGGCTGTCACCTGCACCCGTTATCAGGTTCCTGGTTCGGATTTCCCGCCCAGGCCAACCAAGCCTTCCATCCCTCCGTGGTCGGTGAATTGGTACCAGACTTGTCTGGGAAGGATAAAGCGCTGACTTGTTCATCGGTCGGCCACCGCAAGTCATTGTATGGCCAAATGCGCATTCAACTCGCCTCCAGGACATCCCGTAGAAGTAGAATGCGTGGCGCATCCCAAAGGGGTTGAATAACGCCGTCCTTTATCCTTATCCTAATACGAAAAAGTAAGAGAAGTGAGGAGGAAGAAAGAAGCAAGGAAGCGCATAAAATGTGCACTTCTCAATTCGATTCGAGAACTGACTGGCCAGATGAAGGATCCTAACCTCAAGGTCACGATCTTCAACGCGCCCGCACTGCCTGCCCCCCCCCCCCCGCTCCCCGTTGTGTTACGCAACTAAAATCTGGCATGAGAGGAGGGCAACGCATTCGATGATGTAGCCGCCCGCATCGCACATTGGAAAGACGTCTTCTGAGATCGAAACTTCCAGCAAATCAGCTACCGTTACGAAGCAGTCACAAGCTGGTCAGACTTAATTAAGGAAGAAGTCCGCGGCGCTATACAAGCTATACGAGAGGGAGACATTCCTTCCTAGGCATGGATTGCTTTGATGAATGGCATACTGCGCCTTCACTGCCGTGGTCCACCCCATCTTAACATTTTGTAGGAGTATGGAACAATAGTAAGGAAAAAGGAGCAGGAAAAGTCATTATCACAACAGGGCACACTCACCCTAATCCCCGTTTACACTTCTGACACCAAGCGACGCGACGGCATGCAAAGTGGCTAAATTGATCGATCGCGTCATTCAACCAATATGGCCCTATATGTGGCGTAGCGCCGCTCGGCGTCGAAGTATAAACGGGGCCTAATATGCATTGCGCAGAAGTCGAACTTAGTCAGCCTCACTGGAGGCAAGTTGCCAGAAATAGGGCGGGGATTGAAACAATTCCGGAGGTAATCCTAGTTGAAGGGACCACATCTTGATGATGTCGTAGGATACGGGGATCAGAGCCCACACAGCTAGGAGTCTTTTCCTGGAAGCATACAAAGCTTGCGTCAGACAACTACTCAAGTACGGGACAGCAGTGTTCAGCAGTCACAAGCTAGGCTCCATCAAAGCCTTAGAGAGAGCGAAGGATCGAGGATAAAACACGCCGCTAGGCAATCCCTCCAGCAATGCGCCATGCATTCTACTTCTCACAGGATGATGTGAAGGCGATTTGAATGCGAGTTAGGCCTATGCAATGACTTGCAGTCGCCAGTCAATGGACAAGTGTTTCACCCTTCCCAGACAACTCTGGTACCAAATCACCGACCCCTGAGGGATGGAAGGCTTGATTGGCCCGGGCGGGGAATCCGAACCATGCACCTGGTTTTGAGTGCACGCGACAGCCGGCACTTCTTCCGACTGCGCTCCATGCGCCCTTAGGGCCCGTTCATACTTCAACGCCGAGCGGCGCAACGTCACATATTGTGGCCACATTGATCGAGCGACGCGATCGACCAATATAGCCACTATACTTAGAGGGTACAAAACAATTTAACCCGAAGCATTCTTATAATAAGTATAGGGTTTAGTTATGGTAGGATTCGATGCGGCAACACTCCGAGGTCGAACCTAGGTAATGAGAACGTACCCTATAAAGGGAAGTCTGACCTCATCATGGTACATTTAAACAATTGATGGCGCAATGTGGCTCGGGGGGGGGGTCACCCCTACTCAGTGGTTGTCCGCCTTAGTAAAGGATACGTGTGTGTGAAATTACATCGGAAATGGCCTACCTCAGTTCACTGTAGGGGTAGAACACACCAGTGCTGCAAAAAAAAATTCCGGTTTCAAAAAGCACAAACCGTTGTGTAGGGGGGTGACCCCCCCCCCGAGCCACATTGCGCCCAATTGATCGTTCAATATTAAAGACACATGCACTACTTCGAGTGGAAACGTCAGAAACAAGGGGTGCGGCTGGTGAGCTGAATATTAGACCAAAGCGAGCCGTCAGGCAGAGGTTTTTTGTCATTGCTCGAGTTTCAAAAGCTATGAAGGGCACACAAGTTACCTCTAAATTTGAAGAATGTAAAATTCAAAGCATTAATAAATAGGTATCCGACTTTCAGGGCCTGTTCATACCTCGCGACAGCAGCGACAAGAGCGACGAGAACGTAGCGCGTGCAGCGCGCGGAAGTATGAACAGGCGACAGCAGCGACTAGAGCGACAAAAGCGACTGGAGCGACAGCGCTGGCGCTCGAGTCTGAACACTTTTCAGCGGCTCCTGATCGATTTGCATATTTGCACGGGCGACGGGAGCGACAAGAGCGCAGCGCGCGGAAGTATGAACAGGCGACAGCAACGACTAGAGCGACAAAAGCGACTGGAGCGACAGCGCTGGCGCTTGAGTATGAACACTTTTCGGAGGTGTGTGCTCGGTTTTAATCGATATGCATGTTTTCCACGGGCGACGAGTCGCTTTGTCGCGAAGTGTGAAAAGCCCCTCATATGATTTCACTTTTGATTCTTTGTAATCTACTACGTGGATGATTGTTTTTGCGCTTTCGTTACTGCTGTTGTTGATATAATTATAACAACACAGGTTTGCCTGTGGGCAAATTTTCGCCCAAACTTCGCCTATGGGGGTTATTTGGGGTGCTGATCACGAACCTGACATCCGTCTTTGAAATTTCAGTCGATTACGATAGGTACGGATGACGAAGGCGGCCAAGGTTATAATGAGCGATTTCGCCCAAACTTCGCCTACGAGGGTTATTTGTGGTGCTGATCACGAATCTGACATCCGTTTTTTTTTTGTTTTATGCTGGACTACTGTAGGTACGGGGGAACTGAAGCGTTCCTTACCCGTAGCCGACTCCAACATAAAACGAAAAAAAATGGCAGATTCGTGATCAGCACCCCAAATAATCACTCCCTGGGCGAAGTTTGGGCGAAAATTTTTTCTACCTCTCCTCGACCATGGAGTCGTGAAAATACAATAGTGCCCCAATTTTCCTCGAACAAACAATTATTCTATCCATCTTACTGAGACTGTAGTTTAACTTGTCTGAAGGTCATTTCGATTTAAAAGAGGATTTTGCTTTGATTTCAAAAGTCTTAAAGCTAGCTTAGAAGAGAATCCAATTTGATCTGAAAATGAAAAATAAAATAGAATAGTGCCTTGCCTGTGTAATAAGCAGAAAATACTCAGCTAATGTTGTTGCAACTTTGTCAGACTGCTTGGAAAAAGAATGACCCTCAGGGTGCCTTTCCCAACCAGGGATTCAAAACCTCCTAGTGCTCGAGCAGACGGTATGGCGTAGCTTACTTATTTCCCTGGGTTACTTCTTATCTGGACGCGTGTAGCGCGATTGGAGGAAGCGCCGACTGTCTCTTGCACCCGACACCAGGTTCCTGGTTCGGATTTGCCGCCCAGACCAACCAAGCCTTCCATCCCTCTGGGTCGGTGAATTGGTACCAGACTTGTCTGGGAAGGATAAAGCACTGACTTGTACATCGACTGGCCACCGCTAGTCATTGTATGGCCAAATACGCATTCAAATCCCTCCACGACATCCCGTAGAATTAGAATGCGTGGCGCATCCCAAAAGGGATTGAATAACGCTGTCCTTTATCCTTTATCCTATTTCTTATCTATTGTGCTCCTCTTCGACATGACATAATTAACATGCGGCTTCCACCAACTAGGAACACACCGAATCTCGGATTACACTGACGGACCATCGGCGTATCAAAGTAGAGAAAGTATCAAATGAGGAAAAGGTGCCGAATGAGAACGAGGAGAAGGCATTTCTCTTCACAACAGGTAACCGCACTCCAATCAGTGGGCAAGACAACGATGACAAGTTCGACCGAACTCCTCACGACGAACTTCACGCCCTAATCGATATGCACTGAATCACGAGGGTGTGGTGCCGACGAGAATGAATCACCGCGCCCACGTCGGTGCGGACCAAAAGACAATGCGATGCGCGACGGCGACGTACGGACGTACGGACGGACGGGGGACGGACACGGACCCCCAGCTGATCAGCACCGCGGCGCCGTCCCCGTCGGCGCGCTGCGCCTCCGCCCGCGAAGCGCTCTCTCGCCGCGCTCTAGCGGCAGACGGCGGCCGCAGCGCGAACGCGCCGCATACCGTAGCCGGCATACTGCGCATCGAACGCGGTTCAAACTCTCGGATTACACCCCACGGAGACGTCGAGCAGGGGCTAGATTCATCAACGATACCGCTGGTATCATCTTACCACCGATTCACCATGCCGGCCTACGTAGTATGTGATACAGAGAGATACAGAGATACAGACACGGCAACCGATATATCGTTACCGGCCGGTAAGCGGTTGATGAATCTGCCTCCAAGAAGAAATCGACGGCAAAAAATTCAGAAGATCACGATGGAGTTGTGCAGTGAACAGACACCTCGGCATAAATAGGGTCCGCGGGGTCACCACGTAGTACAGTCCTATTTGCTTTTTGAAACCGGAATTTTTTTGCAGCAATAGTGTGCTCTACCCCTGGGGTGAACTGAGGTAGGCTATTTGTGATGTAACTGTACATACACATGTCTTCTTACCAAGGCGTACAACCACCGAGTAAGGAGTGACCCCCCCCCCCCCCGGACACTATTTGAGCCTGCACCTCCATGGAAAGAACCGGCAGTGTTGTACTTCCAGGGGTCGGATTCATCAACGACTTACATAACTTTAACTGAGAATTCACAGTGGAAAACTCAGATAACGCGGATTATCGCTCACCATATCGCTTGACAAGCCGCGCTATCAGGGATTTCGGCTGTAATTTTCTCTGTTAAATTGCTGTAAGTCGTTGATGAACTCCAAAAATTTCGACCAAACTTCGCCTAACCATAAGGGTTCTGGACATGAGCATGACGTCCGGCACTGATATCTTGACCGGCTACGGTAGATTACGGTAAGCTGAGGCTGGGGTGACCGTGCTGGGGTTCATTTATATGTTGGGCACCATCTTTACGTCAATTTGGACACTTTTGAAATCAAGCAGAACACTTCTAAGCAAGCTTGCCATCTTTGACATCAAGGATAAGGATAAAGGATAAAGGACGGCGTTATTCAATCCCTTTTGGGATGCGCCACGCATTCTACTCCTACGGGATGTCGTGGAGGCATGTTGAATGCGTATTTGGCCATACAATGACTTGCGTTGGCCCGCCGATGGACATGTCAGTGCTTTATCCTTCCCAGACAAGTCTGTTACCAATTCACCGACCCAGGAGGGATGGAAGGCTTGGTTGGCCTGGGCGGGAAACCTGAACCAGGAGCCTGGTATGAGGTACAGGCGACAGCCGGCGCCTCGTCTGACTGCGCTCCATGCGCCGCTTTGACATCAAACGGAACATTTTTCTGAGCGACCTCCAGATTAAACTCGTGACTCTCCAACAGGTTACAATAATTTTTTGTTTTAGGACATTTTAATCTGGAGGCTTCTTTGAAATTTTTAAAATGTACCCGCCCCAGTAGGTGAGCGCACTGAAATTTTATATTTTTTTTAAACAAAAATAACGAATTAAGTTTTAGTTTAAAGTGCATCATCTTAGTGGAAGATGTCGAACGTAGCCCACACGACAGCTGGTGTCCCCATAAACTCACGAACATGCCATCCTGACTTGACGAATTTAAAGCATTTTCGGCGAAACTGCAGTCCTCATGGTTATGAACTAAATGACTACTTATCGCTGAAAAAGCGGTCTTACAGAAACTACTACTTGCACTTCTCCAGGTACTACAGACTTTCCTTTGTTGGATTCTCGATTATTGATTAATTCAAAATTATAGAAAAATATCTGAAAGAAATCAAGGTCTAAAAAGAGAAAAAACGAAGTCATAGCCTTAGGGATCCAGAAGGTCTCCATCTGACAGCGAATTCTACTCCCGAGAAAGAAATCCTTCAGGTTATCATTCTCACCATTGCAAAGCACTAGCCTATTAGTGTACTACGATGATACAGCTGATCAATGCTTAACGAGCAATGGACTTCGTTAATGTCTGTATGCGCCGCGCACTCTTCTGCTACAGGATATCATGGCAACGATCTGAACGCCTACTTGGCATATAGAATGAGTTGATTGTGCCAATCGAAGGAGAACCCAGCACTTTATGATTTCAAGATTAAGCCTGGTACCGATTCCTCGACTCCCAAGGGATAGGAGAAGTGGTTGGCATAGGTGGGACCCGAACCAAGAGCCGACACAGGGTGCACGTGACGGCTGGCGCCTTCTCGCGTTGTGCTATCACGCTCTAATCTTATCGAAACATTCGAAGAAATACTCGTGAAAGGTATCTGAAGGCCGAGGATGAGCAATGGGCTCCTTTCTCTCTATCTTGGCAGAGCTAACCGTTCAACTAGTGGTGACAAACAGGCCGTCAAAGTGCGTTTAAAGAAAATGTGGCCAAAAAGCTCTGCATATTCAATGCTCCATTTCCCTGTAGGATTAAAATATTTATTTATTTATTTATTTATACTTGTATGACAACACGCGACGAAAAAAACACATTGGTAATAAAAAAACACACAACACATTGGTAATAAGCACAAAAATACAAGAAACGGCGAATTAGCGAGTCTTAAGATAACTACCAACGAGCTTTTTATATTGGTTAAACGAAGATTGAGCTGGATCAAGTCCATTAGTCCACTGAAAGAGCTTTAGCTTGTGTATTTTCTAACAGGTAGCTAAGTCCGGTCATAGCAAATCTTGGTGCCTTCTGCAATCGTACTGCACACGTAACTGCGCTTTAAAGTGGAGATTCTATGCAGTTTGGTAGGGAGAAAGGCGGCAGTCCCCCGCCATAGACATGCACCTCCAATTGCTCAGCGAAAAGCGGCTTCAGTTGACCCTGCGAAAATATTTCAGACACGACGGACGACTCCTCGAAAGGGATGTATCGCTGATAAGCAGGCTGACGCTGTCGCAGTCGAGAAACATCCCCCGACACTCTGGGAAGTGGACAGAAATCGAAGTGGAGGGAATTCTTCGGCGACAAAAATGCCAGCACAGTGTGCCCCTGCCTCGGAAGCTCGCAGAGCGATGGCTGTTTTCCTGCCTGTGCCCCTCAGCGCGAGAGAAAAGGACACGCTCTCCCCGCTCGTGTACTTCACGCGGCGGAATGCCCTTCCAGCGGCCGGCGGCGCATAAACTTACCTGGCTGGGGGGCTCTCGCGATCAGGAAGGCGGGACCCCCACGGTGAGGCCCTCGCATTGCACTTTAGCGAGGGCTGACCTGTGTGGCAGCCTCGAGTTGAGGTTAGCCAACAGCTAAATTTTTGCGTGTGGGGCTGCGTTCGCGCGGCCCTGACAGTGCGGGGATGCAGGGTGTGTGGTGCGGCCTCCGAAGGGAATACGTCCGTTCTCTGCCAGTCAGGAAAGCGTGAAAGCACGGTGTTTCAATTTCAACATTTTTGATCCGTTTCCGTCCTATCAGTGGCAGGACTCGGGGTAGCCGAACGAACCTTTGCGATGTTCTGGGCAAGCATGCCTGAAGTTTGGTGAACAAATGCAGGCAAAGCGCATGCACATTTGAGTGACCCGATCCTTGTGTGAAAGGAATGGCATCGAAGTAACACTCTTGCCACTACAAAAGCCACCATGGCCAACTCAAAATACGGTCTAGTGCCAAATTTTTATGAGCGATTATTCTGCAGAAGTTAAGCCTGGACAAATAAAGCACGATGTAGGGCCGTTCCATCTAAAATGGAGATTCGGATAAGGGAGGTGAGTTCCATGCCGGAGAGGTGATGGCCGCCCATCGAATAAGCGTCTCGTTCCTTTGATGCTCTCCCTTGGGAGTGTTGCAGCCAAAGTAACGAGAAAGCTTCGAATTTATCCACATGGAGAGAAGCCTAGTCCCTTCGTTTGGAAATCAAGAACTCTGTCTTCCGTTTCGCGAAGAATGACGTGAATCATGCTCCTTGGGTTATAAATACATCGCAGACGTCATCTCTGGCATGCTCCGTAAATACTATAATCAGCCCATCTGGCCGCTCTCAGCGTCGATCTCTCGCAGAGCGAGAGCGATGTCTCCGACCGCCCGTCTGGTTTACGCCACGCAGTTGCACGGCCTCCCGGCGCTGGCCGGCTCATAAACTTACCTGGCTGGGGGACTCTCGCGATCATCAAGGCGGGAACCCCATAGTGAGGCCCTTGCATTGCACTTTGGCTTGGGCTGACCTGTGTGGCAGCTTCTCATTGAGGTTAGCCAACAGCTAAATTTTTGTGTGTGGGGCTGCGTTCGCGCGGCCCTGGCAATCTCTGATATACCCTCCTGAAGGTCTCTGTAGTAGATTTCTCCTGCCATGTTTTCTCGGTGCACACAAGATCAACCTGAACAGCTGTTGGATGGGCTCTATCGAACCGTCGTTAAACGCTTATTCAGGCGGTAAATGTCCCTGAAGCAGAAAGACCACTGTTGGACTTCATCAACATTTTGTGCGTGTGTTCATTGCTAGTCCGTCGTTGGTGAATGAATACCAAACCGGAAAAAGGTGTTCTGTTCGTTTGACCTGCTCAAGCGATCAATGAAGCGAGTATGCATCTATTGTAGGAATACATGGGATGGAAGTCGAAGCATTGCGTGTGGACTGACTCTGTAGGATGGAATAACGCTTACATCTGTTATATGCCTTTTTAACGTCAAATTGAACACTTTTTGAAATCAAATGACACCCCTCTCTCTAAGCATGCTTGTCGTATTTGAAATTAAACTGAACACCTTCCAAATCATAACAAGCGTTTTCCACATTAAACTAGGAACTTTAGAAGGAGAAAATTGTATTCAAAGGTTATTATAGACTGCAGAAAGATAGCAATTTTTAGCATGGTAAAAGAAGAGGTCGCGTTAGGCACTCCTCTAACTCGCTACGATTTTAATTTGATTCCAAGCTCTGTCTGCATGGGGGGTGCGCACCTGCCATCAGCACAACAAAGACGGTTGTTGAAAACAAGCACATCATCACTTCGCTATGTCGTGTAAGCAGCATTGCACTCCCAATCAAAGGGAAATAGCGACGTCCTAGTCGGGTGCAGCTGTCTCCTACTTCAAAATGCTAAAAATTGTTCCCTTTCAGCGTCATGAAGCAGGCTTTAAACGATTATTTATTTATTTATTTTGTACGTGGAGAGCCACGCAGATGAACAATTCAAGAATGGATAACAAACGGCATTTAAAGCAACAATGAATAAAACAATTTGAAGCCATCGAAACGGAATAAACTAACAGGCGTCCTTGAGATACCTGCCAACGAGTGTTTTATAGTGCCTCAAAGCGTTAGGTAGAACGTTTTTCCTTGAGAACTTCAAAAACTCGGCTCCTGCATGGTTCGTAAAGAAACCTTGTCTTACAATACTTTTTGCCCTTACGATTCTTATCCTCCACTGGCCATTTATCGTGTTAGAAGAAACGAAA